>JAMYHL010000028.1:0-545417 GCA_025531455.1 Apiotrichum sp. Y4204
ATGACTCCGTTCATGGCCGAGCGTGGGTACAATCCTGTCTCACCCGCCACCCCCGCTCGACCACCCCCTCTACCGGCTCTCGAAGAGCGTCTCGCCAACTTAACCGCTCTCCGAGAAAGCCTAGTCGAGAACCTCGAAGCCGCGCAGGCGCGACAGTCGAAGTTCTACGACCGGACGGTCACCGAGCCTCCACCTTTCAAGGTCGGTGATCTCGTCTTCCTCAACCGCAAGAACCTCAAAGTCTTGCGGCCTTCTGAAAAGCTCGACGAGCAACGTGTAGGCCCATACGCCATCAAGGGAACCACTCGGTCGCCTCTCTCCTTTGAGCTCGACCTCCCCCTCCACCTTGATCGCGTACACCCCGTCTTCCACGTCTCGCTTCTCGAGCCGGCCCGACCGTCACTGCCCGACCAACAACAGGACCCTCCTCGCCCTCTGATCATCCAAGGGGAAGAGGAATACTTCGTCGACAAGGTACTCAAGTCGCGCAAACAAGGGAACAGGTTCGAATACCTAGTGAGTTGGCAGGGTTACGGCCCAGAGTCCAATAGCTGGGAACCCCTGTCCTCCCTGCGCAACAACGACGCGTACCTGAAGTATCGGTCCGACAACGAGGGCAAACCGGGCCACTTCTTCCCAACTCGGCGTCGCGGTTGATCCCACGCCTCCCACACTCCTTCCTCGGTCCGTCAATCTTCAATTCTGGCTGACCGAGCCTCCTTTGACAAACTCGGTTTAGGTAAGTGATCTGCCGGGACAAGCAGATCACGGTTGGGGGACTATGTAACGGCCAAGCCCGAATTTTGATCTCCGGATCTTCGGATCTACGCCACGCGAGCATCAGGATCGCCGCGAACATCCCCTCGACCTCCACCTTGCCGATCGACTAGCAGACGTCGCGTGGTTCATCACGTGACACTGATGGCTTTGTAGTGCATCTCCGTAGCGGCCGCCGCCGACACACCCCCTCGGTGTTAGGTGCGCGGACTTCTCTGTTGTACTCTAAGCCATGTTACTGCACGTCAGGTCTGATACTTGCAGCCGTACCATGTCTTAGCCACTAATCACAGCGTCGCGGCAAGCCGATATCGAGCTCCCACCGGTAGACGACCAGAGAACGCCGTCGCCGAGTCCGCATTCCGACTCCGAGACTGCAGAAGGATCGCCGCAAGTCCGGACGGAGTGGAGTTAGAAGGATCGTCACTCGCCCCTAACTCGCTCGTGACACTTCTTATGTTTACTCTGGCAAAGTGAGCAGACCTTTCTTTGTACCATTCCGTCTTCGCACACGGACCATGGGGCGTCTTCCTTCGCACCCACGCCCTGCACAGCCACCACATCCCACATCCCACACGCAGCATACAACCACTGCGCCCTCGTCTTTTTACGAATACGACCGATCCACACGCCATCGTCAATCAAGCATCCGTAACCTCGCATCCCGACCGTGGCGGATCGAGTGCAGACCAAAATACACACAATCTTCGATGCGTAACCACCTACCATCAGCCATCAGCGATCCCGGCCACGTCGGATTCACCATCCACGATCCCGGCCACTGCGGATCAAAAAGGCAACACGACAAACATATATCGAACAATACAGCCGTATTGTTCCACTGGCGACTAACGTCGCCGATCAGCACGGCTTTTTCCCTGAAACTTCCATTAGGGTTTTTTACGCCTGTGCTTCCCTCTACTTCATACGACTACACTATCCCTTAAACGCTGGGGACCACCGTTTTACGCCGGGGGGTACTGTCACGGTTCTATCGCACCGTAACCGGATACGCAACATCCGCGACAATAACCGTCGCGCAAGACGCATAGGGTTACATAACGCGCGTCGACTTAACCCATCACGTGATCCATAAATCACGCGTCTGACGCGCGTCGACTTAATCCGTCACGTGTCCCTTAAAACACGTGTGTAACATGCGCCGGCTTATCCGACACGTGATCTCCAATCACGTGATCACGCCGAACTCCGTATCCACGGTCCTCCGTCCGTCATCCCTCGACGACGTCGTAATACGACGACCGCTCGCCGCTCCCTGTATAGCGTAGGCGAAAGACGTCGCCACCGTCGGCGGAATACGCCGCTCGCCTCGATCGACAAGCGGGAGCCCCGACAATAAAGGCGGTGCTACTAGCGACGGGCGTGCCGACGCCGAGGAATGCGGCTATCGCCGCCTCGGCCTAATGGCCGACTCACCACCGGCGACGACTAAAGAAGACGACGCCTTAAGTAGTAGTCGCTAAGCTATATAAGTAGAGGCGGAACAAGACGACGAAAGTCAATGTCTTGTTCTCGCTCATATGCACCTTAAGCGAGATTCGAACCCTCGACACCTGCGTCTTACGCCGAAACCCTTCTATCATCTTAGAACCTCCACTTCTAGCACGTGATACGACTACGCGGTGTAGTTTGGGTTTAGCCATACTTCGTAGTCTTACAGTAGAACAAGACATTCTTACTTCGACCTTCGACAATGGTGTCAACAAAGAAGCCTGCTAAGGTTCGTAAGGCGAAATCGGTTATCCCTCTCGAAGATGCCGAGGAGTTATTCGACGAACGTCTATTGGAGCCCCTTAAGGACGGTCTTGAAGGACTAGAGGATGATATCGACGACGATCCGATCGAGGATGATCCTATCGAGGATGTCGGCGATAGCGAAAGCGAGGATGAGGCCATACTCGAGTTCCCTCCCTCAGGGCGTGAGCCGTCGACAGCGTCGAATTCCGACGCCCAACTACAACAGCTCATGCAAATCGTCGAAAACCTAGCCAAGGGTCAGGCGCAGCTTCAGCAGCAGCTGCTAGAATTATCGGCGTCGAATCCCGACAAGCTCCCTCTCTCCCAACGACTAAGTAACACAACACCGTCCGTACCGGAAGCACCTACCCCAGAGGCCCCAACGACTAAAAACGAATCTAAACATCTCAAAATCGACCTCCCGAGCGCCTTCGATGGAAAAAACCGAAAAGAAACCCGTCCATTCCTTATGAAATGCCAAGACGTCTTCAACATTCACCACAACATGTATGACACCGACCAGAAGAAAATCGTCGCCTTCGCTTCTCGACTAAGCGGCGGCTGCGCTTCTTGGCACTACATGGCTAGAGCGACAAACCAGCCATGGGTCACTACATGGGAGGCGTTTAAAGACAAGTTCATTGAAGCATGGAAGGACCCCGACGAATACGGCACGGCTAAGGCGGACCTAGCCAAGTGTCGACAGACCAGCTCTGCGGCTGAATACGCCGCGAAATTCAATCTTCTTACTTCGATCCTCAAATACAACGATTCGGCGAAATGCGTGGCTTTCGTAGACGGCTTAAAGGAGGACGTGCAGGACGAACTCACTCATTACGAACCTATTATCGATGATTACCCTGCACTCGAGGAAAGAGTAATCCAACTCGACAATCGCCTCTACGCTCGTCGGCGAACAAAGAAACAGGCCAGCAACAATCCCCGGAATACCCCGTCTAACGGGAAGGATCGGTCGTCGAGGAAATCCGACGACAAAGGGAAGTCTACTCAGCCTAATAAGAAAGCGAAAACAGACACCCCGGCCAAGAAGTACATTCCCTTCCGCGACTTGTCCCAACAAGAGAAGGATAGTCGCGAGGCTAAAGGCAATTGCATCTACCACGATAATCCGAAGAATTCGTGTACGAAATGCAAAGCCTATAAGGAACGTCAAGCGAAGAAAAACAACGACAACGGGAAAGATAAGGGCAAGGGAAAAGACCGAGGGACCGGGAAGTAAAGTCGATCCCGGTTACCGAACGCGAAAGACTCGATACCCTACAACTTAATAACCCGACTGTCACTCTCGCTGCGTTATCCCTCGTCGATACCCCCGATGAAAGCCGTCTACTGTTGAAGTTTATCCTGCGACATAATGGATTCCGCCATGAGGAAAACATAATGGTAGACTGCGGCGCAAAGGCGAATTTTATCGACCGACAATTGGTTACAGACTTGAAGCTACAACTACACCGGGTTAAAACGCCTATACGTCTTCTATACCCCGATGGTTCTCCTGCCCATAATATTCGACATTATGTCGACCTCCAATTGCAGGATAACCAAGTCACCTTTTGGGCACGATTCTATGTTACGCATTTAGCAGCAGCCCCAGTTATTCTCGGTATCCCATGGTTAACGGAACTTAATCCCCAAATTGATTGGATTCAGAAGTGTATCACCAAGTACCGACAACAACCTCCTTCGGAGAAGGTCGCCGAAGTCAGCGGCGCCGAATTCCGACGACTCTGCGAACAAGCGGAAGGAGCCTTAGGAGTAATCACCGGATCAGGACAACAACTGGAACTGGCAAGCCTGGAAACAGAAACCGACGACATACACTTCCTTCCGGAAGAATTCGACGACTTCAAGGATGTCTTCTCTCAATCGGCAGCGGAATCCCTACCGGAGAGGAGACCTTACGATCACAGCATTCCCTTGGAGCCTGGCACGAAACCGCCATATGGCCCCTTGTACATGTTGTCGATCTCGGAATTAGAAGTCCTCCGGAAGTATATCGCGGACAACCTAGAAAATGGCTTTATCCGACATTCCAGCTCCCCGGCCGCAGCTCCTATCCTCTTTGTCAAAAAGAAGGACGGCTCTTTACGACTCTGCGTCGATTATCGCGGCTTGAACAAAGTCACGGTCAAGAACCGATTCCCGCTACCGCTTATCCAGGACCTATTAGATAGGCTAAGAAGTGCGAGGTACTTCTCCAAGATCGATTTACGAAACGCCTATCATCAGATCAGGATAGCGGAAGGCGACGAATGGAAAACGGCTTTTCGAACCCGTTATGGTCTTTACGAATACCAAGTTATGCCTTTCGGGCTGACCAACGCCCCGGCATCGTTCCAACACTTAGTTAACAGCACCTTTCATGATATGGTCGATCAATTCGTGGTCGCGTATTTAGACGACATCCTTATTTATTCGGATACACGCGAGCAACACGAAGAACACATCCGCAAAGTACTCACACGCCTGCGAGAATCGCACCTCTATGCGAAACTTTCGAAGTGCGAGTTCTATAAAGATCATGTCGAATTCCTAGGATACGTCGTGTCGGATAAAGGAGTCGCAATGGACCCTGCCAAAGTGAAGGATATCGCAGAATGGCCTACACCGAAGACGGTTAAAGACGTTCAATCCTTCCTAGGCTTCGCCAACTTCTACCGCCAGTTCATTAAAGGTTATTCCACAATAGCGGCCCCCTTGACAAACATCACTAAAAAGGGACGCGCCTTTCAATGGACAATGGCGGAAGACGACGCCTTCCACACGTTAAAGGACGCCTTTACTAGAGGCGACATCTTAGGCCATTACGACCCAGATAAACCTTTGACGATGGAAACCGACGCCTCGGATTTCGCAGTCGGTGGTGTATTATCACAACCCGACGACTCCAATAGGTTACGTCCATTAGCCTTCTTCTCCAAGAAGATGGGACCTGCGGAGTTAAACTACGAGATCCACGACAAAGAACTGTTAGCTATCATCCTGTGTTGTAAACACTGGCGACACTACTTGGAAGGAGCGAAATACTCCATCCGTGTCATAACGGACCATCAACCTCTAGTCTTCTTCGCCGAAAAACGACTACTCACGAGAAGACAAGTTAGATGGGCCTTATTCCTACAAGACTTCCAGTTGGTTATAGAGCACCGTGCTGGGAAGAAATCGGGAAAACCAGACGCACTTTCCAGGCGAGTCGACCACGAATTAACCAGTGAGGACAGAGCTGGCCAAAAGAGACAGCTCCTGTATCTTAATACGCTGGATATCGCGATGGATAAATGGATCCAACCGTCCATCCTTCGGGTCGCCCAGGCGCAAAAAGACGATGCTACTACGATCGCCTTAAAAGGACGCCTGTTAACGGAATCGTTAATCACCGAGAGAGGCAAGTCGTATACCTTAGACGGCCAAGGACTAGTAAGAGCGGATCACGCCTACCTAGTTCCGGATAACGACGATCTCAAATTGAGTATCCTTCAGGAATACCATGACTCCAAACTGGCCGGTCACCCAGGACGAACAAAGACGATGAACCTTATCTCCAGGTACTACTTCTGGAAGGGTATGACAAAGTTCGTTGCGGATTTCGTCGGAACCTGCACAGTGTGTCAAAAGATCAAACCTCGCCGTCATAAGCCATATGGGAAGCTCAAATCGCTACCCATTCCTCACCATCCGTGGACGCACGTATCGATGGACTTGATCGAGCGTCTACCACGAGCGGGACCGTATAAAGAATTCAACACCGTTTTGGTTGTAGTGGATCGACTCACAAAGATGGCGATCTTCGAACCATGCGACACGCATATCACTGCGGAAAAAGTCGCAGACCTTTACGTCAAACGGGTGTTTTCGCAACATGGAACGCCTGCGTCGATTATCTCCGACAGAGGCTCAGAGTTTACGTCAGCCTTTTGGCGACGCCTAACAGAGGCCCTCGGAATAAGCCTCGACCTGTCAACAGCATTCCACCCGCAAACGGATGGCCAGACTGAAATCGTCAATCAATGGCTGGAACAGTACCTGCGTGGCTACTGCAGCTATAAGCAAGACGATTGGGACAAACTGCTACCAATTGCGGAGTTCGTATACAACAACTCTGCACATTCGTCAACTGGAACTTCGCCTTTCTTCGCCAACTACGGATACCACCCACGAACGTTTTTAGACCCCGTGATCACTACGGCCCTACCCAACAGGGTACAACAGTACGCGGCGGATCTATCCGATCTCCACGGTATCTTACGTGACGAACTTGAAAGGGCGATCTCCAGTCAGGCGAAATACGCCGATCTCAAACGATCAGATCCACCTATCTTCAAGGAAGGCGACTTAGTCATGCTCAACATGAAGAACATCAAGACCAAGCGCCCCACGAAGAAGTTGGACTCTGTTATGGAAGGACCCTTTGCGGTCGACGAAGTTATTAGCAGTCACGCCTACAAACTTCAACTTCCTCCGGGATGGCGATCAATCCACCCCGTCTTCAACATCTCCAAATTGGAGCCTTACAAACCAAACAAACTCCCAGGTCGGACAAAGCCGCCGCCACCACCAGAAGATGTCGAAGGAAACATCTATGAAGTCGAGGAAATCCTAGACTCCAAGATATTCCGCAAGCGATTACAATATCTGGTTAGATGGAAAGGCTACGACTCAAAGGACGATCAATGGTTGTATGAAGACGCCGTGGAAGGTAGCACGGAACTCATAGACGAATTCCATAGAGCCCACCCAACGGCCCCTACGTCGTCAATGGTCAAACGACCGTCGTCGACTAAAATCGCCCCCTCCAGAAAGAGTAAGCGTACAAAGCGGTGAAACACATGCATTCTATGACTACAGGACAATCTTATGTTATCGTATCAATAAGACGAAGGAAAGTACTTTAAAAGTACACATCTTCGTCTTAAACGAGGGCCATCTCCACATCATCCTGAGCGTCGAGAGTCTCCTTAAACGCGGCCATGTCGGCGGCGGAAACCGCTTCGCGGGTCGGCAGGAACCCAACATCGGAGGGAAGGACACCGGCCCAAGACAGCTTGTAAAACAGCTGCTGCAGATTGGCCTCGCCGGCGCTAGCGTTATCTCCCTTGACGGTCCAATACGTTTCCTCCAACGACAGATTGTAAAGGACATCATAGCGGTACCGATCTTCGGCAACAGGCGACGAGGGACGCAAGGGTACCGTAATTTCCATGTCGGAATAATCAGACGACATGGGCGACATAATTGGGTGGCCACTAGCGTCGTTTCCGTCGACACGCTTAATCCCATGGGGAAGGCGAGCATAACGCTTGGAGGTGTAGAACCACCCCTTGCTGTCATTCCACTCGCACAGCGCCGTCTTGTTGCGAGACTGGCATAAAGCGCAGCCAGTCTTTTTCAGCGAGATTCGACACACATAACCTGTTCGCGCACAGGTCATGCACGGCTCAGGAGCGAGAATCGCCAGTTGAAGGAAGGCCAAGGCGTTGGCACGAGCGGGGGAATTAGGCGGCAGGTCGTCCACCTCATAACGTTCCTCCTTCTCGTACTCGAAGCGAGGATTCGGATACCCTTGGGTATCGACAGGACCGACCTTACGACGCTTCTTCGCATCACGACGCTCCTGCAGCGTATGATTCCGCTTCTATGGTATTAGCAAAGTACTGTGACTTAACATACCTTCGGCTTGTGCAAGAACTCTCGCAGAACATAATCGACCGGTAACATGGGATAGGTGTCATCGATGGCCCGAACAACACCCTGATCGACTTCCGCATCCAGCAGCGCCTTAATCTCGTCCCTCACCTCCTTGTCGTCGGCATCGAGGCGTGCCTTGACAGAGCGAGCGGACTCCTTCCCCTTATCCTTCTTGAGCGACTTTTGAAGACGCTCAAGATTCTCCTCCTCCTCGCGCAGACGGGCC
Organism: Apiotrichum sp. Y4204; assembly: GCA_025531455.1. Classification (NCBI taxonomy): domain Eukaryota; kingdom Fungi; phylum Basidiomycota; class Tremellomycetes; order Trichosporonales; family Trichosporonaceae; genus Apiotrichum; species Apiotrichum sp. Y4204. Next base: position 8,468 of record JAMYHL010000028.1, read on the forward strand.
TCCTCCAGAGCGATACGCTCCTTCTCGGCGGCCACCTTCTGCAGCTTCTCCTCCAACTCCCGATGGGCCTTCTCCTCGGCGGCGGCTTTAGCCGCGGCAGCTTTCTCCGCGGCAATCTTTTCAGCGGCGGCTTTCGCGGCAGCTGCCTCCGCGAGGGCCTTCTCCGCGGCGGCTTTGTCGAGTGCGGCTTTTTGAGCCGCAGCCTTCTCCTCGATGTCCTTCTTCTGCTTAAGCAGCGCCTTCTCCCTAATCGCCTCCAGATGCGCCTCGGCTAGTTTGCGGCGGGCGGCGCTTGACGACGACGGCGTCGGAGTTTCGGGCTCGGGAGGAAGGACGGGAGGAGCAGTGGGAGGCGCACCAGACCTCAGCCGAGCGAGTTTAGCCTCCAGCTGGGCAATTTCCTCCGCACGAAGTTGAGCGTCGGATTTATCCTCATGCGCACGGCGCAGCTGATCGACCAATCGACCATAGATGCCCTTGACGTCCTCCGAATACGCGACGACATCCCTAACGAACGAGGGCTCGGCGATTCCGACGTCGACAAAACTGTCGTGCTCTTGTTGAAGAGCAGCGCGACGGGCTTCCACAATTTTCTTCGCCACCGCCATCAGCTTATCCTCGCTGGAAGAGCCGTCGTCTAAAGCCGTGTCGACGGGGGGAAGGGGCTCATAGTCCCCAAGGTCGAACTCCTCCGATTGACCCAACAGGAGACGTTGATCGCCAATGATACGACGATGACGCTCGAGTTCCTCGCGATGATTACGCTCCATAATTCGAAGACTCTCTAACTCGCGCAAGCCGTCGACAAAAGACGACGCGCGGGGATGCGCGTCTTTAATCTTCGCCAGTAAATCGTCGCCGCCCACAAGGTTAACGACGGCCGAGAGAATGACGTTTTCGGCGGTTCTCGCCGACAACTGCGCTTGAAGTTTGTCCTTGTCCGCCCAGGCGTCTTCCATCGAACTAACGGCACGGCGACACTGCGTACCCAGCTCTTCCAGACGAGCCGCGACGGTCTCCTCATTGGCATACTGCCGTTAATCAACAGATTAACTCAGGAGTCTTACCTTCTCAAGTTCGGCTTTAGAGCCCGCCAACTCTTTCCGCAGCTCGATATCGTTTGTCTTGAGCGCAATAACCTCGTTCTTGACGGCTATAAGCTCGTCTCGCGTCGCAACAAGCCGGTCGATCAAGAGCCGATTGTGCTGAACAAGCACCTCCCTCGGGGCGGTGGGATCCGTCGGTATATGGTGGAAATCGGTGGACGAACCACCGGCAGCAGCAGACACTGCGGAATAAGCCATAACCCTCATCAGACCACTCACTGTTGGTTGTTGACGCCTTAAAAAGGCGAGACAGGATGTTTATGGTGATAAAAGGCCAGTGGCGACAAATGTGAAGAGAAGGGAAGAACAAGAGGTGGTGAACAACTCGCCAACCTCGACGAAAGGCGCCCTTCTTATGTTTACTCTCGCGAAGTGAGCAGACCTTTCTTTGTACCATCCCGTCTTCGCACACGGACCACGGGGCGTCTTCCTTCGCACCCACGCCCTGCACAGCCACCGCATCCTGCATCCCACACGCCGCATACAACCACTGCGCCCTCGTCCTTTTACGAATACGACGGATCCACACACACAATCGTCAATCCAGCATCAGCAACCTCGCATCCCGGCCGTGGCGGATCAAGTCGCAGACTAAAATACACACAATCTTCGATGCGCAACCACCTACCATCAATCATCACCGATCCCGGCCACGTCGGATCCACCATCCACGATCCCAGCCACTGCGGATCAAAAGGACAACACGATAAACACAACATCGAACAATACAGCCGTATTGTTCCACTGGCGACAAACGTCGCCGATCAGCACGGCTTTTTCCCTGAAACTTCCATTAGGGTTTTTTACGCCTGTGCCTCCCTCTACTTCATACGACTACACTATCCCTTAAACGCTGGGGACCACCGTTTTACGCCGGGGGGTACTGTCATGGTTCTATCGCACCACAACCGGATACACAACATCCGCGACGATAATCGCCGCGCACGACGCATACGCTATACCAAGGTTACATAACGCGCGCCGACTTAATACATCACGTGATTTATAATCACGCGTCTGACGCGCGTCGACTTAATCCGTCACGTGCTCCTCAAGAGCACGTGTGGGGCATGCGTCGGCTTTCTCCGACACGTGATCCTTCATCACGTGACCACGCCGAACTCCGCATCCTTGGTCCTCCGTCCGTCATCCTTCAACGACGTCGTAATACGACGACCCACGCCACCACTGCACAGCGTAGGCGAAAGACGTCGCCGCTGTCGGCGGAATACGCCGCGCGCTGCAATCGACGAACGGAAGTCCCGATAATAAAGGCGGTGTCACTAGTGACGGGCGTGCCGACGCCGAGGAATGCGGCTATCGCCGCCTCGGCCTAATGGCCGGTTCGCCACCGGCGACGGCTAACGCAGACGTCGCCTTAAGTAGTAGTCGTTAAGCTATATAAGTAGAGGCGGAACAAGACAACGAGAGTCAATGTCTTGTTCTCGCTCATATGCACCTTAAGCGAGATTCGAACCCTCGACGCCTGCGTCTTACGCCGAAACCCTCTTATCATATTAGAACCTCCACTTCTAGCACGTGATACGACTACGCGGTGTAGTTTGGGTTTAGCCATACTTCGTAGTCTTACAGGTAAAGTCCGCCAGTCATAACCTTGAGGCCTGCGAATGTCTTGCCGATGAATGGAACACATGTTGCACGGGCGATTGGCTGATTGACTGATGGTACCGGACAGCTTCCTAGCTGCAGGAATGTCACAAGCGCTAAACAAAACCTGGGCTTTCACCAGCTGAGGGTCTGGACGGCCAGCCACTTGCATGTACACACCCCTTTCCAATTCGAGAAGATTATCGACCACAGGCTTGATGAGGTTCGAGAGCGCGTCTCCAGTTGGGTGCTCAGGGCCGGGAATGACCATGGCGAGGGTCGTCCACTGCGGTTTGGTCCACATGTTGCGAGGCAAGTTCAAAATGGAGATGTACAGGCCGCCAATCGCATGATCCACAACATCCTTGACTGTAAACCAGTCTAGATTCATGGCCAGCACGAGACCGAACTCGAGGGACACTAGACGTTCAGAATGCCCTTCCACAACCTCTCGCACGCCGTTGAGTATGATCTCACGGTGTCGGTTGGCGTCAAGAGATCTCCATGCTGGCCCATCTGCAACAGAGTGCAGTTTCTCATCTGCCCCAAGAGGAGTGTCATCGGGCTCTTGTGGTCCGTGGGCAAGACTGTCTTCTTCGCACCGCCAGTGTTGCAATGCTTCGCAGAACTCCGGCACTCTGAAGAATGCTTGAAACATTGTTGACGGCTTGACGATGGCAGTGATCCTTTCCGGCCTCTTAGCATTCCTCTGAAAGAAACGTTCACGTCCACCACACGGGGCACCGCCTGGGGTGAGGTGAGGTTCGGAGGCTTGATCTTGCACCTCTGTCAGAGGAATAATGAAGCGACAGTCAGGATTGCTGCATGTAGCGAACCTGTCGATGAGGTCGTCGGCTTGAACTCCAAGCAATTGGAAGGCTCGATATGGATCGGTAGTCGAGATTGGCGAGACGGCAGGATCCTGGCCCTGCTGGGCAGCAGCCAGTGTCGAGACTATGGCTTCTTGGTGCAGCTGAGAGAATTCGAGATGTGAACGTACTTGCGGCAAGGTAGCACCAGAGACAGAAAGCACAGTTGCCTGGGTAAATGCCATACGATCAGACCAATGGAGATCATGGTGTGGAAACCTGTGGATGACATCGGCAGTGTTGGCCAAAGCTGAGGCTGATGGGCGGTCCGGTTCGTGAGGTCCGTGTTCTTGATGTTGAACTTGCTCGGCAGGGGGGGAAACTCGGGCGGGGGGAGTCTGTTGATGATCTGAGATAACATCATCGATGACGATGTCCTCACCACCAGCTGCATAGTCATCCTCGTCCGCAAAGTCGGCCGCAAAGTCGTCCTCAAAGTCATCCTCAAAGTGGTCCTCGTCCACAAAGTCGTCCTCAAAGTTGTCCGGATGTGCTGCAGCGGTCGTGGGCGCGTGAGATGGTTGAGTGCTGTGGCTCGGTCCAACATCAGGCAGGCCAACCGACGTCCCAGATTGAATTCTGGGCTTTGTGGGTTCTTTTGGAGGTGGTCGTGCGTACGGCTTGTTGTGCTGTTGCCAGACGTATGATGATACGTAGCACATGCCAGACGGATGTCTCTTACACAGAGGACAGAAACAAGGTCGCGACTAAGATCAGTCAACTGTCGAGATTCCTCTTACAGAGTCACAAGTGGCAGGCATCACGAGACAACTTTGATGTGAGAAGGACAATAAGTGGATCAAGGAGAGTGAGTGATTGGAGGAAGAATGGCTGCGGGTGGGGGCTGGGAGAGAAGTCGGCAGATGTCAGAGGAAGCAGAGGAGGGAGAGGGCTGCTATGCTACTCGACGACTTGACAGCAAATGTAAAGATGAGTTCTGAGCGAGATGAGATTGATGATGGGGCTGGTAATGCTTGTGGTAGGATATTGAGAAAGCTCACAGAAGAAGGACGATGGTGAGCAGCGATCAGATGATGACCAGCATGACCATATGACCAGCGGACTGATGAGATCATCATTTGATAGACTGATAAATGTTTCATGATACATTTCAGACTGCACGATCTGAAATATTGAAAAAGGTTCCGCTGCATGGTATTTAGGTAACATTTTAGATTTTTGACCGACTGAAAATATACAACCTCTACGAAGTGCTTGCATTTAATGACACGTATTAAAGCTTCTTTCTCCTCTCTCCGCCACCCTTTCCGATCTCGACCCCCTTCTGCGCCATGTCCATCAATCTCAAAAGATCAAAAGTCGGCAACTGCGCAAAAGTGCTGCAAATCCCATCATCCCATCTTACAATGTTCGCCCCCGTCCGCGTCCTCGCGCGCCGCGCCCCCGCGTCGCCTGCCGCATTCTCGACCGCCGCCGTCCGGCTGGCACCGCCGAAAAAGGCCGCCAAGGGTCCCGTTGGTGGTGCGTTTGGAAGATTCGGGAGATATCATGAGCTTGCGAGCATGAGAGCTTGGCGTTATCGTCTTGAGTATTGAGCTCGTGAGCTCGTGAGCTCGTGAGCTCGTCGGGCGTTTCCGGTGTCTCCTCTCTTTGCCTGTGTTGTGTGCCTTTCTGACGCCAGTCTACTCGCTCAAGGCAGGACAGATCATGCACGGGCTGTCGGTGCTCAAGGACAAGCCGGACCCGGTGGCGCTCAACGACGACGAGTACCCCGCCTGGCTGTACCGTATCCTCGAAGAAAAGCCGGCAGCCGCCTCAGAGGGCGAGTTTGACTTTGCGGCGGAGCGGAAGAAGTTGCGGAAGGAGTGAGTCGTACGCGGAGGGGAGAGGGCGGAGGTGAAGGAGCGGTGGGAGCGGTGGGGGGAGGAAGGCGAATAAAGGCTAGGATTGTGGACGGGTTGTGCTGGGACTCGTGAGCTGTATGAGTTCTACCACCAGCTCATGAGAGAATGACTGCTTTGTCCCGATCCTTTGCCTCTCAGCTCCTCTGCCTCTCATCTCTTATACACTCCCTCGCCTTCAATGCACCACAACTGACCCCACAGGAACCGGTCATCAATCCGCGCAGCCAACTTTATGAAGACGACGTAATCACCATCCCATACCCATACATGCATACAACATGGCACAGCTCCGATCCGATGTGCTGGCGCGATGAGGTGGAAGCTTCGTGTGCGGCGTCGTGTGGAGATGAGAACCAAGGCCAGGACTCTAGCCATTTAGGTCGGATGCCGGACGTCACCGGAGTGCGCTGCGGGACCAGGCGGGTCGTGGAGCCTTAGTATCCGTGCAGATGACCGTACGGCTGTTGGCAGCCATTGCAGACAGGTGCATGGAAACATCTGTTTCTCGCACGAGTCGGTCAGATCCGCATGAGCTTGCACCACCCAACAGAGCATCATTCCTTCTTCAGATGCCCGCTTCATTACACCTGCCACGCGCCGCTGGGAATGCCAATTTTCGCCGCGAGTTGGCGGTACTGCTGCTTGGCAAGCTCGCTCGTGCGCACGGCGTAGATGACGAGACAGACCACAAGCAGGAGAATGTTGGCCGTCTGCCGTCAGTTTCACGCACAGGCCATGCGATGCGGTGCTTGCACTCACCACAAACTCGTAAAACAGCCGCTGTTCGCGCTTCACGACCTTGCCGCACGCCTCCCACGCCGGCACCTCGTGTGCGTCCCTAGCACTCCCAGCCGGCCGGCAGTGCAGCAGACGGCGGTTACCAAAGGGCATGCAGAACGGTTCTTTCAGCTGCGCGTGTGAGCGATCCGACAAGTGCTTCGGGCTTGGTATCCGGCCAAAGACACGATCTCTCTGTATCGAAACACAAGCCGGAAACTCACATCATCCTCGGGACACGGCTCGCACTCTCCAAAGGGACGGCACACGAGCTCGTCGGGTGTGTGCGCCTCGTAATTCGGCCGTTTCCTCTGCGGTGCGCGCGGAGCGAGGCTGGGCAGGTGGGCCGAGAATGGAACAGGGACGGGGACGGGGTGTATATCGGGCGAAGCAGAGACTGTGCCGGCTAGTAGTGCCAGCGTGAGGAGGAGACAGACAAGAAGCCGTGGTATCGGCCTTGTTCGCCGGAGAATCATGATGTAGGTGGTGGTGGTGCAGTGATGATGATGATGGTGATGATGGCCGCGGCTGTGTGTATGCTGTATCTGGAGCTCGAAACGTCACCCACCGTCGCACTGGGCGCACTGCACGCACTGCGTTCCTTGCGTTCCTCTGCCTCGCAGGCCTCGCACATGTCTACAGTGTGTGGCCATCTGATGTGCGGCGTGGCTCTGATGCTTCCATGCTGATGATCTGATGGCAGCCACGGGCCACGGAAGTATACTCCCACGTGCCCAGTTCTTTATGCATAAATGACGTGTAATATACAATGTAGCTATCACGCCGTAAAATACCCCCGTTTCCCTCCACCCAGCCAGCCTGCAGCCTACAGCTTGCACCTACGCCTGCGTACGCGTCGTCCACGGCCCAGCATGCATCATCATCATCATCGATCACAAAGTGCTACAACCATCCATCCACGACCCAACATACCAACAACAACCACATCTTCCTCTTCATCACAAACAACGTCCTCAACACCACTCCCCCCTTTACGAATCCCTATTACCCACGACTCCGCCGCCATGTCCGCGACCAAGGCCCCGGTCCAGATGGCCGGAACCGGCCTCAAGGTGTGTGCTGCTCAGCCACGACCACACTTCTTAGCAGCTGACCTCCAGACCTACTACCGCAACAAGATTGAGGCGGCCGAGCATGAGATTACCAAGAAGACGCAGAACCTGAGGCGACTCGAGGCGCAGCGCAATACGCTCAACACAAGAGTTCGTCTACTGCGTGAGGAGCTGCAGGTGCTGCAGGAGCCCGGGAGCTACGTCGGCGAGGTGGTCAAGGTGATGGGCAAGAAGAAGGTGCTCGTCAAGGTGCAGCCGGAGGGCAAGTATGTTGTCGACTTTTCGCCCGACATTCCCGTCTCGTCCCTCACCCCGGGCCTGCGCGTCGCGCTCCGCGCCGACTCGTACCTCCTCCACTCGATCCTTCCGAACAAGGTCGACCCGCTCGTGTCGCTCATGATGGTCGAGAAGGTGCCCGACTCGACGTACGAGATGGTCGGTGGTCTGGACAAGCAGATCAAGGAGATCAAGGAAGTTATCGAGCTCCCCGTCAAGCACCCCGAGCTCTTCGAGAGTCTTGGTATCGCCCAGCCCAAGGGTGTGCTTCTGTACGGTCCCCCGGGAACCGGAAAGACGCTACTGGCGCGTGCCGTCGCGCACCACACCGACTGCCGCTTTATCCGTGTTTCGGGTTCCGAGCTCGTGCAGAAGTACATTGGTGAGGGTTCGCGTATGGTGCGTGAGCTCTTCGTCATGGCGCGTGAGCACGCCCCGTCCATCATCTTCATGGATGAGATCGACTCTATCGGTTCCTCGCGTGGTGGAGAGGGCGGCGGCGGTGGCGACTCGGAAGTGCAGCGTACCATGATGGAGCTCCTCAACCAGCTGGACGGCTTCGAGCCGACAAAGAACATCAAGGTGAGTGATACTGGCTGATGTCTTCATTGGCATCATCAGCGGCACCCTCTTCGCTTCTAGTCCCCGCTAACCCCCAGGTTATCATGGCCACCAACCGTATCGACATTCTCGACTCTGCGCTCCTCCGACCAGGCCGTATCGACCGCAAGATTGAGTTCCCGCCGCCCAACCCCGAGGCGCGCATCACGATTCTCAAGATCCACTCGCGCAAAATGTCGCTGCAGCGGGGCATCAACTTCCGCGCGCTCGCCGAGAAGATGGGCAACTGCTCGGGTGCCGAGGTGCGCGGTATCTGCACAGAGGCGGGCATGTACGCGCTGCGCGAGCGCAGGCAGTATGTCGGACAGGAGGACTTTGAGATGGCCGTCGCAAAGGTGCTGAAGCGGAGCGGCGAGGGCAACACGAGCGTTAACAAGCTGTTCAGCTAGTGTACTTGTAGATATCATGCATGGTGTGGCTTAGACCCGAGTCGAGGCCAAATGGGCTCGAGGGTAGTGGCTTTACAAATCAGCATGCTCAGAGCCTTCTTATTATATTGTGTTGCGCTACAGAGTTCTCGAGTTCGAGCTCAAGAGCAAAATGCTCCCGCGCCACTCGGATTGTTGTGCTCGCCAGAAGTGGAGGTCCTCAACATGAAATGGGTTCAAGAATATCCTGGCCGAGCAATTACTTTGAGCCATCACCCACACCAATGTCGACCCCGATCCTCATTCTCGACAACGGCGCCTACAGCATCAAGGCAGGCGTGTCTGGCGTGGATGCCGAGCCGCGGTAAGTGGGGACATGAGCGGGGCATCAAATACAAATCCCCACAAGACACCCAAGGCCGTCAAGCCGCGCCCGTCTGACTGTTCCCCTAACGCCAGGCTGTTTCCAAACTGCGTCGTGCGCTCCAAGACGGATCGGAGGGTGTACGTCGCCGATGAGATTGACGCGTGTCGGGACCTGAGCGGGATCGCGTACCGGCGGCCATTTGAGCGCGTAAGCTGCGCCACGGGAGAAGCGCTGACCGCAGGGCATGCTCACGGCCTGGGAGCCGGAGAAGATGGTGTGGGACCACATCTTTGCCCCGGGCGTAATGGACGTGAGTGGTGGAGCTTATTGCGCACTTTAAAGCTCTTATCTGACACCAGATCAACCCGCCCGAGACGTCGCTGCTCGTCACCGAGCCATACTTCAACCTTCCGAACATTGCCGAGACGTACGACCAGATGGTGTTTGAGGAATGGGAGTTTGCGAGCTATTACCGCTGTACCCGTGGGTAATTGGAGTCGCTTTCACTGACAGTCAGCGGCGGCGCTCGTCCCGTACGGCGGCATGTTCAGCAACGAGTCGGACGTCCTCCCAGAGTGCATGATCATCGTGGATGCTGGGTACAGCTATACGCATGTCGTGCCGCTGCGGAATGGGGACATTGTGTGGGAGCACGTCAAGCGGTGAGTGACGGGCATGGGGGTGTGTAGCTGCACACAAGGCTAAATGGCAGGATTGACGTCGGCGGAAAGCTGCTCACGAACCACCTCAAACACCTCATTTCGTTCCGACAGTGGAACATGCTCGACCAGACGCACGTCGTCAATGCCGTGCGCGAGGCGTGCAGCTATGTCTCGATGGACTGGCGGGGAGATCTGGAGAAGTGCAAGTGAGTCGTGGGAAGGGGCGAGTGCGTGGCTGCATCTGGCTACGCCGTTTTGATCTATCAGCCAGTCGAGTTGCACCCGCTCACCTCTGTTCTCCTCCTATCCACACTCGCTGACCGCAGACGCAATCCGAAATCCAACCCAATTGTGCAGGAGTACGTTCTGCCCGACTTTGGCTCCAAATCCACTTCGCGAACGGGCTACATCCGCTCCGGGCCGAATGCGGCGCCGCCACCAGAAGAGCTTGTCGAGGAAGACGCTGCGGCTCCGCCGAAACGCCGGCCGCAGGGCGAGGACGAGGAGCAAGTGCTGTGGATGGGCAACGAGCGGTTCTCGGGCAACGAGCTCCTGTTCCATCCGTCGGACATTGGTGAGCTGGGCCTTTCTCTTTAAGCTGACAGACAGGCATTCCGCAGATGGGGCTACCGGATACGATTGCGCATGTTATCTCGCAGTTCCCGCCTGAGCTGCAGGGCATGTTCTGGGGACACATTGGAATAGTTGGTGGGCTGGGCAACATTGAGGCCTTGGGAGAGCGATTGTGAGCTACAATAGGTTGATCGACTCAGCTGACGGCAGGGAGCGCGAGCTGCGCGCGCTGTGTCCGATAGACTACGAGGTGGGAATATACGAGGTCTTCGAGTGAGTAGGGTGACAACATCTCCGCCGCACACCCTAACACCAGACCGACGGCCGCACCCTACCAGGCAGCCGTGGCGCTGACCTCGAACGACGTCTACCTCTCCTCCTACCCGATAACGCGGCAGGAATATCAGGAGTCCGGCTCGTCTGCCTGCCGGCGCAAGTTTGGCGGACCAGCATACAGCGTCGACCCGCCGGGCTTCTCGCGCGACGCCGAGCCCGTCGACGAGCACGAACAGGAGATGCGCTACGCCCTCGGTCTGGACAGTATTCGCGGACGCGGAGGGAAACGCAAAGAGCAGGAAGAGGTCACGAGCGGGAACTGGGGAGGACGGAGGCGGCGCGCACAGGAGGGCTTTGGGCGGCGGTAATGGGGAGAGTTGTACTGTGTGTACGACCCGGTGCGGCACAAGCGTACGACATACCAGTGCGCTGCGGCACTGGTGTGCGCACCTACATTTACTGCATTTTAATTACGAGTGCCGGCGCTATACTTGTTCAGTACTCTTCTTCTAGGGCAAGGAGCGATCCCGCACGCTCTGCGGCGACATGACACGGTCATACGGCCACAAACATTGCAACATTGGAAACGCCTCGACACCGGAATGCAATGCGGCTCTAGGGGGTGGCGTCAGACCGGGCGTCAGACCACGCCGAGAGGTGGAGGGGAGATGTTTCGTGTTTGTGGCCTGTGATCCTGTGATCCTCTGACTGCAATCTCACTTTGCTGACTCCTCTGGAAACTGGAAACCGGGCGCGGGATGTGGGCGCGGGATGCAGAAACGCAAGCCGTTGGCAGTCAAGTACTGGGTGCATGAGAGCTGCAAGAAATTCATGCTGTAGCTGTTCCCGCGATGTTCCTAAGGAAGAGGGTACATTACTGGTTTTGCGAGCACCGCTTCGTGCACAGGAACGAGATGGATCTGTTCGAGAGCTGTGGTAGCTGTGATAGCTGTGATAGCTGTGGTAGCTGTGGTAGCTGTGGTAGCTGTGGTAGCTGCTACAGTGCTGGTCATTGGCCTGGCTTGATGACCATCCTTTGATCCCTGATGGCAGTGGAGGGGAGATGGGGACGGGCAAGCATGATAGAGTTTTGTGTTTAGTCTGGCGAATGGGGCCAGGCTGGAAGACCAGAGGGCTGATGGGTGGTTAAAAAGAGTTTACGTCACTCTCACGTGGGAATACTCCCGCTCTCACCGTGTAGATGATGCGCCCCCCTTCCAGCGCGACGACGTGTCACCGGTGTCACCAACCCAATCATCATTGTAATGACCATGGTTCCCGACCTTTTCTGGGCACAGCAGCCAAAGATCATCGAGAGGACATCATCGAGAAGAACAGGCAGCCAGCTTGCTCAAACAAAAACGCCTCGTTAATATCCAGCCCCCGTCTCTCTCCACTTCTGTATTTCCATCTCATCTACCTTCATTATCACCACTTTCACCTCCGCAGCCGTCGTCGCAGCCGTCGCATTCATTCGATTTCCTTCGCTCCTCAATTGATCATTTACACATTTTCGGGTCCCAGCACCAACCAGCGCGGTTTCAGACCTATTTTGTGTATTCCAGTCGTACCTCCACCACCCACCGGGTACCCTCCACGCCTCCACGACACTGCACCACGCCGTGGCGTCAACCCCCCTCGAGCAATCTTGCATCTGAAAGCTCTGAAGCTACAACGCTCTTTCGTCACCTCTCCATCCACCCATCCTTCCACCACTCTCCACGATGTCGCAGCGCATCCACCTGAACCCCAACCGCCAGCCGCCGAACGCCAACATGGGCATGGGCATGAACATGGGCTACGCGGGGCCGTCGTACACCCCCGACGCGATCAGCGGGCAGCAGAAGCGCAGCGACAACGAAATCGTCGCCAAGATCCAGGACGTCGCGGGCAAGATTGAGGATGCGATCGAGACGCACTCGCAGGTGAGGAGAAGAGCGTAGAAAGGATATTACGGGTCCGAGGGCGGCGTCCGTTCCGCATCCCGCATCCACTCTGGCACCCAATCCATCGCTCGGCGCAGCGCTGACGGCAGCCCATCCGGCCTTACATCCCCGCATTGGCGCGCTTCCTCATCGTCGTCACCTTCCTCGAGGGTAAGTCGCGCCGATGGCAGCTACGGATTCCGTTGTCTTCTAGCTGCCGGATCGGGCCTTCCTCGCTGACTCCCAGATGCCCTCCGCATCATGACCCAGTGGAGGGACCAGCTGTGGTACATTAACAAGTGAGTGCGCACGTGTAGGGATGCATGGCGCTTCCGAGTCCTCCATGCGGGGCACAGCTGACACGCAGGCACCGCGGCGTCCCCTCTGGCCTTAGCCACCTCTTCCTGCTTGTCAACGTTGTTGTGAGTAGCTACATAGTGCTGAGTCCTGCAGCTGCTGACCGCAGGCCATGCTTGCCGGCTCGTACGGCGTCATCGCCAAAAAGTACCCGGAGTACTCGGTCGGCGCGCTCTTTGGTGTTGTCGTGATCCAGGGTATCGGGTACGGTCTCCTCTTCGACCTCTCGTTCTTCCTCCGCAACCTCTCGGTTGTCGGTGGCCTCCTCATGGTCCTCTCCGACTCGCTCGCCAACAAGCGGAGCGCCATCTTTGCCGGCCTCCCGTCCATCAGCGAGACCGACCGCCGCAAGTAGTAAGTCAGGCCGTTTATCTCGCATGTCGCATGTTGCTTAGCATTCTGCAACTTGCCTCGCATCGCGAGAGAGCTACTCCTCATGGCCCCGCTAACGCCCAGCTTCCAGCTCGCCGGCCGCGTTCTCCTCATCTTCCTCTTCATCGGCTTTGTCTTCCAGGGCCAGTGGTCGTTTGGCCGTGTCGTCGTGTCGCTGATCGGCTTTGTCGCGTGCGTCATGGTCGCGGTCGGCTTCAAGGCCAAGTGGTCTGCGGCCTTCCTCGTCACGCTGCTCTCGATTTTCAACGTGCTCATCAATAACTGGTGGAGCGTGCACGAGGCGCACCCGCAGCGCGACTTCCTCAAGTACGACTTTTTCCAGACGCTCTCGATTGTCGGCGGCCTCATCCTCCTCGTCAACATGGGTCCTGGCGGCCTCTCGGTCGACGAGAAGAAGAAGGTCTACTAGCGGCCACGACGCGTATCGGAGATCTGTCGTCCCGCAACAACATATACTCCCCATCCATTGAATGCATGTTTTGCTAGAGCCTTGTGGGTTAGCGAGTGGGAGAACCACAACAGGCAAGGCGGGCCGGGGCAGGGTAGAGAAGTACAGGACAGGGGCATGACAGGTTGCAAGTGCATGTTTACGCAGGTACATGTGATTTACAGGGTTACACGGGGGCATGAAAGGAAAGGGGTGGTCTGTGATATGGAAAAAGTATAACGCAACGCGCTCCGCGCTCCTCGCTCCTCTTCCTCGCTCCACTCTACTCGACATCCATCGCCTCGTCCTCAACCGCCGCCTCGACCGCATCGAGCTTGGCCCAGTCCTCGGCGCGCCACACCATGTCCTCCCAGTGCTGGCTTCCGTACCCGTGCGCCGTCTCGATCCCGCCGTCGTAGCAGTTCATCGCCGCCTCCTCCTCTTCTGCCGCCGCCTCCGCCGCTTCCGCTGCGGCCGCTTCGCGCGCCCACATATCCTCCATGTCATCGGTATCCATGCCCTCCAGCTGTGCGCACAGCGCGTTCTCCTCGGCTGCGAGCGCGTCCAGCTCGTCCGCCCAGAACTCGATGCCCTCGCCGTCGTACCGCGCCAGAGAGTGTTGTTCGCGTCGTCGCTGCAGGACCATCAGGCGGCGAAATATCTGGAGTCAGTGGGAAGAAGGGGGGAAGGATGATGAGAAGTACTGTGGGGGCCAAGACGGGATCACCGCAAGTGGTGCGCGCACGGACGAGCGCGACTAGATTGATGCCCTGGTCCAACTTCGCACAGAGCCGCTCAGTGGCTGTCGCGCCGCAGTCACGGCGCTCCATCCCGACCCGCATGAGACTGGTGGACTCACCTCTTCGTCATCAGCCTGGGCCTGGCGCTCGGCCTCGGCCTCGTCGTCGTCATAGTCCGCCATACCGCGGCGGCGAAGGAGATCCGAGTCGCGTGCGGCCTTGCGGCGCTCGCGGTCCACCATGCGGCGCTGTAGGCGATCGCGCCACATGGCCGTCTGGGTTGGTGTCCCGCCGTCGCCGAACACGTCGGGGGAAGATGGGGCGGATGACGAGGGGCGGGGGCGGCGCGCGGCGAGCGAGCTGGCGGGCGTCGTGCGCTGATACCGCGGCGAGAGGGGGAACGCCGGGACGCGGGGGTGGGACGGCCCGGGCGAGCTGCCATTGTGGAAGCGGGGGAGGGACGATTTGATGGGTGTTGGGGAGGAGAGGGGCGGAGAGGACGAGCGCTGCGCGTGCGCGTGCGAGTGCGGGGTTGGGTGCGGGTGGTGCGGGTTGAGCGGGGAGGACGAGTGGGGCATGTGGCGTGGCGAGGAGAGGTATGTGAGCATTGTCGACCGCGGGATGGATGGCGAGGAAGAGGGGGATGGTTGGGATGGGAATGGCGATGAAGAATGGACGCGGTGGCTGGACGTTCTTCGGTACACGGTACGCGGAGTGGTGGTAGTGTAATGTGGGAGAAATGAGGGGAGGACCACCAGGTTTTGTTTATTTTTATGGGAGCGCGTCTGGAGGAGAGGCTGGGACATGACAAGGGGGGTGAGCGTGGGAGAGCTAGGAGTTGTATTCAGACAGTCGAATTGTAATGAACAAAAAACCTTATTAGGACTAGATGGTAAACATTCTGCTATTACCCGCCAGGGGTGTTTGTTTGTTCAAAGGTCAAAAGGGACGCGTTTTATTTGATCCCGCTCGCACCCATAGAAATGACGCGTCTGGCATGTTCACAGGGCAACCAGCGCACAGCCGGCACCGGCAGGGCCAGGCAGGGCAGGTAGGGCCATCAGAACGCGCGAAGTGATGCCCAGTCCAGTCACCTGTGCGTGCGCACAACTGGTCTTCCCTCACGCGGGTTCTTCCTTCCCTCTCTACTTATTGCGTTTGCCACAATAACAACAATCTGAACCCACAGCTGGATACCAGAAGTTGTGGATTTCAACGTCTGTGACACTCTCATCTCTCTCTTTCTCTCCTCTTCCCATTCACATCCCCTGTCCTCCATCCATCCACCACCACTACCCGATCCCTTCGCGCACCGCGCATCGCTCACGATGCCTCCCCGCGCGCAAGACAAGCTCGACTTTAACGAAAAACTCATCCAGTCGGGCAAGGGCGGCGGGACGGATGCGCTCCTCAAGCGGCTCAAGGTGCGTGCAGAGTGGAGGCCAAGGGGGATGATGAGGTGGTATTGTCGCCGCTCAAGTAGAGACAGTGCTTACTCCAGACCCTTCACACCAAACTCGAGGCCCTCGACCAGGACACTGTCGATCTCAAGACGGTGCACAAGGTCACGAAGCAGCTCATTGACAAGGTCATCCTGCATCACAAAGAGTGGGTATTAGCGCGAGGATGCGGGGTCGCGGGAGCACGGACACACCGGTCGGCGGCGAGATGTAACCCACAGCCGCAGACCTGCTCCATCGCGCCCGCTCGCCTCGCGCACTTGTAATGACTTCGCTTACACGCAGTCGCGGCGTAAAGGCCTATGCTGCCTGTTGCCTCGCCGATGTCCTCCGCGTCTACGCGCCGGATGCGCCGTACAATGCCGACCAGCTGCGCGACATCTTCCAGTTCTTTGTCGTGCAGCTCACCACCAACCTCAAGCTTTCCCCCAGCACGACGCGTCCGCTCGGTCCCAGCAAACGTGGAAACGACAGCCAGAGCCAGAGCACACTCACCTCCAACACGCGCATCACGGAGATTCCGTACTATGCGCAATACGTGTACCTCATCGAGAACCTCGCGAACATCAAGAGTGTCGTACTGATAGTCGATGTCCCCGGAGCAGACGACCTCATCACGACCTACTTTGAGAGCTTTGCCGAGGCCGCGCGCTCCGACATGAACAAGCAGCTGTGGACCTCCATAGTCACCATTCTTTCCGAGGTCCTCGCAGAAGCTGAAACGGTGCCCGTGGGAGTCATCAACTGCATCCTGAACGAGTATGAGACGCATGGCTCGGTAAGTGCACCGTCAGACCGACCGACTGACAGCAGTCAAAGGACACACCGTCATTCCAACTGATCGTCGATGTGTGTAACCGCTGCGCAGTAAAGTTGCAGCGCCCAATCTATGCGGTGAGTCGACCCACTCTCTCCATATCACTGATGGCAGCACTTCTCCGACATCCAGCTCGAACACGGCCGCGATCCAACGCCAGCCGACACCAAGATCCTCCAAGAGTCCCACGAAATGATCCTTACCATCTTCCGCAGTGCGCCGAATATGCTCATGTTACTCATCCCGCTTCTCGAGGAGAATCTGCGCGCAGCGGATGCGACCGTGCTGCGCGAGACGACCACGCAGACACTTGGCACCATGTTTGGAGAAAGGCCACGCGTCGGAGACGGTGTCGTCGACCTCGCGCGTTCATATCCTACAACATGGGAGGCGTGGCTGGGTCGGAGAGTCGACAGGGCCATAACGGTTCGTCTGGCGTGGATCGAGGCGACTCGGAAAATCCTTATCAACCACCCCGAGCGCAAACAGCTGGAGCGTGAGTTTGACGTCCCCCTGCGGCTTCTGACTCGCAGCTCTTCTCATGGACCGTGTGCAGGACTCTGATGAGCGTGCGCGTGCCGCGATCTGCAATGTGATCGGCAGCCTCGACTACGAGACCGCTCTGCACCACATCAGCGACGCCTTACTGCACGAAATTGGATTACGCATGAGTGATAAGAAGAGTGTTGTGCGCGAAGCGGCCGTCACTGCCCTCGCCAGGCTATGGGGGTTGGCACAGTCGGAAATGTGGGTATTTTCGAGCTGAATAGCGGGAAGCTGACGTGCAGTGAGGCCCACGACCCTATCGCGGTTGAAAAGTTTGCGTGGATCCCGCAGGAGATGCTACAAGCCCTGCAGCGCGCCCAGGGTGCTGAGGCCAAGTGAGTCTAACCACACATGCAGGCCGTTAACACGCAGAACCCAGATCTCTGTCGCCTTCAAGACCCACGTTCTGCCGTTACCGTCCAAGGTGGACGACGAGCAGGCTTGGGTTGATCGTTTCCTTCTCGTGGCCACGCGGCTCGACGAGTTTGGCCTCAAAGCTCTTGACAAACTGACTGGCATTTACGGGTTTGCCAAGGGCTCATCGCCGTACGGCGCCTTCATTAGGTTGTGTGAACAGAACAACGGCGGTGTGATCGAGCACAACGAGCAGGCCGTCAAGGAGGGCTTGTCGTTCGTCATTGACGCAATCACGCGTGCAAACTTTGGCGAGCACGAGAAGCCACGCAAGGATCTGGAGATGTTTGCGGCCGCAAACGAGCCCCGCCTGTACAAGCTGTTTGACGTGATAACGGACCCGCAGTCTGATCTGCGTGCTATCGTAAAGAGCAGAAACGAGCTCCTCCGTCGCATCGAGCAGTCGCACACGAGCATCTTGGCCACGTTCACCGTCGTCATCGACGCCGCGGCGTGGAGCGTCATCAACCAGTCGTCCATTCCAGGTCTTATCAAGCGTCTCCAGAAGCCGGAAGGAGTGCTGCCGGAGCGCACGGCAGATGTTGCCGCGCACTACCTGACCCTCATCTCAAAACACTGCGCGCCGATGTACAGGAGCCATACTGCCGAGCTGGTAATCATCATCAACGACAAGAGGAACAGCCGTTTGGTCGAAGTCGGCCTTCAAGCGCTCTCCGCAGTGTGTAAATGGAAGACTGAGAACGCACCTGCTCAGAAGAGTGTTGTTGAGCGGGCCAGGAGCTTGGCACTGACCGGCACCCCGCGGCAGGCCAAGTTTGCCACGCGGTTCCTCGTCTTCTGCAAGGACGCCAATGCGGCCCCTGACTTGCTCTCTGTGGGTAGAAATTGAGAGAGATAAAGCTGATCAATAGGAAGTTGCAGACGAGCTCGGGACAGCTGATGACGAAGCGCTCCTCCCGCTTCTCCGGTCAGCATCGGAGCTGGCATTCTCCGCCCCACAAGTGTTTATCACCCGCGCTCAGGACATTGTTTCCTTTGTGCAGGACTCCCTTATGCCCTCACGGTCGCCTTCAGCTGTGAGTTATCGATGGTTAGAACCTGACTGACAGTCAGGACGAGGCTGACGATCACTGGGTGGACGAGGACCAGCTCGAGCCGCGCGACCGTGCAAAAGTCATCGGTATGCGTGTGCTCACGCACGCTTGTCTTGGACGCGGCCGGGACGACGATGCGGAGGGGTTCGCGGCGCCAATTCTCAACTTCTTTGCCGATGTGCTTGCGCGCAGTGGCATGATCAGCGACGAGACGCAGGAGGGGTGAGTCCGGGTGGTGCATGCGGCACATCTAACATTCCAGAGGACAAGCTCGAGTTCACATCCGACTGCGGGCCGCGCTGTGCCTGATCAAGCTTGCGGGTCGTCGTGCGTTTGACAGGGCAATCACGCCGTACTTTACCGAGGTTGCGTTCATGATGCAGGACCCGATCTTCATGGTCCGCCACCGCATGCTTCAGAAGCTCGGTGAGGTCCTGGTGGGCCAGCGCCTGCTACCGCGGTGGAACCTCCTCCCGATCCTCGTGGCCATTGACCCCGAGTCGGACAATATCTTGCTGGTGAGCGTTGTGCGATCGCGATAGTGTCGATCAAATCTCCTCGATCTGTCACCGAGATCCGCTAACCACTAGGCGCGGAGTATCATGGGAATGGTCGTGCGCGCAGCCTCGACCTATCGAACCGAGGACCGCATAGACCGCATCGAGATGCCTCTTGCGAGGCTGTTGCACCTGCTGGCGCTGCACCCGGACCTCGACTGGCAAGACAATGACAGCCTCAAGGACATTGCGCGCTTTATCGAGCTGTTCGCCGACTGCATTGCGCACCGGGACAACATTCCGCTCCTGTACACGATTGCAAACAAGCTCAAGACCGTGTCGATTGCTGGCGAAAAGATTGACCAGGACAAGCTGATGCTATTCACACACGAACCGGAGAATGACCAGCTAGATGTGGACTCGCCGACTATCGTGGGTGGCAACTTCGTGGCTTCAACTGACATTTAGAATCTGTACAAGATGAGCGAGATGGCGTTGATCATTCTCCGCACGCGGGCGCAGCAGCATCAATGGCCGGTGTCCGTATACCCAGGGAAGATCAAGCTGCCGTCTGATATCTTCCACAATCTGCCCTCGCCGAAGATTGCGCAGATTGTTGCGCGGCGGACGTTCCTGCCTGACGAGGCTGACTGGGTCAAACAGCTTGGCAAGAAGGCTGCTCCAGTGGTGAGTCGAGGAACTGCTCCATCAACTGACATTCAGCGGCGGCAGCCTGCAGAGCCGAGGTCGCCGCGTGAGCGGGAGCCCCGCGAGCGAAAGCGTAAGGCGCGGGCAACGAATGGGCCCAAGGCGCAGCGCAAGAAACGGCGGTCATCTGGGCGAGACCTCACAGAGGACGAGGAGAGCGAGGAGAGCGAAATCGAGAGCGACGAGGATGAGTCGGTGGACGAAGCAGCGACGTCATCGGATGACGACGAGATGGACGGGGCTGAAGCGGAGGCTGTGATGGGCCGCGGGGGGCGGCGAAGCGCAAAGGTGAGTGTTGGCGCCGAGAGCCTTGGCTATTTTGTGCTAACCCACTAGACCAAGGCGCGCAAGGCGGTGAAGCGGAGGCGCAAGGTCAAGCCGTCACCAAAGAAGCATGTGGACCCTGACGAGTCGTCCGAGCTCAGCGAGTTGAGTGACGAGTAGTGGTGAATTGGCGTCGATCTTGAGTGGCGTGGCGTGTGGCTGTCGGCGCCCGGGGGGTCGGTGTGATCGTGGTGACGGTCACTGTGCCGCTGTGTGATGTGCTGCCGCCAGTGGCCGTGTGTCGCGGTGCAGAGGACAGTGCGGGCATGCAGGGTGCAAGCTGGAGGGTGTCTGAGGAATGGACGATTCAATGTGCCTGGGCAAGACTGTTTCGAATAGTACTTGGGTCTGAATGAGATCTTGGCCTACTTGGGCGGGCCTGTAGTACCCCATGTGATTTGTGAAGCTGTGAAGCTGTGAATTTTGTGGATGCATGTGATGGGCATGCTGGGCAAGGTGTGACATTGCATGACGCATGACGCATGGCGCATGATGGGTGTAGCGCCGGAGGTGCCGGAGGTTACGTCCACGGTGCGCGGACCACTACGGGGCCGAGCGTCGAGCATGAGACATGAGACAGGATAGGGAAAGGGAGCAGGTCACCCATCACTTCATCACCCATGTCCGAGACCTGGCAATCTGTGAGCTGGCAGCGCGCTGGCGCAGAGGGGCCAAACGATGGGATCCTTCCGATCCTCCGATCTTCCGACGTTCCCATTCCATCCATTCCAGCGGGGTCCGCAGGGGAACACCCCCCCCCCCACCCGCCCGCGACTTCATACGACGGCGCAGGGGCGGTGCACTCGAGGCAGACAGAGTACGTTGGACCCTGCGCGCGCAACATGCGCATATATATCCAGAGGTACACTATATTCTCCTCCCGGTCTCTCGGTCTCTCGGTGCACGGTGATGAAACACGGCACCAAACCCAACACCTGGAGATTGACGACCGTGCCTGCAGCAACACAGAAACGGTTCTTGACTTTTGGCCCAGAAACTCTGATATCTCTTGAGCCTGGGATCCTGGGAGATCATGAGAGAACAGTGCCCAGCTCGCACAACCGCCAAACACACGCGGGCCAGGGAAGATCCTTCAATCCTTGTCCGGGATTCCTGGATCTGGACATGAGCGTCACGCCGGACGTCTTGCAGGGTGTGTACTGTGGGTGACGCGTGACGGGACATGAGCAGAGCGAGCAGAGCGAGCAGAGCCAACAGAGCAGCGTGAGAGCTGCAGAATACGACAGCACTAGGCTTGTACATTGTACATGTGAGGCGCAGGGAGGAGGGTTCGGGAGTGTGACCTGGTGACTGCCAGAAGGTCAGGAGTTTCTGAGGACGAGCGTCGTACGCGTTTTGCAGCTGATGAACTGGATTGAATTGGATTGCAATTCGATTCTTGCAGATTTTATAGAGCAAAAGTGCAAGCGAGTCAATCTATGTGAGAGAGTGCACTGGGGGGGTGAATACTGCGGAGCGCGAGCTCGTTGGCTCGCTAGCTCTGAGCTCGGATCTCGATACCAGGTGCAGTAGTACCACCACGGTACCACGGCATGCACAATGCCACAAGGTCAGACTCTGGCTCATGGCTCAAGCGCACATTGCGCGGCGTCGGCCGGGGTATGTGCTCAGCGGCACTAGGGGAAGAGTTCGGGGGGCGGCATGTGGGCTGAAGCATGACACACTGCGCGAAGGGGGCAGAATGACGAGCAAGAGATCCCTGGGGTGCTAGTGTTTCCGCGAGTGCAGAGAAATGAGAATGGATAAAGAACATGATTCCTCTCGCATGCAAAAAAAAAGCAGACTGGGCAGAGAATGTTGTTGGTGTGATGGGATCTAGAAAACCAAGAAACAAAACAACGGAGCAAGAAACCTGAAAATCAATAAATATAATGCACGCGCAACATTCCTCTCTCTCCTCTCGCTTGTGCCTCTTGGCGGCAATCGACGACGACATTCCGCACACCCAGCATCCTCTAGCCTCTACCCTCGCTGCCGGCCATCGGCTGCCTTTTTTCGGCCTGCGTCACTCGCTGTGCGCGGCGGCGAGAGGGGAGGGAGAATGAGAGACAGATGGTGCGTAGGAGAGAATGAGAGCATAGACTGTAGAGAGTGTAGTGTAATGAAACTCCTACCCCCTCCTTTCTTCCCCCCCCCTTGGGTCCTCTCCCCGCCCCTGTCGCACGTATCCCCCGCGTCCGCCGCCGCCTTTGCCCGCCTCGGGGGTTTTGCCCCGCAACGCACGCACTGTGCAAAAAAGTCAACAACCACCTACACCCGCCGTTACACCCAGAGAGACCATGGAATGTATGCAAACAATCACATCCACATATTGTGACCACTGGCCGCAACGCTGTTCTCACCATCCCTCTCCGTCTCTGGAGTTGTACAACATTTCTCTCGCGATCCTCGGCGAAGAGAGCCACAGACAGTATCAACCAGGCTGGATCGCCGCGCGCGTAAACATCCACATCCCTATCACGCCCACTGCATCGTCCATCGCCGCCCACGACGCCCTGCCGCCCACCTACATCGCATCGCGTCCCATCTCCCTCACCACCCACCGCCGCCGCCAACGACAACTACAGAAACTATACGCTTGCTCCCCACCCATTGGCCCCTATCCACACGCATCGCCCCGCTCCCTCGCCACCCCCGCTTCCGAGTGGCAACAAACGACAAGCCCCGTCTGGACCACAAAGACGCATAAGCCAGCGGACGCCAGGAAGCACGCGCACAGGTGCCCCGCGGGCCGTTCAGTCCGACCTCGACGCTTCTCGCCCGTCCTCATTTTCTTGTTCTCTTGTACTTTGCTTCGCGTGCGTCTTCGCGCTTGGCTTCTTTCGATTACATTTTGTGTGTGACGATCCCGCACGAGCGCGCCTGTCGTCATCAGCCGCCGGCTTGCGGTTGCGGTTCCCAGTGTTTTCCCGTGAGTACTGTGCTATTGTCTCGTGTCTCGTCTTCCATCGCATGCTCGTGTCTTCTGGCGCGGCCGTCCTTTGCCGGAGAGATTGAGGGGATCGAGGGGATCGAAGGAATCGAGGTGAGACAGGTATGAATCACCCACACACATGACCTGCGCTGCGCTGCACGCTGGTTGCTGGCGAGTCCATCTCATCGACCCCCCCGTCGCATCTCCCCTGTCGCCCCCTATATGGCCCGGGATACTCGCCGCTCGCGCTGCTCGCTGCCTGCTGCTTGCCACCGCTTTGCTCTCTGCGTGTCGCACACTGCAACGCCTCTGAGCACGGCGAAACACTTGCAGCATGCATACATGTGTCTCTCATTTTCGCTTGTTCACTCAGGAGGTTATAACCAGGAGCGAGCACGTTGCTGCACATTCACATTGTCGCTACGCTCGCTCGCTATCTCCATCCTCCACCACGCACATCCACCTGTGGCAATATCCTCTCAACCTGTCTCTCTGGCCAGTCGGAGCCCCAGCCCCGCCGAATCCCATTGTATATCCACTCGCACTGCTGTTGTTGTCTTCTTTCTTCAGCTCCGGCACACCGACGCCACAGGGCCGTCCGACTCAGGCGTTCACCAGAGCTAACCCACTCAGGCCCATTTCTGCCGTGCTTGAACAGAAAGAGAAGAAAGCAGACAAGGGAAACACGCCGCCGCCCAAACCTAAGCCAAAACAGGCCGCCAGGGAGAGTAAAAGGGAGAGGACAAGAAGTAAAAACGCAAGACGAGACGAGACGAGAGACGAGACAAAGAGAAGAACACGGCAAAGTCCTGGACATCGCCTGCCAGTCGCCAGTGCCTCGAGCGCCTCCGTCACTCGTCCCCTCACCGGGCCGCACATCGAGCACAAGAAGAGCAAGCAATCTCGCATCTCTCCCTCTCTCTCTCTGTGTTTCTCGCATCGCTCTCCCCTTTGGGACTTTTATTTTTTTCTCTTCCTTCTATTCGCCGCCCCCAGCCTCCGCACCGGTCCTTACCGCCTACCCCACACATTGAGCACTGTACAGACTGCGGCACACAGCAGTCTGCTCTGCATTCCCATCCTCATCCTCATCGCCATCGCACCACATCTCTCAACACTACCCCCGCCATCGCACCCGTCTCTGTGATCTACCTCGGTCGAAATCCGCAGCTGGTATATCATTCGGATCGGACTGCCTCAAACTAAATCGTCGATTTCGTGTACAACTGAGATCTCTGGAAACAAGGTTTCGTCGACCTCTTGCCAGCAACCGTTTCAGCATTCCTCACACCACGAGGCCACAGGCCACAAGACGGCTACCGGCATCCGGCACACACTGCATCTCCAGTGTTCCAGGCAGTACGCGACCGTCTCTCGGCGACTTGCATTGTGCACCCTCCGCGACCCGGTCTTGCCGCTCGCGCCCGGCTCAAGCTCGTCGTTGGGCTTGAGCTCGCTCGCAGCGGGTCATCTCCGATACAGACACACAAGCGTACAAATTGTACAAACTACACGGGTGCCTTTGTTCCCACCGGCACACGCAATTCGCCAGATCCAGCTCCGCGCTTTGCCACCCCCGGCACCACTGGAATTGGACTGGAATCACCTGCGCGCATCGCCGTGCTCGACGTTTGACCCTCTCAACGCATCTCGGCGCCGATAACGCTCTGTATTCCGCTCCTCGCCCCGACTGATTATCGTGGAGCAAGAACCATTGAAGAAGACGTGTTGACAAGATTGACCACAACATCCACCCACTCTGCTGGAACGCACAGACCCCCTCTCTCTCTCAGTCTCCACATCGAGAGCTCGACGCGCTTGACGTTACAACCCAGACCCACACGCGCTCGGACCACCACCCGTCTCGAACCCTCTCTGTGACCTCTGTGACTTTGGTCGTTCCCTAACTTTTGGGTCCTCCCTGACTCGTGTGCACGACTTGTCACGACCACAACAGTCACCGTCCCCGAGCAAAAAATTGTTTTGCTCGTTCGCCCTCTTCTTCGCTTCTTCATTCTCCCTCGGCGCTCGACAACTCGTTTGCAGCGATGATGGCCGTATCCGCACCTGTGCTGCCGCCTACATATCAACCTGACTCGTATCCCCAGGCCCATCCAGGCGTCCCCGTCAACGTCAACGTCAACGTCAACGTCCCCAGGTCACTCGCGAACAACACGGCTGGCGGAGCATCACTGCCTCCGTTCAGCCCATCCCCAACAGCAGCAGTAGTCCCCTTCCCTTCACTCGCACCCCAACACATTCCACTCGCCGTCCCCTCTCCGCCCCGGTCGACTACCCCAAAGATGCAGACCGAATCTGCAGAGATGGTCATCAAGTCTTCCTTACCCCCCACGCCCGATCCATCACCGCCTACAACAAAGGTGCTCTTCCCAGTCCACATGGTGCCACTAGCACCAGAGGCGCCGGAAAGCAGCAGCAGCTCAAAGTCCTTTGCCGAAGAGTGTCCCTCTCCGCCATCAGGAAGTGACTCGTCACACAGCAGCAGCAGCCGGACAAGAGGCACCAGATTTGGGCCATCCCCAATTCTCATCAACACCAATCTTCCCTCTGCCACCCATTCCGAGGTTCTCAACACCGCGTCGCCGCGCGTCCCCATACAGCGCTCGGAAACCCAACCAGATCTAGGCCGCCCATCAACTGGTCGTGGCAGTAAGGGGGAAGCCGATAGAACACCGAGGGACCGTTTCGCCAAAGCACGGCGACAAACCATGGCGGGACCCACCTCCGTCCGCATGGTCGAGTCTCGCAGCGCCGACTCTCGAACGCGTTTGCGGTCCACTGGCGCAAAGCTCTCTCGCTACGCGAGTATTGCAAACGACGTTCCCGGGGCCAGCAGCTCGCGTGCGCGGAGGATACAGGCCGAGTCGTCCACACCACCTCGCGTTATGGTTCCCAGCTCAGCAGCAGCGGCAGACACTGACGACCTCGATTTTGGTGGACCGGGAGGGCTCGAGGCCAAGCTCGTACTTCTCGGCTCCCAGGGCGTAGGCAAAACGTCCCTCATCTTGCGACTCACCACCGGATCCTTCTCGGTCATCTCCGCACCAGCATCCCTCGATGGCTCGTTTTACAAGCGCAAGCTCGTCCACAATGGTGTACCCATCAAGCTCCAGATCTGGGACACGGCAGGACAAGAACGCTTCCGCTCCATGGCCCCAATCTACTACCGCGGAGCACATGTCTGTCTCCTGGTATACGACACCTCCGACGCCAAAAGCTTCCAGGACGTCCGCTCCTGGCTTGACGAACTCCACAGCAAGGCGTCAAAGGACATGATCATTTACGTGGTTGGCGCCAAGACTGACCTTGAGCACCAACGCGTCGTTTCGTAAGTTTGGCTTTTGGTTGTACTCTGTTCTTCTTTCTTATGGCTCCTGAGGTGGCTTGTGCGTAAGGGTTTGTTGTGACTGACACGCGCGACAGGTATCCAGAGGCCTGCCGGACAATTCGCTCGTGGCTCAAGCCACCAGAGCCCGAAACCGACCCCTCGAATCGTGCGCCAATGGACCAAACCCTCACAGTCCGCGGCCCTGGAAATCGCAACCTGTTCCGGAGCAGCTCGGGTCGCAAGGAGTTGACACCGTCTTCCGCGACTCCACCTGGCGGACGCGCGCGGCCGCATTCGATGCACGGCCTTGCTTCGCTCATGGCGGCCGCCTCTGACTGGGCAGACCTCGACTCGCCTAGCGCGTCGAGTTCAAGCCAAGTCGTGCCGACCGTTAATTATCCGTCACCAACTAAATCCCCTTCCCCGCCTCCAAGCGTTCACTTTCCGTCCAGCCTCAATGCGTTGAGCACTTCGAGCCACTCGGCTACACCTTCAATCTCGGGCTCTCTGACAAAGGATGGAAGTGCCGAGCGCGTTCCCGAGCGGCCGAGGCGTGCGCACCGCGTGTCGTTCCACGCTCCCGCTCCGCCCTCAGAGCCGACAGCCACTACCACCGTCGAGACTGCCACAGCCTCCACGGCGATGCCTAGTATCACTCGCCACAACTCGCGCTTCAGCATATCCGGTGTACTGGGTCTCACGCGCACGACCTCAATCTCCGCATCGGACGCCTTGTCGAATCTCGCCGAAGCCCACCCCGTCTCATGCCGCTCTCCGCCGACGGTGCTGAGCGGCTTCTCGCCCGCGCGTAGCCGAACGGAAAGCTCGCCTCTTCTGGGCTACGACCTTCTTCCAAAGAAACGCAGCGAGGAGTGGTCAAGTCGGCCATGGGGCCGAGGCGAGGGTCCAAGTGCCGCCGACGCGCTCGAGGAGTTTGGTGCCGTTGTTCGCCACGAGGCATCGCGCTCCAATTCGAATCAGCACGTCGGCCGCGCCCGCGGCGGCTCTCTCGGTCGCGACCACCGCCTCTACTCCCATGATTCCGACAGGTGTGCCGTCGACGACGACGACGATGACGACGACCCCGTCAACGCCTGGGGCACCGAAATCGAAGGCGTGCGGCTCGGCGAAGTCTCTTCACTCACCGGCGAGGGTAAGCTGAACCATCGTCTCACTGAAGCTGACATCAGGTGTCGAGGCCATGTGCCGCTCCATCTCGGCGTGTCTCGTCGAGCGCAAGGACAAGATTGAGCGCGAGCGTGCGCTCCGCCACAAGAACAGCGTCATGCTCACCGACCCATTGAAAGACAAGCCGTCGGGCAAAACCAAGGGTCGCTACGCGTGCTGCGCCTAGACTCACGCTTTGACCCATTTACTACCCCGCATCCGACCGCGCCCTCTGCATTGTGCACTCTTCGCACTTGATCGCCGGCGGTCAATTTACGACCAGCGCACGACGCACGACAGATAATGACTCTACGGCAATCACGCCGCGGCCACGATGCCCAACTATGGCTTCATAGTTACTATGCCCAAGATCCCGGATACCCCTTTGACGATTGTGTCGTATCGTATCCTATCCCACCCCCATCCTTGTTCACTCCCACACGCATGAACACAGCACGCACGATTCGCATGGCCGCAGCGCCACCACCATCGCATCGAATACTCGCTCAAGTTTACAATTTTCAGGTTTCACAGCAAACAGTCCACAGTTCACAGATTCAACAGTTCACAGATCCCCCTTCATTGCCAACGCTCCCCGTTTGTGTGTCCATTGTTTCCTATCACACCGTTAGTCATCTGTAGTTTTGGACCGCCAGGAGCGGCATGCATCTTGTTCCGCTAGGTTCGGCTGCATCTGAGACATTGCAATGGGCGTTATCTATGTTTTGCGAACATGAGCTAAAAACAGAATCCGTTTCAGCTTATGTCCGACATTGCACCGCAACATTACAAAGGCACATCCAACCACCATCGAGCATGTGTCCCGCGCCATCTCGCCAGCTCCCGTCGCCACCATCATTCGGGGCGCAAGGAAAAAGGATCGAGTGATGACCCAGGTTCGAACTGGGGACCAACAGATAACGATTGCGAAATTGCAATCTGCTACTCTACCACTGAGCTACCACCACCACGACGACCTGCCAATATCCTCCACAGAGTGTCGGGGATTGCAGTCGGAGGGTGTTCTGCACAGGTCCAACTGTGAAAGTGGTGAGGTAAATTTACCCAGAATCAGTGTGTTTCGTCCTGTTTATCGATCGTTTGTCGATCGCGATTGATTGATCGCCGTGTGCGGAGGGCGTAGGGACGCCCTTTGAGATGATCTGTTGTGTTGTGTGTCCTTGTCGTCTCGGCGTTTACCTTTGACTCAGAGGAACAATGAACAGGATACCAGGGTGACATAGACGGCTCAGATAACAGGGCGGGATCAAGCAATACCGAGGTCCGAGGAATGCACATGTCTCATATTTCTTGTCTCATGTCTCATGTCTCAGGTCTCCCATAACGGGGGTGACAACATCTCAGTCCACGCGCTTCGGTCGCATCAACGCAGCCTTGACATAATCGCTACACTCCGAGCTCACAGCGCTGCGAGCTCTGGCGTTCGCGCTGCTACTCTACGCCTCGCGCACAGCTCCCACATACCTCCGCTCGACGCAATACGCCAACAGTAGCTCCAGTCTCTGACTGCCTCGTAATGTCACCGCGCACCCGCTCCGCCGTCGCCCCCATCGGTCTCACCGTCCCCATCGATCCCATCGCCCTTCCGGGCTCGGACAACCTCTAAAAATGTGGCTTTGGAGGAACTGAATCCCCGTTTTGACGAGAGTGGGATTCGAACCCACGTCCGAAGACTGCGGAGGTTGCTACACCTTAACACAGCGCCTTAGACCGCTCGGCCATCTCGCCGGTCACGACGGCGATCCGGCGGCGATCTCCGCGTCGACGATCGGCGGGAGAGCGAGGGGAATGATGTGCGGTGAAGATTGTGGGGATCGGAGTGGTCAGAGGGGTCTGCTAGTCTGTGTTGGATCGACGGGACGGAGCCGTGTCTGATAAAGAATGGTTAGTCAGAGCTTCTCGGACTGGGGAGGGAATAGAGAATATCTGAGAAGGAAACCACGACACAAGACATTTGTTCAATAGCTACCAATACAACCCTTCCACGTGTTCAAGATCAAACTTCAACTACAACAACCATCACGCTCAGATCTTGCCGCGCCCAAGGAACTTGTTGGGCACATCGACGTAGCGGGCGCGGAGGAACTCTGCGACGCTCTTGGCGAGGCAGTCCATCCTGACTGTCGACGAGACGCCCTTGCCGAGGTAGTCGTGGATGACAAAGTGGACGGCGAGGAGGCCGGGGAGCTCGACGCGCTCGAGGCGGTTGTCCTCGTACTCGTGGGCCAGGAGGCTGATGAGGAACTGCTTCGAGAGGAGCGTGCGCAGCCACTCGTACTCGTCCCTGTTGCGCACGAAGAAACCGACATTGGCGTCTGGGTATTAAATTTCTGCTCCATGTGGATAGACTTGAATAACTCACTGCCACCCTTGTCGCCTGAGCGCGCGTGGACGACCCAGCCGAGGGGACCGCGCGTAGTTGGTCCATATGCGGACGGGTTGAAGGCATTTTCGTTGTCGTAGTCTGACTGCGGGTGCACGGGTGCGGTTTGAGTGACGGCGGGAACAAGAATCTTCTGGGTGGACCCGACAAAGCTGACGGTCAGAGGGAGGTGCTTTTGCTTTACCCGGCCAGGCCAGTACTCCATGTACGGGCGCGGGATGCAGATACGGCTGTCCATGAGCCACTGGAAGCCGGGGAAATGGCCGAGACCCTCGGGGTTTATAAATGCCATGAGGTTGCGCGTGGGGCCGAACGCCTTGATGTCCTTTGCCTGCGCGAAGATGCGCAGCATGGCGGTTCCCTCCGCCTCCGAGTCGGGGTTTTCCTTTGCGACGCCATACTGCGTCATGTCGAGGAGGTCAAACTTGGGCCCTGGGAGCTTCTTGATATGGTTGTTGATCTGCAGGCGGAGCGTGTCAAACTTGTCCTTGATGTCGAGGCCAGTCGCGAAAACCATCGTCTCCGCCTGCCAGCCGGCAACGGCACAGATTGCAGCTTTGGTGGTTTCGGGTGGCGGCAGACCACGGACACCAGACACAATGACGCGGTTGCCGCCGAGGTCGGTGACCTTGATATCGTCGATAAGCGCCTGCACATCCGGGTTGAGATAAACGTTTCCCTGGATCTTGTACAGAATCTGCGAGCGGACAGTCACGCTGTTGACAACGCCGTTGAGGTTTGGCTGTTTGGTGATGATAAACGTGCCGTCGCGGTTAATCTCGGCGATTCCCATCGAAAAGTCATAATACTTGTCCTTTATGGCGCGGAAACCACTCGAGTTGCCGCCGGTAACGTACGCGCCGCACTCGACACAGTGGCCCGCGAGGAGCGCGCCCGCCAGCGCATCATAGTTGCTCCAGCCCCATTTGTGGTACCAGTTCGCGGCGGCGATGACTGGCGATGCGTCCGTACAGCGCCCCGAGATGACAATGTCCGCGCCGGCGCGGAGCGCCTCGTAGATTCCCCGCGCGCCGACATAGGCATTCGCACTGGCCGGCTCAAGGTGCCACGAGCTGAGGAGGCGGGTACTGTCTTCGAGGTGGTGGAACGTCTCGCCCTTTGCGCGCAGCTCGTCCATCCGCGGCATGAGGTTGTCGCCCTCGACATAGGCGACCTTGAGACCACGGATACCCTCCTCGTTGAGAATCTCGACAACGCGTTCCGCACACCCCTTGGGATTCAGCGCGCCCGCATTCGTAATGATCTTGGGGCGCTTCGCGCCAATTACCGCCGCCGCCAGGCGCAGGTGGTGCAGAAACGACTGCTCGTACCCCAGCTCGGGGTGCTCGCGGAGCTCGAGCGCGCGGGTCACGAGATTCTGGCCCGTCAGCAGAGATCCCACTCTGGTGGATTTCAATTCGACATACCATTTCGGCGAGGTAGTCGCCGAAGAGCACATCACAGCCACTGCCCTCGGCCTGTTCCTTGAGCGCAGACCTGATATCAGTAACTGTCTCCCCAGTGCACCCACCATTTGTCGCCGGTGTAGCCGCTGAACGCGGCGATGCGAAACACATCTTGAGACGACCCCGACGGCATGGTTTAGGGATTTACAGAGATGATGGGAACCTCATGTCGAGTGGATGTGGGGATGGGTATATGAAGTGCGCAAGCACAAAGTGGGAAACATGGAGGGGATGGAATGGACGGAGTACGGAGACGCGAATACCGATGCCGACATGCCGATGTCGGTGTTCCATGTGACCGGCCAGCACTAACGACAAGCAGTGAATGGTGCTACGGCCGAGCGGTTGGTGTCGGAGATGCGCGACCAGTCCTTGCTGAGCGACCTCCAGGTCACAAACACTGCGCTGGTCTTCGCCGTCGAACATCAAAGGACAGTAGTGGCGCTGCTGCCATATTGGCCTCGGGCGCCGAAACAACCCCAGGAGATGGCTCGTCTTCGGACCTCACAACTGAGGTTGCCGGACGTTCCCGTTCTAATATACACGCAATCTTGGCGTGGGACAATCCTGAGCTGACGAGCTACTGACCGAGCCTCGATGGCGTGGTGGACTAACGTGTCACATACATAACTTCTACCTGATGAGTGGTCTTCGGATACCGACGACGATCGGGGTATTTGTACAATAGCGGTTGTCAACCGCCTCCTCGTCGATACAGCAACAATCAACGTTTTGGTGAAATGATATTGGCCGCTAACACCTGTGAGGGCCAGCGGTGGGCTGGTGCTCGATCTGTTCGCTGACGTAGGCCTTGCGCGTGATGGGGCTGTTGAGCTCATGCGGCTCGGGGCATGGGCTGTATCCAGACTCGCTGCACGTCAGTCACTAGCCGACTCGCCAGTATCCACGCAACGCACTGTCCGACCGTCATCCAGTCGCAGAAGAACTTGCCAATGCCGGTGCCGATGAGGATGGAGATGAAGAGATAGCCGTTGAACGCCATGAGGACCAGCATGAGGATGTATCCGACGCCGACGGAGAGGACGTGCAGGATGGTCCGCACGAGCTGCTGGAACGGCGTTGCGCGCCGCGGACCGTGGTTGTACGACCGGATGAACCACGGCCCGACCGTGTCCCGCTCGTCGCTTGGTAGTCCGCTGACGAGCCCCAGCTGCCGCATCACCAGGTGGTCGTACTCTTTGCACAGTCGCCGCAATGCCTCAAAGCTGACTGCTAGCAGGCCGACTCCAACACAGGAGGCGGCAAACATGCCACGGTTGCTGACATGCCATGACTCGGAGAGGAAGCCTGAAGTGTCAGCACGAGAATGGCAGTGGCGAGGGATTTCTCAAGGGAGCACGCACAGGTGTCAACAGTGTCCCAATTCCATAGCATCTAGAGGCGTCAGACCCATTCTTCAAGAGAGGAGGGATAACACTCACCGACATCTGGCACGCCACGCCCGCCGTCGAGTTGCCGCCGCCGTGAGAGTGAGACATGTCGGAGCAGATGTGGGAGTATCAATTCGGCCGTAACAGAACAGAGAGATAAGAAGAAAAGTGTCGGGGAGCGATAACCTCTGGATATCGCGATTGCACTACTCGGTCCACGACAGCCGTTCCCTCTCCACTCGGACTAATGAATGCCTTCATTAATATGTGTGTGCTCCATTGGGCTGTTAATCGAGTGTGTGCGAATCATCGGAGCGCGGGTAGCAACGCGCAGGGCATCCGCGATCTTGGCGCTGGGTAGTACAAAAGACAGGCACGGCGTGGAGAACCCGATGGAGTCTGTACAAAACAGAGTTGAACCGCGCGACTGCTTCCAGGGTATTTTCCGGGTGCTGCGCGGCGGAAGTCACCGAAATCGGTCACCATGCAACCTTACATCGGCCGCGATGCCGAGCGTCTCGGCGCTGCTGGCCAACCAGGGATATGGCTCAGGTCATGGATCTCGTATCAAAAAGGCCGCAATAGAGTGAGACCTTATCGATAAGCGATTCTCATTCGTCAACCAACGAGATCAGTCCTCTGCAGACGTGTCCTTATTTTTTCGGAAGCCTGTGCACCCCATGTATCGTGCTGCAACAGCCTGTCCGAGATGACACAGACACCCTCGTGCACAAGTATGTATATTCGGAGGGGGTGATATGGAGGCGCCTCTAGCGTTCCCATTAGTGCAGTTTCATTCCCCACACTCCGAACAAAACAGCCGTTATCTGACATCCACCCCGACCACCGACGCCACAGCACGAAGCCAAGACTCTGAAAACCACGGTTTATGAGACACAATGGCGACGACGCTGCCAGACCTCAAAGAGTTCCACATCCAGGACTTTGGGTCAGCGTCCCAGGTGGAGCCACACTGGGGCTATGCCGACCGCGTCGTGCCCTGCACCAACGACCCCGGCTCCTGTGCCTACCTCGACCTAGTGTACGGCGCACATGATCGGGGCATGTTGTACACCGGGATCATGTATGCCGTGCTCGGTGGTTTGCTGTTGCTCTGGGCGGTTTGGGCACGGTGGGCGGCGCCATCTCGGGTAGCCCGCACAGCTTCCGCGTTCGTCCGTCGGTACACCCTCGGCGAGCCTCGCTCCCTGCGATGGATCTTTGGCCGCGTCACCCGCCTCCAGGTCATCCTCCTGGCCGCCATCTCCGCCTATCTCCTCGTCTTCTCGTTCGTAGGGATGGAGTACCGGAAATGGGTAACGCCAGTGAAGAAGATGCCTGGGGTGTACAACACGCGTACCACGTTGGGGCCGTTTGCCGACCGTGTCGGTGTACTCGCCTACGCCCTCACGCCGATAACAGTCCTGCTCTCGTCCCGCGAGTCGCTCCTCTCCGCCATAACCGGCATTCCATACCAGCACTTCAACTTCCTGCACCGGTGGTTTGGCCATATCATTATGCTCCAGAGCGTCGTGCACACCGTCGGCTGGCTCATCGTCGAGGTCAAGCTGTACCAACCCCAACCGTCCGTCGCCAACGAATGGATCAAGCAGCTGTACATGATCTGGGGAGTTGTCGCCTTTATCTTCATCCTCATTCTCTGGGCACTCGCCACGCCGTGGGCGCGCCGCGCCTTCGGCTACGAGTTCTTTCGGAAATCGCACTGGGTCCTCGCGACGCTCTACATCGGCGCGTGCTGGGGCCACTGGGCGCAGCTCAAGTGCTTCATGATCCCGTCTCTTGTGCTGTGGTTCTTTGACCGCGGCGTTCGCCTCCTTCGCACAGCTCTGATTCACTACCGCGTAATCGGAAGTGGTCACGGGGCATTCACTTCGTTCCCGGCCAGGATCACGCACTTTGACCAGGTCGTGCGCCTCGACGTCACCATCCCTCGGCCATTTACGTGGACCGTCGGACAGCACTACTACCTCACCTTCGCCAAGCTGTCCATCTGGCAGTCCCACCCGTTCACGCCGCTCTCCCTTCCGGGTGAGACCCAGTCGTACATTCTCCGCGCGAAAAACGGCGAGACCAGGAAACTCTGCCAACTGGACACCGACACCACCCCCGTCATCCTCACAGGCCCGTACGGCAGCGATATCGTACGCAGCCTCGAGCCCACCACCAACGTCTTCTGCATCGCGGGAGGGACGGGAATCACGTTCGTCCTTCCCGTCCTCCTCCTCCTGGCGAGGCTGCAGCCCAAGGCGCACGTCCAGCTCCTCTGGGTAATCCGGCATTCGCGGGATACCGAGTGGATATCACCCGAGCTGGCCGTCCTCACCGCATGCCCCCACATCAGCGTCACGATCCACGCGACCCGCGACCGCAACGCGTCCCCCGACGAGGAAGAGTGGACCGTGCAGGCGGACAAGGAGTCGTCCGTGGCGTCGGCTGCTGGCCGCCCCGACCTCCATCGCGCCATCGACGCGTTCCTCAAGCGCGTCGCGGGCCCGTCGCGCGTGTACGTCAGCGGGCCGCAGGGCATGGTCACTGCCGTGAGGGAAAAGGTCGCGGCTGCGAACCAGGCCAGTCGGGTGTGGCGCGGTGAGGAAGAGCATGATGTCGAGCTCGTGTTTGATGAGCGGCTGGATTAGGATACTGCAGTTTTTGTTGTTCTGTCAGGATGCATGTTTGTTAGCGAGAGAAACGCTTTGCTATTGTCCTTTGGAGGTGCTAGGTCGTACGCAGGAAGGGCCCAGACATATAGTCGAGCACAACAGGTTGGCCCCTGGTTATTGTTTCTGGAGCCTCTGGGAAGTACCAGCTCGTACGCAAGCAAGAGTCCAGACAAGATCTTGAGCTCCGCACAACAGGTCAAGGTACAGGCCACAAGTGCCAAAGAGGTGGCTGGAGGGGAGGGTTTCGGCAAATCCGTCATATCTCATGGACAAAGAGCTCCGCCAACGTCCTCAATGTTCTCGGGGTCCAACGACCTGCTCAAAGTACACCAGCCGCCATCGGAAGTGCCTCTCGAATCGAGACCCACCGGGCACAGGGCGCCATCATCTCGTTCCCAGGACCGGGATGTTGGGGCCGTTCCTTGAGCCTGACACGTCATCGTGAAGCAGGCCGACACTCTGCTTATAATGTCACAAGATCTGCCTAACCTACCAACGGGAAGACCCAGCGTTTTCCGACTTGGGCTAGTGGATTGTGGAGATGTGGGGGAAAGGGGGTGGGATACGCACTCCAATGTCCTGGGGACTAGCGGGGAGTCGTGGTACGAAGCCTCTCTGATGACGCGTTAGAGTTCGAAACGCGTCGAGTGGGGCTGAAACACTCTACTGGATGGGTGCTGCACAGGCTCATCCTCGCCAGTAGTGGGACGGTAACGCTCAGGAGTGGGTAATTACATCCTCTGATGCTGACGTCTTATACAGTTGCGGCTGAACTGCGTAGTCCGTATTAGCTCACCATTCTATCTTGCGGGAACATGGCCAGCACCCTAGAGCCAGGGTTACCTGTCGTGTCGCTATCGGCTCCATTGTGCATTCAATCGGTCAAACAGGAAAACAGGCGCACCGTTACACACCTAACCCACGGCCATTCACTACTTGG
This sequence comes from Apiotrichum sp. Y4204, assembly GCA_025531455.1. NCBI lineage: Eukaryota > Fungi > Basidiomycota > Tremellomycetes > Trichosporonales > Trichosporonaceae > Apiotrichum > Apiotrichum sp. Y4204. The sequence continues at coordinate 44,905 of JAMYHL010000028.1, forward strand.
GCTGGCTCCACACATCCATCTCCTGGGTGGCGCAACTCTGAACTTGACTGTGATGGTTCCAGTGCGCACCAGGGCAGCGGTGGTCAAGGCCGAGAGTAGGAAAGCGGACGGAGTAGACGCCATCGAATCACTTTCGGGAAGCGATATCAAACCTTGCCTCTCGTTTGCTTTATGCTCTGCTCAGGCGATGTGTTTGAAACGATGAATGTGTTACATATTCCTACAAGCAGACTCCACCCTGTGGATTTTAGTCTAACGTCGATTGTTCGTCACAGAGATAGAATCGTAAGCTTATGGGGTACACGGTGCTACTCGACACAGTCGGGCTGGCATACCCTCAGTTGACCGCACTGGGCGGGGGTGGGACAAAAAGGTGGGACAGGCGACCACGCCGGCTAGGGCGGCGAGTGACCGAGGCGGCGTACTGTTGCTGGACAACCGCCTTGAACTCGGATGCAGACGCGGTCCAGAAGTCTTGGGGGCCGATCTGGTGGCATCGCCCTTCGGTTGGAGGTGCGGCGTCATACGGCGACAGCTGGGAGTAGCAGGACAAGCGGTCCAGACACTCTGAGCTCTCGAGGTACTCGGCGAGCAGGCGGTACAGCGCCATGTCGCGCGGCTGGTTGCCGTAGTCCGAGCTGACTTCGCTGACTGGGCGCGGCCGACGGTGATAAGCCGTGCTCGTTCCGCTCAGTGGCCGCTGCTGCGGGTAACGGTCGTCGTCGCTGTGGCTCTGAATGTTGCTGATGCGGAGGTGGCGGTTGGACGTCGGGCTCGCGGATCGCGCAAGCGGCGCAGTTGGAGTGAATTCAGGTTGGCTGATTGTTACTGTCGGGACGCTTGGAATGGGGTCGCTGTGCAGCTGAGACTGAAGGCCTCGCATTTGTTTGTCGGCGGCGGGGTTCACAGGATGAGATGACCGGCACTTGGCTCCCTTTAGCGGCATGAGACACCCAGCGGCGCGGGCGACCTCGACGGCGGGCATGTAATCTACAGGGTAAGCGATATGGGCGACACTGGCAAAAGGGTCAAAGCACTCACCCCGCGAGTGCCCCATACGATGGATAAACTCGCACCTGTTCCCGGGTCCAAGGACAACCGCGCCTCCCAGTTGGTTGAGACTGCCACCACCCATGCCCTGCGGGAAGTGGAACATGCCGCGGAAGAAGCCTTGTGCCATCTGGAGCGGTAGCTTGGGCTGGTTGTACTTGCTCTTGAGGCTTTCGGGTCCCATGTCGACGGCGGTGCGGAAGTTGAGCAGCGAGTACAGGCCGCGGTCGGGGTCCGAGAATATGGGAAAGGGGCACTTGAGGGTTTTGCGGAAGCCCCGGATGCCGTCTCGGTGGCCGTTGGCGACGATCGCGACGGATACATTTGCCTGCTCCAGCGCAAGCAAGTCGAGCTTGTTGATCGAAGAGCGGATGTAGTCCTGGCATGGACCGCAAAAGAAGACACGGACGAAGAAGACAATGAGACGCGGTGGAGGACCACTAGGATTCCGTTTCCTCGTCGGATACAGGCAGCCGAACGGGACGCGCACCCCGTCCTCTGCATAAATCCCGTAGCTTAGAGCTTCGGCCGTAACCTCTCGTGAGGGGAGTTCCGAGAGCGTAGCGTTCTTAGCTGAGCGGCTGGCACGAGTCGCCCGTCCTCGACTGGTCACCCGGCTGATTCGGCTGAAACGGTTGCTGCGCGTCGACGTCGTGGAGGATTGGCGCGACTCCTTCGCAGTGAGTGGCACTGCCTCAAATGGCGGGGTGTTTGGGTAGGGGTAGGTTGCAGGCGACATGGGCACTTGCGATTCCTTGGACGCCGTCGAGCGAGTTGAGCTTGTGCATGCAGAAGCACTGGTGGACGCGGACATGGATCGGGACATGGGGGGGACGGGCGTGGGGCAGGCCGTTGATTGAGAGTAGACAGAATCCACCTCGAAAACGGTCGAGGGGGTTTGGACCAGTGGCGGGCGGGGCAGTGGCCTGGTTGGCGGCGGCCGAGGTAGCGAAAGCGTTGGATGTGTGGCTGATCGGACATGGCGCGAGGGAGAGTCCGGCGGCGCCCGTTGCGCACTGGTCGAGGTGTAGCTCCACGGCATGGATGGGGCCCGCTGTGTACGAGCTGAAGTACTAACGGGACCGAGTCCTCGCAATGGAGACTTTGGCGGGGGCATAGGTGGTAACACAATCTGCGGTGGCCCGTTCATGAACGACTGGTTTGTCTGTGGCAGTGAGTGACACCGCGAGATGTAGTTGGCGCCGCCTTGCTGTGTGACATGGTAGCTGCTCGAAGGCTGCGGTGGGACGCCATCCAACAGTGATCGTGAGCGGTTTGGAAGTCGGTAAGGCGAGCGAGGTGTGCTGGGGGCATGGTCAAGTGGAGAGTGAGGTGCCACTTGCGCGACTTGAGGCGATTCGACGGACGTAGGAGAAGCCGGAGCAAGATCGAATGCGGAGCGGCCAAAGCGCGAGATGTGACGCGCATATTGGAACTCGGCGATGTGCTCCTCCTCGTCTGTCCACGCGTCGCTCTCGTCCTCGCTCTCATCCCGCGGCGCGGGGACGATGGCGAGCGGCGGGTGGTTGCCGAACGTCGAGGTTGACCAGCGCTGTCCACAAAGGTCCCTCTTCGCGCTGATCGGGCTTAGGGATGGTCCAGCCGCTTCAGAGTCAAACTGCAGCAGCTCCTCGACAGCGTGGCCGGCATAAGACGACATTGCCGATGATCGATAATGAAATGACCGCAATGGGAAACTGGATACGAGGAATGTGTTGTTATCCCAGCAGGAGACGTGTTTCTGGGAGGTGCGGTCGCTGTAGTCTGCGTCGAGCAGATATGTAAGAATGAGCGAAGATGAGGAATGGTCTGTTCACAACTGCAGTATACGAGTCATCGATAATGTATCGCGATGGCATACACTGTTCTGGGCCAGATAGCACCAGCACCAAGCGTTGCCGGCCAGCGGTATTGGGTACCTTCTGATGTTGGGTACCATCTGACCGCCTCCTCAGGCATTCTCCATGACCTAAACTGCGGCGTGCAGAGCCTTCGCGTTGCTTCGCGCTTGCTCACCGTCGCTTTCCTCTGCTTTCATCCCTTTCCTTTCACCTGTAACATCAAGGACCACGAAGACTGCCGTCAATGGCATCAGGGCTCAGGCGTCAATGTAGTGTGAAGAGCGAGATGACTTTACGCCATAGGGGTCTCAACCTTGTGCCTAATACGACGCTGCATACCTACTACACCGGACTCAACGCTTTGGGGTTGTTCTGGAGAGCTCAGCGGACCGACGACTGCAGTAGCAGCAGGGCCGGGCAGCGAGCGGCACGAAAACAACAGTCGGCGGCCCTGCATAGAACACGTCCATCCCTGTCGGCCGAGCCAACTTCTGAGGGTGGGAGGGGCTAGAAAGCACCTCCAGGACGGTCTGTTTCACGAACGACAGCGTAGAAAGCATAATCGATACCAGCTGACTGGCGCCGAGACACAGTTCCTGGGCGTCTGGCGAGCCGCAGCTAGAGTCGTAACTTTCGTAAAATAGGCTCTGGAACGGAGGGCTGGACTGGGCCAACGGCGCGGTATAACCCCACATCGCCCAAGGAACCGCAGTGGGATGTGGAGCTGCCCACCATCCTGCACTCGCGCGCACATCGCATGCTCCATGCTGCAAGCTCTGTAGTGTTCCGGTGTGTCGGTGAACGAGTACCGACTCGGCGGGCATATAACTACAGCGCCATGTCGGCATCGCAACGGCATACCCCGCGCCCCAAAGGCATTTTGGCGGTCTACACGCGACCCGCGTACTGGCTACGTGGCTGACATGCAGACTGCAAACCTCGGTATCTCCGTAAACCTGGTGCCGCGCGCTGGGATCTGTGCGCATCTCAGTTCGAGACCTCGGCAACATTATGGCAGAGTGTGCCGTTCCTTCCGCCTCGGAAGGACCTTGGTGACGTGGTCACTGGCGACGACCACCATTTCGGTGACTTGCCGCAGGCGCCGTGTAACCAGATCGTGAGAAATACCGGTGCCTCTATGGTATTGTCCGTGCCGGAGAGGCTCTGATACCCGATGCCCTGTTTCTCAATGGTCGCCCTCTCAGTTACTGGTGGATCAGTTAGTTGCCAGCTGACGATACAACAATGGTCGCGCGGGGCCGTCAGCTACGCGCTACGGACTGCGCGCGATGGAAAACTACGTAAGAATATCGGGCTGGCCAGCATCATTTCGGGTTTCGGTGCACAACAAAAGAGCAAGCAGAGGGGAGAGGCACAAACAAGTACGAGAAGTGCTCATGAACAAAAACTCGATATAGGAGCCCATGGCCAGATGCTGCCCCACACAGAGCCCTCGAATCCAAATGATTGTTACCCAATAGTGCCTTGGCACGACATCGATATGGTGGGGCGAGACCAACCGATGGGCCGTGGGCTGTGGGTGGTCGACAAATGTGTTTGGCAACATAAGGCTCGTCGAACAGCACTTTGCACATTGAGAGGTGGGATGCCTTCCGTCAGGACCCGTAACAAGCAGTGCCGGTCCGCTGGAAAGTCGAGGAACCCGCCGCATGTACGTTGAGACTCTGTGTCAGTACAAGTATCGCATTCTGATTCTTCAGCAGCCTCCAGCGAAGTACCATGGCAAGAACAGCACATCTAACAAGCTCCGCAATCTGCGGACTTCTATATGTTTCCGTCGTGCTTTGGGGGGCAACGAGATAACGTCCACCAGGTGAGATTCAGGGAGGTGAGACCTTCGCTGAAGCGGAGCCTCTGTGCCGGAGCATCGCCCATACTTGCTTGCAGAGAGACATCACATGCAATTAGACATGGCCAGTCAATGAAACGGACAGCTCAACTCTTGGCGCTCCGCATCCATACTAAACACAGCTGCATGCTCCAATCTCCCAAAGTTCCACTGTCATTTCTCTACTTCTTCCACTCGGCCGAGTCGGGTCCGCGAGTGTACTGCGGGTGGTCGCTCTTGGGCCTGGGTTGTCAGCACTGTGTACCTGCCCCGCCAACAACAGACACTCACATGGGCTCGTAGAGGCGGTTGCCGTTCTCGCAGAAGACCTCACGGCCGACCTTGAGGTGGTCCCTTTCATCGAGAGTTCCGGCCTGGTGTGAGTCTCGAGCATCAGGGTAAAAGATAGCAATGGAACAAGTACATGGCGCAAAATGAGCCGTGCACCTATCAGTGGCTCTCTTACGTCTCATAACGAAACGTACCTTGACGATGCTCAAGCCAGGGGCGGATCCGGGCTCGGAGAAGAGCGAGGTCCCGCACTCGCCGCAGAACTTGCGCTTCATCTCCTTGCCTGCCAGTCAGCCTTCCTGCACTCATCACCTCCGGGCGCCGACGTACCAGAGCCGCACTTGGTGTCGACAAAGACCTTGGGCGTGCCCTTGATGACACGGATCTTGGGCGTGTCGGTGCGGAGGTTCTGCGTCCTAGTGAAGCGATCAGCATCATCCCCAGCATACCTGTCCAGTACTCACGAGCCAGAGGAGATGGTCTTGCAGCCGTGGCAGTAGCACACTGAGACGCCCTGCAGCTCGTCGTCCACCTCGTACTTGATCGCACCTGTCGTCAGTTGTGGTCTGAACTGCGTGGATCCCGCCAGTGTGGTGGAGTACTTACCGCAGTAGCAACCACCAGTAGCAGGGACCTTGGGCATCTTGGAAAGTTGGCGTGAGTTGAGAGAGGTGGAGAGAGATGGGATGCACGGAGTCGTGAGGTGAGTAAATGCAAGAAGACGAGATATGCACCGAGGTATGGCCCTCAACTGCTCATCGTTGCGGCTGTTGTCGAACGGGAAGGGAGGCGCATAAACCAAGCCGTGTCCACTGCCCCGTCGGCGGTCACCGCGACTTGGCAGCGGTTTATCCACCATCGCCTCGCTTATCCAGCTATCCAGAGCTGTCTCCACATGGCCCCGCAAGTCCGGGAATGGTCCGCGGCTATGCTCGGCGTCATCACTTCGATGTAGATGCATGCATGGTCCGCGCGTGAATGCATCTTCCAGCAATATCATCTCCGGACATTTGGGGTCTCGGCTTTCGGCCTTGTGTCGTCCGGCAATCAACATCCTTATCTCCAGTGCGTCCCTGGGTGAACGCCGAGTTTGGAAACCCACCACCGTACAAACTGTACCGTACATGCATGGACCACAACGCCAGTAGTAATAAATACAACGCACTGATGCGCGATGCTGTTCACCTGTTGTCAGACTTGGAGACAGCATGGCAATGCAATCAAACGCGTTCAAAAGCGCCATCGACTGATCTACTCACAGCACCTCTGCAGAATCGCTTCAGCCACAACCCGGGTCGCAACATCTGGCATAACGATTCATAATTGACATTATTGACATACACGACGTTATATAGTGCCCCAGTCAAGCCGACTAGTAACAAGATGTGAGATGCGGCGCCGCGACAGGTTCGCGGGCCCAAGTTCCGGCGGGGGAATCCATGGTGAGAAATCGAGGCTGACGGGGGCTTCTAAACGGGCTGGTACTGCGATACGAGCCTGGGGCCAGGCTGGTTGTCACGGACGAGCTCGATTCCGAGAGCGGCAGGCGGCTCGTGTACGGCGACGCGGGGTGGGGGCTCATACTCAGATTCTCCAACTTCTCGCGTTCAAGAGGAGCGGCGGGCTGACGGTCCCTGCCGACGGCTTTGGATTTGTAGTAGTGATGAAAGGAGAGATACGCGTCTACCTTTGCGCGGGTCACGGGGTTGCTGATGATAAAACCGGGATTGAAGCATGGGTCAAACAGCGGCGGAGGCGCTGCTGACGGGTATGGCACGCCAGCAGCTTGGAGGATGAAACCAGGGTCCCAGTGGTCTGACGTGGTGAGTAACTGAACGTCGTTCATTCGGAAGTGGACTGACCTCCCATGTGGTGCATGCGGTGGGCAAACTCGCACATGTATCCCGGCCCGAAGAGGAACTCTCCTCCCTGTTGTTTCCAGTCGCGTAGGCTGCTCGCACCCTTGGGACATTGCGTGAGGCCTTTGACGAACCCGCGTGCAGCCTGGAGTCGCGGGCCGCTGGTATTGTAGTCTGGTCGCGGGGTACGCGGCTGGACGAACTTTGCCTCGAGGGTCATCCCGAGGAGGCGGTACAGCGTGTTGTTTGGCGTCGGGTCCACGTAGTAGGGCACAGTAGACTTGAGCGTCTTCTGGTACGACTTGATCACGCGGTAGTTGCCAGTGCCGATGAAGATGAGGCGGACGTTGGCGGCGGCAAGAGCCTTGACGTTGAGCGCTTTCTCCACGGACATGACGTAATCTTGACACAACCCGCAGAGATAGTGCCGGAGAAAGACGACGAGTACGCGAGGAGTGGGAGACCCGAAGTTCGGCGGCCACACCGTCTGCGGAAGGAGGGATCCGAAGGTGAACTCATTCCCGAGCTGGTCGAGGATTTTGCAGTCGGCTGCCTTGCGTATTCGTTCAGCGGTCGGAGAGGCAAAAAGATCAAAGGGCTCGTCGCCTACGACCTTGGCAGCTGGAGGAACAGAGAATACGTCTAACTCATTCGAGGCGGACTTCAGCGGAGTGCTGGGCTTGACCGTCGCCTTTTCGACAGTCGTTAGCGATCGGGTCTGGGACGAGAATGATTCTCCCCGGGACAATGGGGAGTCCAAGTCGTCTGCAAACGTGTGGGACTGGATGGACGGCTGGACCTGGGACAGGTGCGACTGGTGGGAGGACGGCGAGGACATCGCCATCGAGCCGGGGTGCTGTCTGGAAAGAGACGAAGCGCGGAACAGGAGGGGGTGCGTTTCGAGGGCGGGGAGCGGCGAGATCTCTACTGGGCTCGACGCCTTCGCGCGGGGCGGACGGGGCAGAGGCCCTCTGGATTTCGACCATGTCTTTGAAGACGATCTGGGCGGGGTGTTTCTTTCGGGAGTGCTCCTGTCAGGTGTGCTCCCCTCTGGCATCATGCTGTCCGGGAACTGTCGAGGACGAGGCGGGGAAAAGACAGGACTTTGTCCCGGATATTCGTCAGATTGGGCTGGAAGCATAACCTCATGTGGTTCAGAGCCGTGGCCGTGTTCCGAAAATGATCTGATCTCCTTCACCATCACCCTGCCTCCGTAACGCGCATTGACGCGGCTGTCGCCATCGGAAAGCAGTCTGGGAGGTCGTGGCCGTTGGGCGGAACGGGGCGGAGGTGGCGGACTGAGTGGAGGGGGAGGCGGCGTCGGAGTCGTCGACTTGTACGACAGGGAGTGCACCTGCAACGATGGAGTCCGCTTCGGAGTCCATGGCGAGCCGTGGTTCGAGGGCGCCGGCGCTCTCGTTATCTGCGAGGAATCCGTTCTCGAGGATGAGGGCGATCCCGCGTCTCGCTGCGGTAGTGAACGCGATCCCTGGGTGCGAGCCATCTTCGATGGCGAGGCCTTCTCCGCCGGGACGAGACACGGCGTCGACCCGGTGAACGATGTGGGTGGGAGTGGGTTTGCAAAGGGGTGTGATGGCGGAAGATTGCGGATCGATGCGTACGGGTTAGCCGCCTGGGCCTCCGAGTCGGACGACTGCGCCGACTTTGTCGAGCCTGGAAGCGTGCGCGAGCGCCGGCGCGTCTGCACGACGCCCGGCACTCTGGTACCCATCTTCGCGGTTGTTGAGGTGGCCGCTGCCGGGGTGGCCACGATAGGGCTCATGGTGCAAGTCCAGATGTTCGGGTAGTCGACGCGATGATGAACACAAAGAGCCAAGAAAAGAAGAAGAACGACAACGTCAATGTCAATGTCATGTCATGACTGGCACGAGGCGGACACTTTAGAGCCAGTAGTACCTCAACAGTGACTAAAAGGCCGTGAAGCATTCGAGGCTTACTCGCCAAGTAGGTCTTCGGCAGTACTCTCGACTCCGAGGCGCACCGAGTGTCACGGACGGCCGACCTCTATCGGTGTCTGGGTGTGCGCGCCGTGCAGGGTGGGTGAGTTGCCTCCACAGTAACATCAGGGCCAGGAACATGTATCTTACGGGACACGTTCAAGGGAGGTGGTTTTGAGCTTGTGAGCTAAGAGCTGGGAGCCCGGAGCTTGCCAGCTGCGCGTTGCGCGCTGTGAGGTTGAGCGCGTCCGGTCCGTAGTCTGTAGTCTTGGATTCTGTACCGAACGCGACGGGCCGCCGGGTCAATGGAGGCGGGGAAGTTTGGGTTCATTGGTACTGCCCCATCTCTACCTTTGTTTTGTTTCATCTCCAGGAATACCGGAATCGCATGACGAGAGGCAGAGCATTGGGAACGATGCCGAGTCACGGTGCCGAAAGCGTGCTGAACTAGACGCACGAGTTCAGTATAATCTAGGTTAGTGCGAGGCTGTGCGACATCTCTACCACAACCCAGAACCCAAATGGTGCAGGAACGTACAGTAAAATGCGATGCGGAGCAGACAAAGTCCCCATTACACTTTGTGTAACGCCGGAACTGCATAAGGGATCCGGGTCGCCAATGCAAGTCGGACGACCGCCTCTTGCCAGCTTCACGTCCTCATGAACATGGCAGCAGATCTGCAATCTGCAAGGTATCATCAACTGCAGACTCCCCTGCGCGCTCTCGTCAGCTTGTCAAATGTTTCGGCCCATGACGTGATGGCGGGCTGGTGTTAACAGCATCGTCAACTATCCATGGATTCCGGACATCTACGGGACGCGACAGACTCTGTCCGGCGTGCCGGTGTCCTCCTTACCACACGTCACGCTCCGAACATTCATGTCCACAGCCCCCGTCCACCTCCGCGCGCCGCACATGCCGCACACCTGCTCCGTGACCCTGCGGCAGTTTCTGTGCCAGTTGAGCGCCATTCCTACCCGCTCATCCGTCCTACAGGGTCCGTCTCGGTTCCGCCCTCGCGCCTTGCACCTTGAGCTTAAATTTCCCCGAGCATGTCTTGCGGAGATCTCGTGCGCAAGGCGTCTTGTTAGTGCACCGTGTGCCGTAGCTGCGATACTTGACTTGCTGTTGTGGTTGTCGTCGCGTGAATTGATGGGCACCGCCAAGGCACATTCCCTCCCGTTCGTCATTTTCCAAGCGGCTCAGTCAGGACCTTGCAAGGTAAACCAGACAAGCACACCGTCTAGTGACGGCCCTCCAAGGTGTTTCAAGGTAGTTTATTCCCGTAGGGCGGCTTGGAAGCCACAAGAGCTGTTCTGGGAGTGCAAGGTCTCGTACGTACAGTACGTACAATACCTGTACTCGGGCTTGGATTCCCTGACGCAAGACCAAGAGTCCATGAACACTGGAAGCTGGATTCACGCCACTGCGTGTGGAGGATGAGGCAAACGTGGAGGAGCAGTCAAACCCTTGGGGAAGCCAAAGATGACGGGCAGTGGAACAGAGGCGCTGTGATGCAACGAACGGGACGGAGTGCGGAGAACCTACTTCAACTCAAACCGTTGCGATGGGCGGCATGCGCGGGCCGAAGTATTCGGCGACGTGGCGATACGGTGTCAGGCGGAGATGGAGATCTGAACGATTCCGCCGCGGCAAGCAGTGTTGCACTCCGACCCTCCAAGCTCTGAGCTCGGAGCTCCGAGCCCCACGATCGACACGGCGGGCCCACATGCCACATGCCAGTTCGTCCGCCATGATCCGCCACCGAGGCTACTAACCCATGACCCACCGATCACATCCGCATCTCTGGAATTGTGCCGCGTGCCGCAGAGATTCACGCCGGTTGTTGGCCGTCGATCCTCGTCGGAGCGCTAGCGCGCCAGAGGTGCCCGGTCCTCGTGCGCCGCCACTGTCCCCGCACCCCCCGAGAGGCCCGATATCGTTATCGCCTCTCCGTCTCCAAGCGACGGCGTTCTCGGCGCAGGGAGTTTCGATATCATATCTCGATCGTTGCGCTGGCCATTGCCATGTGGGAGCGCGTGGGCCGCGCAACGTGGCGGTCCGCATGGGCAATGGGCCGGGGTGTCGTACTCCTCTTCCAGCTTCGATCTTCCCTTCGCCCGAGCTCCAAAGTCGAAGTGTTGAAGTGTCGAAGTCTCGAAGGTCTGGTGTGAGTACGATTTGTCAGGCTTGCGATCTGTGGGGATTCCGTGCTCGGAGTCTAGATACGGAGATTTGATTATCTCTGCCGATGATGCCGTTATGCGTGTGCCGGGACTGTGCCGATGGGTCAGCAGCAGCAAGGAGATGAGCACTGCGATTGAGCTTGCTCCAGTTTGGTCGAGTCTCCGAGAGTGCAGTAGTGATGCTAGTGGCAAAGACGGCGATGCCGAGGTCGATGTGGCAAAGATGCTGTGGCAAACGCGGTGGGTGGCAAATATCATTTCCGCAAAGGTGTTGTGAAAGGCTGCGCGCATGCATGCAAATAGACCTCGACACACAAACTAACGAGCGACAGACTACAACGATGGTGTATGTACAGCATGTACAGTGCCCATGGTCTAACTTGGGTTGGTGTGGATGTGATGTGATGTGATTGTTGGATTATAAAACGTACAATACTGGGAGTGCTGTCCTGCGCACACATGATGCAAAGACCGCCCGACACTGTCACGGGGAGGTCCTCCAGAACTCCCTACATGTCATACTCAAGAGGGGCACTTCAAGACACAGATGGATGTCGCGCGTCGGCATAGGGGCCATGAAGACCAGCTTACAATGCCCGGTGGCCAGGGATGGGTGTGGTCGCACCGCCGTCGTCCGTGCCTTCATCAGTCTCCTCGCCTGGCTTTCCCATATACGAAGCCCGGACAAGACGATAGCCGGCCGACGAGGCCAGTGACTCTAGGGCAAAGAACGCGTCCATGCGCGCGGCTTCAGAAGTGGGGGTCTGGCTGCGAGGCGGACCCTGCTGCTCCTGCTGCTCGAGTTCATCTTCGAGATGCTCGGCGTCGGTCCAAACAGTATCTGCAGTGACACTCTCCGCAGTCACGTCCTCGGGCACTTGGTCGTGCTCAAAGCAGTCGGAGAAGTCGTCACGTTCGTCGAGGGTGAGAACTTCCTGGACGTCGTCTTCATCGTCGTAGTGCGAACCGTCATCCGATTGCGGGACGTGGAGGCTCCACTCGCTTGCGCTCATCAGAGACCCCTCGCGGTCAAAGTTGACATAATCGGGAAGAGTTGCGCTCTCCGGGCGAGCGTGTTCAATAAGCGAGTTGAGATCGAACGCGCTGTCGTTCGACGGGCCCTCCTTGTACTTCATGTCCGGTTGTTCCTCTCTCGGTGGAGACGTGGAGAGCATAACCGGGTGTGACATATCGGGCGTGAGGAGCGCCGGGCTGGTCGGTGACATGGCTGGGTTAATCGTCTCGCCATTCGTGGTTGTGCGCTGGAGACACACAAAGGCCCGGTTGGGCGACGGTGTGGCAGAGTTTGCCGTGTCCCTGGAGCGCGTCCTTGCGGGAGAGATGAGCCAGTAGTCATCGTCGAAGGTAAACGCATCGCTTTCGGGACGGACGTTCGTGTCAATCTGGTGCACATGCGTAAAGTTGCTGCGGGTAACAGGAGGGGTCGCCCGAGATTCAGCAGGGGGCGGCCGCTGGGGCCAGAGGTGGTTCTGCATCTCTGTGAGCGCTTGGTTCAAAGAGTGCGGGTATGCCTGGGCATCACCGTCCTGAGCATCAATGCCTTCAGGGGGCGACGGGAACGCGGCGATGAGAGATTGGCAACGCGAGGTACTGTCTGCCGACAGGACAGACATGCGAGCAGGGCGACGGTTGGTCCAAGCGCCAGGCGGAACGAGTCCACTCGGCATGGGAGGGGCCGGGGCTGATGCTGCTGGCGGCACAGCCAGGCGGTTGAAAATCGGAAGGAGGGCCAAGTCCTCGGCAGTCGGGCTGACCGGGGACGAACCCGACTTGTTGGAGCGAGTTGAGCGCTGGCTTTCCTGCCTGGCGAGGACTGCCGACAAGCTCGCACGGTTAAGGCGATCAGGAATGGTAACAACTTCTGACCTTGTCGAGTTGATAGCATTGAGAGATGACATGCGCGGCGGCCGTACAACTGCCGCTTCCAATGGAATGATCGGAGCAGCGGTGCTTTGCGGACGCGAGTGCATGGGTGGTGGAAGTGGACCATTGCGTTGCATGCGACTCGGCAGCTGCGGGCTGTTGGGACTGCTGATGGCCGACGGCATTTGTGTCGGCGAGTTGGCTCCCATAGCGCGCCCCGGAGTGCGGGGACTTGCTGGAGGCTGCTGCGCACTGGGGGATTCAAAGAGATACTTGGCCGACGGCCGTGGGCTGGAGCTGGAACGATCGTGAGGATAGCTGTGCCCAAATGTTGCTGCGCGTGGCGTCTCTCCGTCGGGAACGGCAAAGTCGGCTGGAAGTGCGGGCAGATCCTTGGCATGCAGCTGCATAGACCCGCGCGACGGGCCGGAAGGAGAGGGGAGTAGTGTTGACGAGAGTGACGGAGACGAGCTGTGGGTCACGAGCGAGGGTGGGGAGGATTGGAGAGTCGGTCCCGAGTTCTGCGACGGCGTCTGCGACGAGCGGCGAGGAGTAGGGTTCGAGTTGTATCCAAATGCGCCGGTGGACATGGATGTTAGCGACGAGGTGCGCGAACGGATCGAGTTTGTTGAAGACCCATTGCGGAATCGTGTGGTGAAGGTCGATGAAGAGCTCGACTTCGGCGAGTGGTTGCCTTTCGGGGCCTTCAACTTCTTCGCTTTCTTTGGCTTAGGCGACTTTGTCACGACCACCTGCTCCTCAAGGAACGCCAGATCGTCGAAGAAACCTCCGCCTGTCTCGTTATCGCTGCTGGGTAGGCTTGATGGCGCCTGGGTCTCATCGTCACTCTCCACTTCTGCGATTGAATCTGTAAGATCGATGGTCTGGTCGTCGCACTCTTGCAGCGAGGGGAACGAGGCCAACGACGGACTCCGTCTCCGGAACGACGATGTCCGCTGAGGGGGAGCACCATCCCTCTGGGCAGCGAGGGCGCTCAATGACGGCCTGCTGCTATGGGTCTTGACTCCTCTCGGCTTTGGTGGGGCCTTTTGTTTATCCTTTGATGCTTTGCGCAACGGTAGAAGCCTGCTCTTGGAGGCTTTGATCGAGTCCGTTTTGGTTGGTGCTGTTGTCTCCTCGAGGAATGCGAGGTCGTCAAAGAATGATGGTGTGCTCACGTCCTCGCTGCTGGTAGACGCGCTGCTGCCCCACATGCGAGTCGTGCGTGAGCTCCGGAAAAGATTTGAATACCGCTTGGCGGCCGACTGGCCGTGGGATGGTGGCGCCAATGTGGACGACATGGTGGCGGTGGCAGTAGGTTTGACGCTGTCAAAGCGAGTGCTGCTGATGGTTTCTTGAGGTAATTCCCAGTTGGCAGGGTGAATGTGATCTTTGAGTTCGTTCAAGACTCGTCGACGCGAAGGAAAGGTGTTGGACGAGTAAGCGGAGAGAATGTGGGGAGAAGAAGAGGACGATGGGAGGGATGTGGAACAAGTAGTCTTGTGGTGGGTTCCAATGACTCGGTGGGCTGACGAGATCATACGGTGAGATGGATCTGCAAGAGTCAGTAAAACGCATCGTCGCCATGCTTGTCGGACGTCGTCGTCTCAATCCGCGCCGACGTCGGTGGCCACATTGACCACATTGGCCACCTTGATCAAGTCAAGACGCACCATACACACCAGGATAATCGCGGTCCATCAGCGAAAGACGCGGCCCAGTGATGGGATCGAGAAGGAGTGTGGTCGTTACGTTCCGCGATACCGGAGAGCTGTCGAGGACGCCGTTTGTGTGCACGCGAATGGGTTAATGAACAGAAAGAATGGAATTTGTCGTCGGTCGTTCGGCAGACCACGTCTTAGCAGTGCTGCGCGTGTGTCGGTCGGCTTGTAGTACCGTGAGATCGACAGCTGGTGGGAGACTTGTCCGATATTAGCACTTGAGAACGAGGGACCTGGCGGAACGCACACAGGGGAGTACGACTCTCCAGCAGTCACAGCGATCCACGAGAGCACGAAAGCTGATATTCGTGGCCGGGGCCGTAGCCAAGTGGAATACAGTGCACGAGGTGCCAAGTGGAGAGCTGGTTGTCGTAGTCGGGGGTGTGGTGTCCCTAGCAACTGAGACGACAATTAATTGTGAGGCAAGAAACCGTCCTGGGGTCGAGTGCGGGGGAGCGGAGGGCTTGGAATGATGCCAGGAGGAGGGCCCAAGGCGGATGCAGAAGGGAGAGACGGTTCGGCTGCTTTGCGAAATCTCGTCAAGCTTCTCGATCTCGAAGATGGCACGCAACAGATTACGCGGTGTCGTTCAAGGGCGGACCTGAGGACGACGACGGGACGCACGCGAGCCAGGCAGCCACGTAGGATGGCAGAGGTGGGGGTAAAAGGAAAAACGAAGCACAGAGGCTCTAGGCTCTCTGGGATCGTACCTCGTGTGCTGCGCTGAGATATGTTCCCGCGCCCAGAAGTTAGCTGCGCGCTGCGATTGCAACCCCGCGTGGCAATATATCAGCGTTGCGACAGAGGCACCGAGAGGTACGGCCGATGGCAAGGGCCAACAAGAACCCAAAAAAAAAAGGACAGGCGACCTGGAAGATGGTGTCTAGTGACCGTGCGGAACGTCAGGACGAGCGTGCCAAGCAGCGGATCTGGGTGCCCTGTATAGCTCCGAGTCCGATTGTAGCGGCGGACGTCACCGATTCCGCGAATGTCGAGTGCAAGTATTGGCCGGGAACGAGAGCGATGCAGCGTTGGGTTTCAGGACCCAAACCTTGCCTTGTGATGGAGGATAGCGATCTGAGGGGCTCGGTCGAGGAGTGCCGAGGAGAGAGGGGGAGTGCAGTTGGAGGATGTACCGCTGTGCCAAATGTGCTCGAGGTCTGCTGTCGAGTGAAGGGGATGTGGATGTGGACAGGCGGCAATGCGATGCGATGCGATGGGTATTATGGGACCACTGGTGAGATGAAACTGGGGGTTGAGGGTGATTAATCGTACACAGAGATCGAGAGAATCACGAGAGAGAGAGAGGGAGAGGGAGCTCGTCAACGAGCCGGCCGTGCGATGGTTTTGATCAAAAAAGAGGAGGTGTCTTGCAACCTTCCTGGACTAGCTACAGATGGACTGTTGGCTTTGTTCTTGTTCTTCGAGTCTCGGAATCGCGCTCAATAAAAGACGAGAGTGTCTCAAGAGATCAGGCCATTGATCAGGTCCATTCCATTCCATGCCGCACTACCAGGCGCGCCATGCAGAAAACTAACAGGTTCTGGGGACTGAGGCGTCGTGCCCCGGATGGCCCAGATCCGGCAACCTCGGATACCGTAACGGTCTGGCGCCAACATGACGGTCATCAGAAACGACACAGAGGCCGGCCTCCACCGCGCCACGCTTCCCGCAGGCCCGCAGCGCAATGGACCGGTCCCGTGGCTGAGGAGGAGGCTAGAGGCCGATGGGACCGGCTCACATGCTGGTCATGCTGGGCCTTTTCAGAGCACGGCCCCTGCTGCCCTTGCCGCCCTGGTCAGTAAAACCCTAGCACCACGCCAGAGGGTTCAGAGGGTCCCAGAGGGTCCAGAGGGGTCAGTGGTGGTGAGTACGCAGTGAACCTTGACGAGGAATGGGGGATGGGATGGGGGGTGTGAAGGCGTAATGCAGCGCCTGCCCCTGGAAAGAGCGCGCAAAACCCTGTGTGTGGCCCCAGGCCGCGCAACGGGTCGAACGGGTCAAACGAGCAAACAGCAAACGAGCCCTTCCGATTGTGGACCCATGCCGTGTCAAACACCATTTGCCCCATTGCAGGGTGCGAGCCGAGCCGTGGTATGAGCCATGAGCTGGCCAGATGGGAGATGGGATGGGCCGATGCCGACAGACAAGATTCGACAGAATACACACACTCTCTGGGGCGTGATGCTCCCGACATCACTCTTGCCGTAATCTCTCACGTCACTCTCGTCCTCTCGGTCATCTGTGCCAGGGGAAGCATGCCACAGTCCCTTTGGTTCAGGTTTGGACAGATCAGAAGGACAGACGATCAGAGGAGCGGAGGTCGCGTCGAGCAGCGGAACGAGTGCCAATGCCCACTGCCTTACGAAGTAGCGATGTCGCTGTGAAGTAACTCTCAGCGTCCATCTCGGTAACAGAAATTCGTGCCGAAGGTTAGTTACGGTCGCATGACCAGCTGACTGACATGAGCAATTAGCGAGAGCATCCGAAGCCGCCGGCCCACGGCAGATGTTTGACCTTGTTTCAAAACTCTTGGCTTGTCGGCTGTGCTGTAGAACGAGAGCGGAACTGTGGCTCTGTGATGAGGGATTACAGAGGCCCGACGTGAACGCAACGCCAGACATGGGGCAGGGCACCTAACCAGTGATGCTCAATGGTGGACGAGAGAGCAAGAGCGGTACGCCACTAGTGGTTCTCATAGCCACACCGTCGCCACAGCGCCACAGGTGGCGGCCGAACGGCTCGCCCGTGCCCAACCCCCATCCCCGTCCGCAATGCCAAGTGTGTGCACGGCAATCGATGTTGCGAGATGCGAGTCGCGATGCGAGATGCAAGACACCGGTCGCATTCCATTCGCTGTCCATTGTGCCGGGTATGCCATCCGGGTATCTCCAG
The DNA here is from genome assembly GCA_025531455.1 of Apiotrichum sp. Y4204. Taxonomy (NCBI): domain Eukaryota; kingdom Fungi; phylum Basidiomycota; class Tremellomycetes; order Trichosporonales; family Trichosporonaceae; genus Apiotrichum; species Apiotrichum sp. Y4204. The sequence goes on from JAMYHL010000028.1 coordinate 62,440, forward strand.
TCCGCAGCGCACGGTCCGCCGGTACCAGTGGCGTGCAGCTAGTTTGGATCTTGGGGAGGCTTGGAACGCACAAGCATGACGAATACCGCGCCGCCGACGCCGGCGGATCACATACTGTATACCCAGGAAATCTATCCCCACAGATCTTCCGATACGGACTTGTCGATAGCAGGCAGAATACTATGGGCACTAATCGAGATCTAAGCCCTATCCCGACGAGGGACGGCGGGGGATGGTCTCAGCGGCCCTGGTATCAAGGTATTACTTGTGAATCGCGACGAGAGCACGACGATGTATGACGACCGCCATGGCCGCATGGTGCAATGCGCAGCATCCAGCTAGCCGCAAATGCGATGTCGCCGGGCCAATCACCTCGACACGAGGCCTGGGAGAGAGACTTTGTTCCGCAACCTGAAGTGGTCGTGCGACCCTGGCTTTTGTCCTGCATCCTGACCTCCCGAACTCCTGGCATGCATGTACTGTACGCTGTACGCTGCATGCTGCGCGACTGCGCGACTGGCGACTGGGGCGGCGTCTGATTAGCTCATTCCATCTGCCTCGTTCCTCATGGGCTCTGATGGGATCTCACGCCACATACAGTGACTAACCAAGCTGGGCTTCAAGGTTCAATCATCACCACTTGAACCCCCTTGTACCCCTGGCGGCTCCGCATGTGAGATGATGAGATCGTGAGAACGGGATAACGTGCTCCCCGCGTGTAAGCATGTCCTGCAATTGTTGAATTGCATGTACTCGCATGCACTCTCCCCGCTCTCAGCCAGATTACTGTCTGCGAGCTCCGTCCGCGCCACGGTTGCGGGGAGGTTGAGGTCGCCGGAACGGTTGGATGTTGCGCTGTATCTCGGTGTCTTCGGCGTGCTTGATATTCATGACCGTGGCCGAAGACCGCCTGTCTGCTCCAACTGACGGGTCCTAACATTCTCCATACCGCACCCCCATTCATGTTTATCAGACTCCCCGACGCGCCGAAGCCCCTGATAACTTGGTCGGGCATGTCGACGGGCCGGTCACGATCGTTACCCATGAATTGGACCACAGGTCACGCACGGTATACGATAACACGCTACAAAGGCGAGAAATGTAGAACACCCGAACCGCAACTACTACTGGCGCGTGCACGCGACCCCATAACGCACAATTGCAGTAGCGCGACCGTGAGCACCCCGTTCCGCCTGGTCTCGGGCAGGGCGCGAAACGCCTCCGGCCAGAATGTCTCACCAGTCCTGAAGGCCCTGCAGTTCTCCGGCTACAGCCGTATCGGCGTCCGCGGAGGGGTAGGGCCGCCGGCACGGGCGGCGTACTTGGGTTTTGGGTCGGCGATTCGACTGAGCGTAGCGGCCATCTAGATCCACTCGCCGCAAAAACTGCACTCGAGTACGACGCCTGTATGGCCAATGTGTATCCCCTCCGACTCCATCGGCCACTTCGGCGTACGACGTTCTATACCCTGCCCCAGCCGCAGCTGCACCCTGGCGCACGCGGTCTGGAAGCTATTAGCTCTCTGCAAACGAGGCTTGAGGGCGGCTCAGTGACTGGCTGGTGAATCATTCATTCTTTGCGTTTCCTGTGCTGGCGCTTTCGAACAAAAGCACAGGCCATGAGAACAAGGGTTGTGGCGGACTGGACATGCCATCTCCATATCTCTGCCGGGCCGTGCACGCCATGCCGTCGGCCGTCGCCGCCAACATGAGCGATCCAGTGGCCCAAGCTGGCCCAGCTGTTAGCTCGCCAACACATGCCCGACGCTCATAGTCGCTGGCAGCTACCGACCCGCGGCCAGCGTCTAGCGCGCTCGCCCCGACGGCCTCGTGTGACCGCCCACGCCGTGTTGCCCGAGCCTGGCCGAGGTGATCGCTCTCATGTGTCTCTCCCAACCTCGAGCCTTGCTCTGCAAAATGTCACATCACATCAGACACTTCACAGAGCAGATTCTCTCGTTTGCACTATCCGAGGGCTGCTGGCTTCCTGGCTCTTCTCTCGTCATCCGTGAGGGCGATCCAAGCGAACTGAGTCAACTTGCGCGCGGAGACAAGGAGGGCTGTCATCCTATGATGTGGTCATCATCCGGGCTGTGCCGGTTCTGGAACGAGTCCAGGGCCCCGGTCATTAGAGAAGCTGCACAACGACCAGGGTACAGGGCTGCCAAGGCAGCCTGAGCTCTTCAACACGTAGCCAATAGATCAGTCGTCGCCAGTCCCAAAGTCTTCTGCATTGGGTGTAATGCCGCTCCTGCACGTTAGCCATCAGGCCATCAGCCAGGAACCCGGCCGGCCCGTGAATCTTGCCGGCATCGAAGGAGTGGGGACGCCGGATGCCGCTTCTGGTCATGTCTGTCGCCTTGTCTGGGCGCCTGAGCACGGTTCCCCACAGCTTCCACAATCCCGATGACTGAACAGAAAACCCCAAGCCGAACAGAACCCAGTATAGCTTATCATTTCCCCCATCAGGCCATCAAGCGCCAAAGGCGCAGGAATCAGAGACCAGAAAAGAACTCGCAGCCACAGAACGACTAGCCACCTGACCAGCTGATGAGGTCGGTGAGTTTCAGACCCCATGGGACCCCTGTGGGTCTCCGGATCGCGATGCCGGCAGCGGCACTGTCCACCTTCGTCGGATTTCCCGAAGTAGAAGATGCATGGATGAGATTATGGGTTCTTGGGGGGGCAGGTACGCAGGTACGCCGGGGGTAGAGCTAGGAGTGGGGGGGAGGCTGATGGGAGCACGCGGTATGTGGGCGACTTGCGACTCGCGTCTCGTCTACCTCCGGGTATCCGGTGTAACCATTACCGACATGATCTCAAAGCCGTGCGTCGCGAGGTCTTACGTTCTTGCTCTCAGATCCGGCTGTCTGAGAAATCTCAGCAGGCACGTTCACACATTCTCTGTGCCTCTTCATGACGAGAGCAGGGCACTGAACGCGCTCCGAAAGAAGAATGGAATGGAAGGGTACGCGGAAGGGGCGCGGGCATCCATCAGCGTGTGGCGCGCTGCACATGATACACCCGCAACTCTCCGTCCTTGATCTCTTTGTCCTCTCGGTATTGCTCCCATTCCAATCCGAGGCATCTGAAACGCACTCTTGGCGCAGCTTATGACGCTTCCCATGACCATGACCCCAGTCAACCCCAAATCCCACTCTTGCACTCTAATGCTACTGCATGCCGCCGCCACTCGCAGCGCGCAGCGCGCAGCGATACCAGCTCCGAGAATTCCGGAGCGTCCACCCCAACTTTAAACAAAGTACGACGCTGGAGTCGGTATGCATCGCCCGTCCCATGATAGTTGTGCGTGATCTAGGCTGTTAGGTTGGAGGTCGTGCGGAATGGGCGATCTTGGAATGCCATGGCTGACTCTGGGCTCAACATCAGGATCGCAGATTGTGAGAGATCAAGATCGCGATATGGTCTGTCGTGACATGCCTGCCTGTTTCTCCGAACGATCCGGCGTCGTCGGACGGACAGCTGACCAAACTCGGAGATAGCGCGATGCCGGTGCTCGTCTGAGCTCTTTGCTATCACCCGACGAAAGATCTGCAACTCGGACAGTGAACTTGACTCGGTCTCCACGACGGGGACATGGGCCCAAAATGGCGACAAAGCGCCTCACAAGTATGCAAGCAAGGTGCAGTCATGCCCGACAGACACAATCCGCACTGTTCACCTCACCGAAGACGATCCCACCACAGCGCCGGAACACGTCCCTGTTCCCGGCGACCGCAACGGACCTGAATGTCGGCTCCGTTGGGTCGCTGAGCGTGGCGCAGCCGTCCGCACCCCGCTGCTGCTACCGTCTCGCTTGGTCTCCGGAGGATCATATCCGTTCCAATCTCAGGTGGACGGGACGTATCCCCCCTTGTGGCTTGCCATCGATCCCGCTGATACGGCTTATCGCACCCTGTTCCAAACGTACTGTACCTATCCCGACGTCTCCTGACAGTAAGTAACATGAGTGGAATCCTGCAGTTACCGAGTGCAATATGTTAGACCTGAATCCTGCAGTCAGTGAGTCCGCTGTGTCGGAAGCGGACCTGACTTTTGATGAGGTCTCGGATCGGCTTTGTATCGGACCTCTGCAGTTCAGACAAGGACACGGTGCATTCCGCGACCTCTTGACCCTAAATAACAACATTCCGGCCCCTGTTCACCGGCGAGTCCCCTCTCTCTTCTCACAAGACGAAAACCGTCTTGCCGATTTTGTTCTGCTCAAAGAGCTCGTAGTACTGGAGCGTCAGCTTGCCCGCGATATCTTCGCACCCACCTTCTCCGCCTCGTCGAGGCCAACCTTGTGCTCGATAAAGCCCGAAAACAGGTCCTGGTTGTCGCGCAGAATCTGCATCGCCGCCGGCGTAAACGTGCGCACCGAGCAGCGGCCAAATTGCAAGCGGAGACTGTCGTCAGAACTGCATCCTGTATCACCGTTACGCACTTCTTGCCGTACAGCGCGGGGCCGGGGATGGTGACGTCGTGGGTGTGCACGCCGCACGAGGAGACAAAGCCGAACGGGCGCACGAGGTCGACGGCCGTGTCGACCGCGGCGGGGTGGCCGACAATCTCGAGGGCTGCGTCCGCGCCCCTGCCCTCCGTCGCCTCCAGCACCGCCTTCTTCAGCTCGTCGCCCTTGAGCGCGATCGCGCCGTGCTTGCGCGCAGCCTCGAGGCGGTGTTCCGCCAAATCAGTCGCGAAAACCTTTTCAAACATGGTCACCGCAGAAGAGATCGCACACAGGCCAACCTGCCATCAGTGACATTCTCGCTGCTGCTCTCACTGGTCCACAGCCAATGATGACGGCGACACCGCGCTTGCCCTGCGGCTGGGACACCTGGCCCGGGGCAAAGTTGCTGTTTTGCACCTGCCCGTCGTCGAGTGCATGGCGCGCGTTGTACGCGGCATAGTATCCCGTCGGGAGGATGTCCGCCATGAGAAGCAACAGCTCGGGCTTGATATCCTTCGGCGCCGGAAGGAGACTCGCCTCCGCTTCGGGGATGCGCACGTACTCGGCCTGCGCGCCAGCCGTCGCTGCCGTACCCAGGAGTGCGCCGCCGCCGTTGCAGCGCGCCGTGTAGCCCTGCTTGCAGTAGAAGCAGGTGCCTGGTGTTAGGTTGAGCGCATAGGGAATTCTCTACGACGCTTGATAAGACCCCTTCCCCTTCTCGATTCTCGGTAAATGTAGCAGCTGTTCGAGACATCGTTCCCAGCCAGTTGAAGCCCATGACTCCTTCTCGCCTACGCCCGTCGGCCGGTCGCCCTAGCGATCCACACAGTGTTATCCATTCGCTGCGACCTCCCCTTCCAACCCTAGCCGTCCACTGGTACTCACCACACGAAGTCGAGAACGGCACGCAGACCCTGTCGCCCAGCTTCCACTTCTTGACACCGTCTCCGACGGCAACAACCTCGCCAACGGCCTCGTGGCCGATTACAAAGTCGTACGGCCCCGGCTGGTGGCCGCGGTAGATGTGGAGATCGGAGCCTGCAGTCAGCAATGGAACGAAAACCCCGTGTCGCAGTGCGCAGCGTCGCAGTGTCGCAGTGTCGCAGTGTCGCAGTGTCGAGGGTACGCACCACAGAGACCAGCGAAAGACGTCTTGATGATCGCGTCGTTGGGCTTTTCGATCTTGGGGCTCGACACTTCCTCGACCTTGACCTTGAATGGCTCCTTGACGATCACGGCCTTCATTGTCGGTGGGACGGAGACGGTCATGGTTGCTGTGCTTGCTGTGCGTGGTGCGATGGGCGTAGAAGTGAAGATGAGATGAACAGAGAACAGATGACACTCAATCCGCACTTCACGAACCCCGTATTGTACAGCATTCGCATCCTCATCCCAGCGTCATCGCTTCCCCACAGCAGAAACCTCGGTCACCAGACGGCCGTATCGGCAACCAGCGATCTAGATTCCTGCATTGTGGGGAATATGGAGATAACTGTGCAGAGCACACGGCTGAGGAGTGGTATTGATGAGAAGCACGAGGTGGGCTTCATCGGTCCGCCGCGGCTCGCGATAAGCGACAATCGGCATTCGGCTTTCTCCCCTTCAATAACTCTTGGTACGTACAGCCCCACCATCAGACACGTGTCCCTGCGGCTTGGGACCTGCCGCCTGCGCGCCGCTCGGCCGTAGCCAAACCCTGCAGCGCTGTTAACGCCAAGAGCGTGAATGATAGTGAGCTGGCTGTGCATGATGGTGAGCCTTAGCCGAAGTGGAGTTCTCGGCCGGTGGACGTGGGATTACCAGATCAAGTCACGTGATGCCACGTGGAAGTGACGTTATTTTTGGTCCACCCCGTGTTCCGTGTTTGTTTCGTTGTGCCTGTCGCATCAGGATGAGGAACAACAACACACGGCGACGATTGCACTTCCACACTCTGGCCAGTTTCTCATTTCATCACAACATATCTCTCCTCCAAGGATTCAACCACACGACCACAGCATGACAGACGACCCTGCGCCATACCCTTACGCAGGGTACACTCCGCCAAGCGGCAAGTTTGCCTCGGGGTATCTCCAGACCCTCGACTTCAGCGTCCCGGGCCGCGTGGTGGTGGAAGATGAGATGTACGGCACACACACTATCACCGAGGCGATACTCGTCGCGCTGCTGAGGTGTGCAAGCTTGCAACGCCTCCGCGGTGTAGGGCAGCACGGGATCACGGGGCTGCTGGGCCTCACGCCGCCAGTCACGCGCCTCGAGCATTCCGTCGGCGCAATGATCCTCGTGCGCGCAGTCGGCGCGTCCCTCGCCGAGCAGATTGCCGGCCTCCTCCACGACATATCCCACACGGTCCTCAGCCACGTCATTGATTGGGCACTCTCGGCCGGAACTGATAGTTTCCACGAGGTCCACAAGGACCGCTACGTTGCGACCACTGAAATACCCGCCATCCTCACTCAGTTCGGGTACGCGCTGCACTCGACGGGGGACACGCCGAGCGTGATGGACGAAGAGCGCTTTCCGCTCGTGGAACGCCCCGCGCCGCATCTCTGCGCCGACAGACTCGACTATGGTCTCCGTGACTCGGTCTCCTTTGGCAAGCTGTCCCGCGAAGACGCCCGTGGAGTATTCGCTGCGCTCGCCGCACATCCGGACGTATGCTCCGCGTCCCGCCTCCTCGTCGTGCGGGACCCGCAGCTCGCGCTCCGCCTCGCACAGGCGTACATGGCGTCAGACCGGGATGTGTGGTCGAACCCCGCCCACGTGGACATGTACCGCCGCTCGGGCAAGCTCATTGGCGAGATGGTGCGTTCGGGGGCTGTTCCCGAGGAGCAGCTGTGGCGGCTGTCGGACGCCGAGTTCTGGGCAATTCTCCGCGCCCGTTCAGGACCTGAGGGCGTCGCGGTCCTTGATGCCCTCGAGAGCGGGCCGCCGAATCCCAACGGCTTGGCCCTCCCTCGCGCCGCCAAAGTGCGGACCATCGACCCCGATGTCGTTGTTGGTGACGCAGAGCCGCGGCCGCTGTCAAGCCTCCTCCCGGAATGGAAGGAGGAGCGCGCGGCATATATCGCCTCGAGGGAGGCGCAGCGGTGTTCGGACTGAGGCATTCGTGGAGTGTAAATCTAGTACCGTTTCATGCATTGTAGCTTAGCAAAACAGTGTGATTGCACCGGCGGTGCCACTGGCAAGGAGCTGAAACTTCTGTACCTGGCGGCCCGAGCTCGTGTGCTGTGCACCTGGACACGCGTCTGGTGATGGTTCAAGACTCCTACTTCTTGCACACCTCTCTGCCTCCTGTACTACGGCGCTCAGTAAAGTACAGCTGATGTTCATACTCCAGATTCTACAGCTATTTAGTCGATGTAACAAGATACGTGCCGGGGTATTCCGTCAGTGGATGTGGGATGTGTGATGAAGAGATGCAATGAGCGGAGAAGTGTCATGGCCGCAGACGTCGCTATGTCGAAACAACCTTGGCAGTCGCAAGGGTGAGCACCTGGCTGTCCCCTTCGAGCGACACTTCGGGATTCGGGTCAACCGAAACTTCCACCTTGGGCTTCTTCTCGTCGTTCTGTCCTGCCGAGTGCTTGTTCTGCTTCTCCGCATCGTCCCCACCCGCACCCTTACCATCCTCCGCCTTCCCACCCTTATCACTCTTTACGCCTTCCGTAGTCTGGGAGTTCGTCTTGGCGTCCACCTCGAACGGGTCCTTGGACTCCTTGCTCGGCAAACCCTCCACGACGGCCCCGTTCCCGCTCTCGTTGGTGGGCGTGGCGGTGACGTTCCGGAAGCGAATGTACGAGCTCATGTCTTGGAAAATGTCCTCGAGCTTGTGGCGCTGCGTGTCCTGCCACGGATTGCGGACGGTCACGAGGCGCTGTCCGTCCACCTCCTCGGTCCCCTCGATAGTGTACGCATGGTACGGGATGAGCGTGTTGGTGCCGCCCTTGTCCTCGCCCTTGGTCGTGATCAGCACGGGGATAGTTTCGTGAAGTTTGAGGTTTTTCCAGATCTTCTCCTTGTCTTCAGACATCCACGCGCCCGACGGCACCCCCGAGAGCATCTCGAGCGCCTTGGCCGGATATCCGCCCGTCTTGAAAATGTCCGGCTGCCCCTTGTCATTGTACAGGCGCTGCACGGCCGTCTCGACCGCCGCTGGCCACCAGTACACGGATCCAGCCGAGTTTTGGCCCAGCAGGTCTTTTGAGAGCGCGGCGTCGAGGTAGTTTACGCTGTAGACGTGTTTTTTACCGTCGAGTGTTAGGATAACATTCACATGGTCAGAGTAAATCTGGCCGTTCTTCGTCCCGAACCGCTCGATAAAGAACGACGGGTATCGCATCGCCATGGCTACCATTGCGACGTCAAGCCAGCAATCTGGCATTCCACCTGGCACAGTTAGCTGTTGGATCTGGGAAGAGGGACCAGCTATTTGCTTACCTTGGCGGACATCACGGTGGTTGGGGCCGAGCTGACCCCACAGGGGCACAGACGGGACACCCTTGTCGTCCATGCGCACCCTGGTGGTCATGCCGAGGATGCCGATGGGAATGTCGATACCCCCCTCAGCCTCCTTCTGACCGTTGGGCGTGACGGCCTTGGTTTCGTTCGGGTTGATCTTGATGGGCTTGAACTCCTGGCGCGGTTGCAAGTCCAGAGGGGCCGCGACGACTGCCCCGAGAAATGTCAGGACGACGGTCAGGTGTGCGAGGGACCACTTCATTTTGCGAGTTGGTTAATTCGTGTTGTTAGGGAGTGGGAGGGAAAGTGAGAGTGACGGTGAAAGAGTGTGAGATGTGGAGCGATGTTGTTAGCGGGGATGGCAGACGCGTGAGTGGTGAGAAACCCAGACCAGTCTGGGACGATTCCAGATCGATAGAAGCGCAGAACCGGCTGCGGTGACAAGGCCACAAGAAAAAAGTAGCGAAAGAAAACAAGAAATGAAGGTGGATGGAAGAGAGAGAAGTGGAGAAAGAGAATTCGACGATAGAGTAGACACAGCGGTATGGTGTCGTCAGCCCGGTCAGGCCCGTCAGGAAAGTGCCGTCGCGTGTCGGTGGAACAGTGGATTGCCCGTCCAGAAGGCAGACCTCGCACCACCGCACAGGAGAAGGTCGCATCTCCGCTGCATTAGGGTTCACAGCGATGCCCGTCGATGCACGTTGAGCACCTGGGCACACCGCAAGCTCCCGATGTGACTCTTTGTGCAGCGCAATGCATACGTGCCATGCCTTTCGCAAACTTAGCCAGGGGCTGCATCCTCCCCGCCTGGCACAGGTGGTTGGCTGTTGGCTGGCCTGGCTGGGTGAATTCTGACACATTCGAGTGGCACAGCATTTTGGTGTTTCGGGACACGGCCGACGTTTCATCACCAACATCACCAATTACTAATACGAGTCGCCATGCCGTAAGAGTGGACTCCAGGACTCAGGTCTGGTGGTCGGTGCATGTCTTCCCCCAGATGCACGACAAGAGCACCGAAGTGATCTCGTATTCTCTCGTATTCTTCAGTTGCGCATTCTATGAACACGCAACTGTCCTGTAAGTGTCGTAGTCTGTCAGTCTGAGCGGCGCGCAACTAAGACCCGTTCACAGGGTGTGAGTGCGAGTTTGACTGCAGTCTTCACACCCTTTTAATGCACGGACTCGGAGACTTTGGATAGTTCCAGTTCATTTTAGAGGGCAGACACGGCTCTGAAAGTTTGCCACGCGCTCGTGGCAACTGTTTGAGCGAAGCGTTTTTTTCGGCCGTGGTGCGGTCGACGACTCTGACCGTATAGTCTGTTGGCGGATCCCCATGGCCCCATGTTTAGATCTTGTTGTCACGAAGGGCACATTGTCCCATAAGCAACTGACGATCTGTTGAACTGCGTAAAAAAGTAACGTTTTTCTTCTTTGATTTATTGTGATTCTTTCTCTTCAGGGGGAGAGGAGTTTTGGTCTAAGTGTAACCTTCTGACTCTGTCGCATCGTCAGTCAGTGCCACTCGCAACAGTCATGTGCTCCATACAGTAGGCCATCTCATTCAGGTGGCACTCATGTCAATCGCGGCACCTGCATCTCAGAGTGGCCCAACTGCCGAGTTCGGCACTATGATGCGATCGCAACACCAGAAGCGGGCAGCTTGGAGGTACTGTACCTGCGTACTGAGATCTCCGCGGCACGATATACTCGAAGGGTTAGTCACATCCGCAGTCTGACCCGCAAGGTCATCTCCAAAAGCTTCATATGTTCTCCCTGATCCGCGATCTGAATCCGAGAACCACGCCATCAGACCATAGCAGAAAGGAGCGCTCGTGACACACGCCGCGGTTTATGAAGCCGGAAGCCCGGAAGGAAACTAGAATGCGTGTTTCCCTTCGATCGTCTCGGCCCCAGTCGGATGTAATCCCATTCTTGCCAGCTCGAGAAACAGACCAAACACGACGGCGAGGGGCTCAGAGTTCAAGTCAGATCAATAGGGGCTGCATGTATGGGCAGCACAGGGTGAGCGGCTCTCTGCGGTTATCATGCAGGACGACGAGGGGCTGAACAGTACATGCGTATTGTAGCAGTCGGTGAAGCCCATTATGGACAAGAACACCACGAGTGGCCCGCGTCTCCCCAATTACCCCCCTCTGGCGCAGTGGATCCGGTCTCGTAATGTCTCCTACCGTCACCGATGTCAGACGGACGGACGCAACACATCCGCGATCAGAAACGACTCCTGAGGCGGTTCTGGACTTGGAGTACGACATTCCATGCGTCCAGCCCATAAGGCGTGGCGCCCTAAGGATCCACTCATACAGTAGATCATGTTGAGAGCCACAATGTAAGTTTGCCTGCGAGATTCAGATGATCAGATGCGAATGCGACGGGTCGATGCGAATAAAGAGGCGCCAGAAAAGCGGGGTGAAACGCTATCTGGGCAAACAGCACCACTTTCACCCACCACCTATAACTCCCGGTCAGTTGCTGATCATCTATCGAAGTTCATCTCGCACCATGCTTTTGTTTAGCTATGTATGAAAGCAAAATGACCGCGTCGGATCCGTCCCTGTCCTCCGAGGTCACCGCCAAGTCGCGTTCCATGTTAGAGTTTGGTGCGTCAGGGTCGGGCACGGGTGGCACCGCCTCCCCATCGCTGTGCCATGATGGGCAGCCAGTCTGTGCACACTGACGTACAGGTGTTCGATGACTTCCTCTGTCAATGAAGCCCATTTGCCCGCTGCTCCCCTGCAAGATCTCCATATCTCGTTATCTGCCCCGTGGGCCCTGGCATGCACAGACAAATCTGACACTGGCCCCACCCAGTGAACGACAGACACGGCCCAGGAGAGAAATACGCGCAGTGCCTGGAGCTTCCATTGATCCATTGCTAGATCAAGCATATGGGCTGTCTGGAACGCGCGTTTCGCAAGAAGCTGTAGCTCCCTACAGATCTCGCCGCACACCGACACGGCGGTACGTAAATAGAAAGGGGGGCGAACAGTCATCGATTGGGAACAGAAGGGGAGCCGATGGCAGCGCATAGGGCAGATGACAGTTGCCGCGCCGCCCGGGATCAATGTGTCCGAGAAAGAGCAAAGTCCCATGGTGAGAGACTGTTGGCACGCTGAGAACGAGATCTGCGCACGGCGGTACGCTGTGCTGCCCGCGACGATGCCAAGGTAATGCCTCAGCAATCGGCATTGTGAGAGGCTTATAAAGTGCCAGGTATCGATATGGATTGCTCTCGCCCGCTTGCCCTGCTCTCCTTGTTCACCACTTACGATGCTCCCCTCTGCGATCCTTCTCCTAGTCGCGACCTGCGCCACTGCGCACAACTCACTCTACGACGAGTCCATGTTCGGCTGGGTGGGTTACTTTGCCAACGACCAAAGCGCGACACTTGAGCTAACCTAGTAGCGTCCGGACAACTACGATCTGACCAAGTCGGCTGTTGCTCCGCTGCGCGAGAGAGACCACTTCCCGATTAGCAAGTGGTTTCACCGGTTTCTCGACTACCCCCCGGCACCGGGCAAGTTTATGGAAATCCGCTCAGGCAGCTTCAACCGCTTTCAGGTCACCTGCTCGCCACACCTCACCACGCTGTGGCCGGAGAAGGGGCGCGGAAAGATTGACGTCCGCGCGTGCGACAAGGAAACCTGGGGCGCCATGCACAATGCTAATGCGTACGACGCCAAGACATTAAACATGAGCATGTTGTGAGTTTATTGGAAGGTTTAGGTGCGGCCCCACTCACACCCCCAGTGGTGGAACTGCGCTGTCAATCGCGTACACTTCCGACTTTGCCAAGTTGAAGCCCGAGGACCTCACCGTCATCTCCGTCAACTACACATCGACCTACGACCGCGTGCAGTACTACCACTTCCCCAAGGGTATGCCCGAGTGCCCGCCCGAGGGCTGCATCTGCGGTTGGCATTGGATTCACAGCAAAATCCATAAGGAGGGCTACGGCGACGAAATGTACTTCAACGCCTACCGCTGTAAAGTCACCGGCCAGACTGACAACAACAACAAGATCGGCAAGGGTGTTCCCGCTGTTGAGTGCGCCTCCGACCCGAAAAAGTGCAAGAGCGGTCCCAAGCAGCCCATGTATTTGTGGATGACCGAGTGAGTATATGTAGCTCTCTTGCTACAATCGAGACGCAGTGCTAACGGCCTAGGGGCAACAATGTGGAGAAGCCCGCTCGTGGTGCCGACAACCCCTCCTACAACATGCTCTACGGCTGGAAGGAGGGCGGGCAGCAGGATGCTGTTGTTCGCGCCCATAAGAGGTACGGCTTTGTCCATTTCCTTGTCTCCCCGTGTGAGCTTGAAAGCTGACTTTACGCAGGTGTGCTCGCTCTCGGCACTAAAGAGCGGTCGCCCCCGTCGCGTTCACCCGTTTCTTGCCCCACGCCATGTCTTTCCAGATCTCAGGCAGTGTAGTTGTGATTCAAGTACTATCGTTCTCCTCCCCCACAGGTTGGGCCAATACCCTTATCTTCTATCACCTCAGATTTGTCCACTCTGTAATGAAGCATCAGTGAATTTGCAAGTTTATGGGAGCAGAAGCGGTGTTCTGGTCAGTCATTACAGGCAATGGGTGTTTCGCATTCAACTGTTTCGTCATGAGGTCGAGGGTTAGTGCGCGGTAATGTAGTGAAAGGATTCACTCTGCGCCCAAGCTTGGACCGACAGGACTGGACCAACACGACAGGTAATGAGCCATTGCGCGGAGAAGGACCAAACTGGAAACAGTGAACACGCAGCAGGTTGTGTACTCACAGGTCTCTAAGTGAAGGCACTTGACGACGTGAAGGACGACCAAGTGTCCACCCCATGCCATGCACAGACACGCCATGCACAGACCACGAGCCACTCAAACCTTACCATTCTGTTCATCAGTGGCACTCGCCGCCGGGCATGGTCGCGCCCACTTCTCAAAGCCGAAACCCTCACGCTATCAGTCGGCCATCGCCGTCGCCGACAAGTACATTAGCCGGACCTACACCCTCCCCACCCTCGCTGCTCTCCATCGTCGTCTCCCACTCGCACTTTCATTATGACCCAGCTCGCACCGAAGACACCGTCCGTGTGCTGGCGCCTCTCCCGCCCCGCCGCGCAGGTATGGCAGCTGACGCTCGACAACCCGCCCGAGAACCGCCTCCCGCCCGCCGTGCTCCAGGAGCTCCTCGGGCACCTGGACACCGTCGAGGGCGAGTGGCGGCTGCAGAACACGGGCAAGGACAAGGATAAGCGCGTCGGCGGGGCGCTTGTTCTCGCCAGCGCAAACGACAAGTTTTGGAGTAACGGCCTCGTCCCCGCAACCCTGCAAAGCCCCGATTTCCGCAACAGTCAGTGCACATTGTGTTTGAGGGGTGAGCTGACTCGCAGATGTGTTTGACCCGCTCAAGGAACGTCTGCTCACGTTCCCGCTCATCACCATCGCGGCAGTGAAGGGGCACTGTTTTGCGGGCGGGATGCTTCTCGCGCTATGCTGCGATTACCGGCTGGTGACGAGTGGCCGCGGGCTGTGGAGCATGAACGAGGTGGTGATCGGGGTGCCGATTGTCGGCGCGACGGCCGTGCTTCTCCGGGCAAAACTCACACCCATTGCGCTCCGCGACGCCATAACAGGGAAGCGGTTTGCACAGAAAGAACTCCTCCGGCTTGGGATTGTCGACGAGGTCGTCGACGACCGCCGCGACCCTGCGAGACTGCTCGACCGTGCTGTTGAGCTAGGCAGGATCGAGGGCGATAGGGCAAAAGGTGGCAGTTTGGGTTCTATCAAGGTGAGGAACGGGTAGGAACAAGCTTACCCCAGGACGGAGTGTACGCCGACGTGCTCACCTCGGCGTCGCAGCGCCGCACGGCGTACTACCCCGATGTAGAGGAGCGCGCGTTCTGGGACCGTGTCGCGCGCGAGCAGCTTGCTGCGAATGCGAGGGACAAGGACCGCGCGTGGGATAAGGCAAAGCTGTGAGGAATAAGAGGAATGAGAGGAAGGAGGTGTGTGTCATACAAAGCTTGTAAGGATGGAGATGTACTGCTGTGCGGTTGTGCGATCATCGTTTGCTCCATTTGGCTACAGAGTGATCAGCCACCACCGTGCAGAGCACCTGGTGCAACTCTCCCACTGACTCTACTTCACCCGTAGTGACCATTGATGTTGCCCATGCATGTCTACAGTATCCCAACAGAACATAAAGCTTACACACAAATGCCATACACCCCTCACAGCTCAAACAGCTCGTTCATCCTGCCCTCCTTCACGCGCTGTTCGAGCACGCTCGCAGCCTCTCCGCGCCAATCGGCCGTTACAAAGTCCGCCATGCGCCGCTGCATCACGTCGTCGCGCATGCGCTCGAAACGCAATCTGCGGGTCAGCCTGGCATAACGGCGGACGTACTGTGGAATGGGCGTCTTGAGCGCGCGGCGGATAGACTCGACAAACGAGGTGTAGTTGAATGCCTGAATCTGGTAGACATATCTTCCATCAGCAATGCCGATTCATGGTACTCACGGCTCGGGCACGCGCTGCAAGCTCTGGTGCTGTATAAACTCCCACGTCCGCTCGTCCTCCTCCTCGCCGCCCTTGCGCAACCTGTGGGGGTTTGCGAAGGGCACCGCCTAGAGTGAGCTCATCCTCACGCGCGACACTCACTCTTGCCAGTGCTTGATATGGACTTGGGCTGAGGGTGGGGATGCCGAGGCCAAGCATGAGGCGCGCTTGCCCGACCTCGCGGTGAAACTCGTCTGGCGGCAGCTCCCCACCGAGGTTTCGGATAACGTCCGGGATCGGGCCATACTTCTTCTTGTCCCCCTCGCTGCGGTCGTCGTTCATGGCGCTTACAAACTCGAAGCCTGGAAACTCGACAGACAGCTCTGCGTGCGCGCGCTTGAAAAAGTCGAGTTCATACACGATCCCGTCGCCGTCCGCAAAGTAGCGCGTGTACTTGCCGAGGAGCCACACGCGCGGTGGGCGTAGATCCCACGGAACGACCTCTGCGTTGGACACCTGTGGGTCGACCGGGTATCCGAGGTAGGTGAATTCTGGGTGTCAGACGGTGTTGCCCCCCCCATGAAAGACAAGACACCCGAGCAGGGTGAGACGTGCTCGAGCTGACAGGTGGTCATGCCATCAAAGCTTGCTCCTCTCTCAAGTCACTCACGATGATGCCCGGGCTTCGTATATACCTCAAGCTCCTCCTGCCCAGTGCGCACCCAGGCATTGCCATCCGTGTCAGTCGAGACGTTCCAGAACCGGCCAACTCCGGGAGGGGCGAGGCTCGGTTCGGCGGTGACGACCCACGCGTGGCCAACGCCCGTGCGCCATCCGGCAGGGAAGAACGAGACCGAGAAGAACTGGGGTCAGCAGAGTGCAAAAGACGGTACTCACCTTCCATGGAGGGATACCCCCTGGCCGCTCCTTTGTTTTGAAGTACATTGACGTCGTGCCGTGTCGCGCTGCATCCCCTTCCTCGGAGACGATGACGCGCACAAGATCCGGAATCTGCCTGTGGATGTGGGACATGTATTCTGTGTGTAAGCTCAGTGGGCTCGGAAACGGTGTCGACGCACCCCAGTCGTTCTCGCCGGCGTGCAGGACTGTGAAGCCCTGTGCTTCAAGCGCGCGCATCTGCTGTCAGCAAATCCACAGGAGAGTGCCGGGTTGTAGATGCACACCATGCCCAGACACCTGTCGTTAGCGTCCTCCGGACTGCGCACTCACCACACGCCCTCGCCGCCGTGATAGTCCGTGTACAGCGCCCAGTGGCAGTGAAACGTGCCAAAGATGGCGACCTGGTGTGTGAGTCCAGAGTGCGAAGTCATGGCAGAGAGAGAGAGAGCAGAATCGGTCGTTCCTCGCTGCGGATCGAGACGAAGATAGCCCTGGGCGTCCAGCGTCCAGCACGCGTAATTCGCGCCCCGCGCGCTTTCGCTCCCTCAACGCACCTTGTCTGCATTTTTCGGACAGGCCCCTCTTGCGAGACACGCCGCGAGCCAGCGCAGCTTGGCGTCCGTGTACCACTTGTACGCGTCCTTGCGGTCCTTGATGTCCTGTGGGTCTGGGACTGTGAGGAGCTGTGGCGCCGTGGCCTGCGGGGAACTGCTTGGGAGGAGGGAAAGTCGCGTGCTCCACTGAGCCGAGTTGAGGGCGATGCTGAACAGGAGGATGGCGGTCGTTCCTAGCAGAAGGGTGAGGATTGCGCGTCGGCTCGGACGCCGTGTGGAGGTCATCGAGAAGGCCAGGCGGTAATGGGATATGAAAGGAGGAAGAGTAAACGTTGAAAGTTGAAAGCTGAAAGTTGGAAGTTGAACGGGAGGAAGCGAGGGCTGGCGGGATAGACATGAGACAATGTAGGCGCGTGCTCCTCGCACCATCGGATCGCAGATCTAGATCGTAGATGCATATGTGATCGCACGGGATACATACTCCTCTGGCGTCATGGCGTATCGTTTTCGACGTTGCGGGAGGCCTTTGGTGTAGGGCTTGGGACAGAGGGAGAGGGAGTGGGCATGAATGGGAGTGGTACGGGAGTGGTCATGTCGAACATTTTTTATGAATGGGATAAATGAACGAGGCGTCGAGCTTGAGCTTGACACCGTATCGCGGGTCTCGATTCCGCCACCCAGCCAATAGACTAGATCTGCAGCCGGACGTCGGAACGAGAGATGTATATGCATTGCATGCATTGCAGGCAGTCAGTGCAAAAGACAGACGACGAGGCATGCAAAGACTCGAGTGTTGACAAGATCGCCAAGAGCCCGTCCACTCTGCTCCCTTTTCTCAACCCGCCACTGACGCCATCTCGGGACCCCGCTGTGTCTGTCTGCCCTGCCATGTTACCGCATCCTAACATCCCGCTTGTCCTCTACCTCACATCCTCGGATCTTCTGAGCTTTTTCATGCAGATTAGGACCTTGCTGCGGCCCAAGATTATTTTCCCTATCAGAGATCGACCTTGACGGCAATGGCGCTGCTCGAGGCGAAGCCCGAGGTGAAGAGCCACGCCTGCTTCTTCCCGTCGTTCTCCTTCGGGTCAATGGCGACGAGCACCGCCGCCGACGATGAGCGCAGCGTCGTGCCATCGTCAGCGTAGAGAAGGGTGGTGTTCCAGTCACGCTCGGCGGGGTTGGACGACGGGCGGCCACGGGAGAGATACACGAGCGAGGGGATGGGCTCCGAGTCGAGCGCCTCGGCAAGCTTGATGCCCTGCGCCAAGCCGGCGTTCACCATTCCCGAGGCATCGTACCCGTGCTCCGGGTACGGATCCTGGAACCACGACGGGTTGTCGATCGTGCTCTCAAACTTGAGCTGGTCAAACACCTCGATCTGGTTGTCCTCGCGCCTGTTGGCGAAATACGCGATGCCACCCGCCGCATCGACGACCATGACCTCGCCCTCGGCGGCGGTATGGCCGAGGCCGTTGTTGTTGTGAAGACCGTGATGAGCAAGCTTGACATTTACGCCAGCCCAGGGCTTGCTGGCTTCGTTCTTGTTCGGATCAAAGTCGACGTGCACGACGGTCGTCCACCCGGCGGCAAGCTTGTTCCCGAGGTCCTCGAGCAGGCGCATGTGGCCCTCGCGGTAGTAGTGGTCGTTGGTGACGTAGAATGAGAAAGGGCCGGTAGAGTAGATGTCATTCGGCGTCGCAATCAAGGGGTGCGAGACGGTGCGGACGTGCGTCGCAACATCTGTGCCGATGTAGTGGAAGAAGACCTCGATGCGCGAGTGCGCCTTGTCCGCGATGGTCTGGTTGAGCGTACGCGCGTACTCGGGGTTCGGCGCATGGTTCACCGCATGGATGAAGATGCCGTTTTCGCTCTCGGGGTCGCGGAAAATGTCGATGCCGTGCGTGCACCAGGGCTCGTCAAAGTTCTCGAGCTTGAGACGCTTGGAGGTGAAGGTCTGTGAGGGTGAGCACGAGCGTGATCGTGAGTGGGATGGACACAGTAGGTGAAAGTCATGGGGAACGAAGGGTCAAGTCCGCACGAGCTTCGCCCGCGGTGTTCGGAGCCATGACATGACACCGTCCATTCCGAGGCGATACGCTCGGGGACGACACCAAACCCCCTCTTCCTCCCGGATGCATCCACCCCCGGCAGACATACCTTGGGATCAATAACCCGCAGTCCGCCCTTAGCGGTCGAGAGCACGCTGGGGTCGCTGAACCTCACGAGCGGGGGGAACCACTTTGCGCGGCTCCCGTCCTCGTCCTGGGCCGCGGCGAAGATGAGCCCCGAGCCGATATCGAGGTGCAGGTCCTCGGCGTTGATCGTGTCGGGGATGGGCTTGACGTCGCCGACGCTGCGGGCGCGCAGGAGGAGGGGGCCGAGGTCGGAGCGGAAGGCGCCGAGCGTCACTGCGCGGTCGTACAGCTGCGGAACGACGAGCGCCAGGAGGGCGACGAGGAGGGCGATGAGGACGCGCAACATTGTGCCCCTTGGATTGAGAGAGTGTGAGAAGGAGCGATGGTGATGCGCCCCCGGTTAAAGCACAACCCCCGGGATGCACTGGGCACCCAGCCGGGGGACATCCATCACAACAACGGCATGCCGCGTGCGATTCCTTTGGTTGTCGTAATGGGCCGTGGGGATACAGGAATATCGGAGCTCGCCGACTCCCCAACGCGACCTCTCAATTGACCTCGGGCACGCTCACCCGGTATATTGTTGCCCGTCTCACCCGGACACCATCCACGGCCACGCCACCGCCTTGCACGTCATGCATCAAAGAGACCATGAGACCTTGCCAGTGAGCAGTCGGTCATGCCGCTTAATGTTGAACCTTGCTGCCCCGCGTTATGGACAGGCGATTGGATCAGTCAATCAGTTTGTTTCGAGGCCCTCCGACTGCCGGCGAAGCGCGTCCGAACTCTGAGACTGTTGAAACCCAGCTTACACGGATCGCGGCGTGGTCAAAGTCAGACGCGTGGTTCGATTGTTCAACCCGAACCAGACTACAGCCGTTGTCACCAATACCACTTTGCAATCTCTTCTCAATCTTATCTCTATGCGCTCATTGTATTTACGGCCTAGGTCGGAAGCTGCCTTTTGCAAGCTTGAGAGGCGTGAGAGGAGGACTTATTACCTCGGCACTCGGCCCGAGATACAGTGACCGCCGGGGTCGCACCGAACAGATACAACTCCCCATGACATCTATCGGCGAACATCTCACGTTCAGTCTTTACTTCTTGATATGCGTTTCTCGCCCCAAATGTTCTGCTCTCACCACTCACCATGAGCACTGACTTGAGGCAACACCAGAGGCAGGTCGGTGCCGGGCGGCCAAGCTACCACTTCATCGCGCCGCGGGGATGTGCGTGTCCAAGATTCTGAGTTTCCAGGCTGACAGCAGGGATGAACGACCCCTGTGCGCCGGGGTATCGAGACGGCGTCTTCCACCTCTTCTACCAGTGGCAGCCGCGCAGCCATGAGTGGGGCGACATTGCGTGGGGCCACGCCACGAGCACGGACCTGCTGCGCTGGGTACACGACGAGGTGAGACGCCTAGTATTCTTCAAAGGCATAACAGATAGAGCTAATCCCAGAACCCCGTGTTGGTCCCGGACGCGCCGTACGACGACAAGGGCATCTTCACGGGGTGCCTCCTCCCCAGCTCCGGCAGCACCGGTCTAACTGTCGCGTATACAAGCGTCACCAAGCTCCCGTTCCACTACACCCTCCCGCATCCGCGGGGCGCCGAGGGCGTCTCCCTCGCGACGTCCCACGACGGCGGCAGAACATGTACGCCGCTGGAATCTGCACTTCTGACAACAGGGCACAAACACTCAGGCAACCCCGTCATCGCCGAAGAACCAGATGTGCACGTCACGGGCTTTCGGGATCCGTTCGTCACCCCCTGGCGCGTGATGGATGCCGCGCGGGGCGCTTCCGGCGGGCAGTACGCCCTCCTCTCCGGCGGGATTGGGGGAAACGACGGCGGGCCCCGCGTGTTCCTCTATGATGCCAGCACTTGGGCGTATATCTTCCCGATTCTGCGTGTTCCGCGCAACACCCGCATTGGGCCAGTCGACCTCGGCGCGAATCTAGAGTGCACGTCGCTGGTCGAGCTTGGTGGTCGCGACGTCCTGATCACAGGGACGGAGGGCGGCGCGCCACGGGGAGGGGGCACGACGATGCGGTACGCTGCATGGCTCCTTGGGTCGGTTACGCCATCTCCTGGGGCGGATCCGGAGTTCGTGATCGAGGCGGGCGGCATGCTCGACTGGGGCCAGTGGTACGCCCCCGCGCCGCTCAGGCTCCCCGATGGCCGGACCGTCGTCTGGGGCTGGATCATCGATGAGGAGCTGTCCCCGCCCCTGGCGGCCGCGAAGGGATGGAGCGGGTGTCTCGGCGTCCCGCGCGAGGTGGTCCTCAAGGATGGGAGGGTGGGTATTCGGCCGCTTGGCGAGCTCGAGACTCTCCGTATTCCAGTGGAAGCAGCAGAGGCACCACTAGCGTGCGAGATTGAGCTCGTCGCAGATGGGCCGTGCAATCTGGTGGTGAGGGAGGGCGGCGGTGTGCACACCGAAATACTCTATACAGGCAGCAGGATTGTCGTCCGCCGCCCGCCGCTAGATGGCGCAAACACGGCCGACGAAGAGGGCGACTTTTCTCTCGCGGAGGGTGAGCAGCTCACGATGCGCGTGTTCCTCGACCATGACGTGCTCGAGATCTTTGCGAATGAGCGGTTTGCGCTCGCGACCCGCGTGTATGCGCCGTGTGGGGCGCGCGGCGTGCGCTCCGACGCGAAGATCACGATTTGGGAGCTCCGGCTCTAGTCTCGACCGCTTTGAAGTCTGCAGTTCTCGTTGATCCGTGGGCAAAGTTGTAAGCAAGTATGCATATCATAGGGTAGCTACAGATAACTACAAATCTACAAACGTTCCCTGTATCTTGGGTTGCTTCTCATCTCCGCGCGCTTCCTCTCCTCAGTTCCAGTTGAGCAGCCGCCACAGCGAATCCGACTTTGACCGCTTCCGCGCCGCCTCCTCTTCGGCGCGCATAAACTCGGTGTTTTCACCCGCAATCCGCGCCTGGAGCTCCATAAACTTACGCTCGACCTGTCGTCAGCTTGATCAAATTCCGCACGCACCAGGTCGTCAGTGAGGAACCCGCGGCCCCCGTCCGGCCGCGTGTCCTTGTCAGCAGCGGCGTCGTAGCTTCCCACGCGGAGACCCAGCACAGTCGCGACGGCCTCCGCTTTCCCGAGGAGCCACGCGCCGTGCAGCAGCCCCTCGCGCCACCTCGGAAGAGAGGTGTAGCCGAGGTACGCGCCGAGGAGCGCGCCTGCAAAGCAGGCATTTGTGTCCGCATCGCCGCCCTGCAGGACGAGGTGTGTCATGAGGGGCTCGAAGGCTGTCGTCCGCGACTCGAGCGAGTCCGCAGTGGACGTGTACGCCATTGCTGTGCGCAAAAGCACCAATCCGCTACCGAGACACTTGAGGACGTAGCCGATCCCGTCGCCGTCGAGGTCGAGCTCGTCGAGCGTCTTGGCGTTGGCATGCTTGAGGAGCTGGGGTCAGCAAACCGTCACGTCATAGCGACAAGTGGCAGCAAGGCAAGCCTCACTTCACTCACCTCGGCCTCGTCCAACCCTGGGTCGTCTGGCGCGAACGGTCCCTCGCTCTCAAACATCGGCCTGACGCGCTGCTTGTAGTCCGCAATAGCCGCGGCGACCATCTCGTCGATATGCCGCTGTTCAGTCACCTCGCCACGGATGAGGCCGCGCACAAGCCCCGTGCCCAGCATGCACGCCACTACGGCACGCGGATCGACGTGCGTAATCGCAGAGAACTGCGCCGCAGCCGTAAACGTCTCCTCGAGGGAACGAAAGACACACAGCACGCCGATCGGGTGCGTGCGCATAAGACTCCCGTTCGGCGCGGCATTATACTTTGTCCTGGCCCAGTGCGCGTGCGCCGCGCCGATAGGGTCTTCGAGGTAGTTGGGGGAACGGACGATGGAGCCGACCGTCGCGCCGAGTCCAAGGGGCGGCGTGTCGAGTGCGCGCAGCCCCATGCGTACCCACACGTGCAGGCGCTCCGCAACGTCGCGCGCATCGAGTTTCCCGTTGTGCAGGAAGGAGAGGACGATGAGGAGCGCGTGGTCCGTGTCGTCGGTCCACTCTCCCGGGCGGTGCTTTAGGCGATGAAAGTCGCGGGCAAATGGCGTCGGCGTCGGGAGGAGCGCAAACTTCCCAGAGGGATACTCGGCTGCAATCCGGTCCCGGCGCAGAAACTCGGTGTACAGCCCCACCGCGTCGCCGACCGCACTCCCGATCAGCGTGCCCACTGCCCGGTCGTGCATCGCCCCGCGGGCGAGTGCTGTCAGTGCCCCGGACGGAAGGGTGGCGACGCCGTTGGGACCAGCGCTTCCAGACATGGTGGAGTGGGTGATGGAGGAAGGGCCGAAGGGTGGCTTTGAGCAGTTGAAGTGGTGGATGGGTGGCAAATGCGACGAAACGTCCTGCTCGTTCTGTTTATATATGTTTGTTTCCTCCATCTTGCTATCCGCTCTCTCACAGGCCGCCGGAAGGTTGCAGTAGTGCAGCTTTGAAGGACACGTCGGACCCGGAGGGGAGCAATCATCACGCACGAAGAACGTTCCGCCGGATCCTCGAGACCTCGACGCCCTGTAGCCTGTGGCCCAAAGGAAAGGACTGAAGTCGAGCACCTCTACCTGGATCTCCTGCAAGTCTTCATCAGTCGTTGTGGCTGCATTGCACAGCTCCCGCTGCACAGCCTTGGCGGGCCAGGCTCAGTCTGCGAGACAACTCCTGGCTCTCACGCAGAACTAGCATGTCCGTTGGCTGTGGCGATACCCAGATAGGATATGTGGATCAAGCAACGCAGACAAATCAAGCATAACGCAATCAGAGCTCGCAACCCTCCGAGACGCCGAGACCTCGAGGACGCGCGCAAGGGACGGCCCACGTAGACATTTGTCCTACAAGACTCCAACCCTCTCTCTCCCATTCCCCTGTGCATGGGGCGTCCCGGCGCCCCTCTCTGGCTCACCGGTGCGTTTCGGGGCTTTGTGCTGGTTTATCTTATCGTGTCTCGGCGAGATATGGGTCCTGATGACACGGTGGTGTTAATCACTTAATCATACACTGTGGAAATCGCATCCTGACCCCTAAACTATGACAGTAGTGGAATTTGGAAACTACAGTAGACATCGCACATCGTAGCTAATCACTGAATTACAACCTTTGGGACTGCACACTCCCTCAGCGGCGCCAGCCACGGCGGCGTCGTGGCATGGCTCGCTGGCGCCAAGATGCACTTAGACGCTCAGCTACACTGCTGGATCACTGGAGGTCAACACAGGCGATTGGGCGTGCTGGGACACGCTGCAGAGAGTTTCCGTTGGTGCGATCCCTGTTTTAGTATCTCTCGCTATAGTATTTTGTGCGCAGTTTTATAAAATATAGACCGAGGTAGGACTATTCTTAGCAAGGTAGGGGCGTGACTCTCAGGTCACCGGAGCCTTACGAGCGTACGAGCTCACTCTTTGCCCGACTTACAATCTCTACAGTTCTACAGTACTGCAGTATCACTACTCGATATCTCGATCACCCGATGTGCACAATTTGGACATGTGCTCGGCATGCTCGGAGGTTTAGTGTGCGCAGCGCGCAGCGGACATCAACAAAGCTCAGAGTACCAGAGGATGACATGATGGCACACTAGTGCACTCGAGTGACGTTGGCGGCGTTGCTCGTTGCATGCTTTGCACTCGCCACTTGTGACTAGCTCGATGCAAGAATGCAGCTAGTGCGCAGAGTGTGCAGAGTGTGATTTCGCAGGTGCGACAGAGGTCAGACAAGAAAAGGCAAGAAAAGAAGATTCCAAATACTCGCTCTGTCTGCAACTTCGCAGGGTGTGCGTGCTAATTCCCCGCCAGCCCCGATCCCATTCCAGAATGTGACAGCATGGGGGGTGATCGACCGTGCCTCGAGTGCCACCAAGGCCCCTACGCCCCCATGCTCCCAAGGCCCAAGGCAGGGACGGCAACGAGCTCCTCCGGCCTCCTGGTTTGTGCAGTTGCGCTGCTCTTCGCACCGCTGCCCCCGCTGCACGACGAGCGTCGCTTCGCTTCCGAACTGCCGAGGCATGGCGGATGGACGGGACGGCCGTGACACCCAGGGGGTGCCAGGATCTTGATATCCTGACGCCGGCCTGCCGTGTCCGGCATGGTGCTGGCTGAGGCGAGCTGGTGGCATGGTGGTGGCGCCATTGGCAGACCGGCTCACATCACACATGCCGCGCCACCGCCAGATGCACTTTCAGTCTGCTGCCAAGCCAGCGCCGCAACGAGGAGTGTAAGTGTGCAGGTGCTCAGCTAGCTGCCTGGTAGTCCAGGGCCGGTAGGGCGGTGATGATTGTGATGGCATGCATGTCAGTCATGGCACACACTTTCACTGGCAGCTGTTTTCTGCTCAGGGGCGGGTACTCCCTCCCCCCCTTGGCTTGTATGAGGCAATTCAGAAAGCGACACACCCCCCGTCCTGATCGCCTTGATCGATTGATCCCCTCCTGCGCGATCCTGCGATCCTGCGATTGCACGCCGGGTGGACCGGGGACTGGCGGCTTTGGCGCCGATCTCTCCGTGCGCACTAGCGCATCACGCAGACATGCCTAACCCAGATCCTCCCATTGTCTCCCTTCCGTAGCCTTTGATGCGGTTCTCCGCTCCCGGGGGGAGTAGGTTTCCAGCGAGCGCGGGCTAGTTCCCAAGCCGCGGGGGTAGAATACAGTTTTCTGCGTTCTTTTCTTAATTACCCTCCGCGGCAGGTGAAAAGAACACGACAGAATTTACAGTTTTCTGCGCAGGCTTAAGCGAGACGGAAGAGGGGTGTGGGTGGGAAGGAGGTTTTTTATTTATTTTTTAGTCCAGATGCCAAACACTGTTGCCCCTCGGACGTTTTTCTGCTCTTGTCTTCCCTACTTCCCGTTTCCCCCTAGCTCCCTCTGCACTCCCATTCGTTCCGGGAGTCTGCCGGCTTGGCTCTTCGCCCTGCGGGTTAGCACGTTCCCTCTGACACAGGTGGCGCTGCAGGGTAGGGGGCACGCGGTGTGATCGGGGCGAGAAGCAGCAAGGGAAAGAATGTAAACAAGGACAGAAGGGGAGGCATGAGGCCATGAGGCCATGAGGAATCTAAAGCGTGTGCGGAAGAGGTGCGAACTGTACTACCACAGCCCAACAAACAACAAGAAGGAGGAGAGGGAGAGGAATCGTGGAAGGGATTGAGAAGAGTCATGTCACATTAGGCAGGAGTTATGCGTACCCCATACCCCCATGGCAGCCATGAATCCTCAGGCAGCCCTCTTGCCTCATCTGCACCCGCCCGGAGGCGTCGCCGCGGCGCGACTCTGGCCAATGGAACAGCGATAGAAGCAGAAACAGAAGGGCGGGAGAGGGGAGATCGGGGTGGGAGGAAAATACCCTTCTCGCTTGGCACGGCGCGTGCCATGGATCTTCCTCCTCGGTCGCAGTACCTGGATCCTTGATCCATGATCGACAGTGTCACCCTCTGATCCTCTAAGCCCTCTGGTCTTTAGTCTCTGATGTCTGCCGTTCTGGCCGCCCCCCCATTGCTTGATGCTCGCACTCTGATAGTCCCCTGCCTCTACTCAATCCTCAAGGCCCATGCCCCCCTGAAGCAAATGCTGCTTGATGAGATGAGGCTTCAGCCCTTGGCCCTAGAGCGTGGTTGCCGACTTTGAACTGGTGGTATCCCGTGAGCTACTGGCTACTGGTGAACTGGCCGAGGAGAGCGGCATCCTCTGAGCACCGCGGCCTGAGAGCAGCACTAGTCTGTGTTCAGTTTCTCAGCTGGCGCACACAACAAAAGTTGTGCACCGTGTACCGTACGCCCCTTCCTTCTCTGCTGCAGATAAAAGCCATCTCCCGACTCGCCAGTCCGTCCCCTCTTTGAACTTTTCCCTTTCGCACACCTCGGTGGATCCCGATCTCTCGTCCTCTCTACCCATCAGATTCTTCGCCCATCATGAAGCGCGCGATCCCCGCCTTTGTGCTTGCCTGTGAGAATCCCTCTGCCGGTTCTGCTCGACACCACATCGGCAGCGGCCACCCTCCTTTTCGCACCACTAACCCCCAGTCCTGGCATTCGTCTGCTTCATCCTCGTGACCGTTACTGCGCCGTTCATCAAGAGCCTGTACCTCGCCAGCGTCACCTCGACGCGCGACGGCTCGCTCGGCCTCAACCTCGGCGTCTTCGGCACCTGTTACCCTGGGCGCGCGACGTGAGTATCATAAACCGGAGCATGGAATCGGGAAGGAAGGCACGGTGCTCTGAAAGGCAAAGATTTCGCGACCCACTGTGATAACAGTGCCCTGAGCGATCGCGCCCGGTGTCTGTGCCGGGTGTGATGCCCGCAACGATGGCGTTGGCGGGGGAAACGAGGCTCTTGATACTGCCTCCATGGTGACTGGAGGCAAGGCACTTCTCAAGAAAGGAAGTGGAGGCAAGGCACTTCTCAAGAAAGGAAGAAGTGGCCTGGAAATCACATGCTGTCATGAGGCCCATCACTGGTCCCGGGCGGTGGCGGTGGGCGTCCATGTCTCACCATCACATTCCCATCACCCCACATTGGTCATTAACAAACCGATCGGGCTTGAAGAGGATGCAAGCGGTGAGGAGGGCGCCTGGACTCTGGAGTGATGCTTGTTCTCGATCTGAATGCCCTTCCAGTCGGGAAAAGGTTGTCCTCCAAAGATTTCAGTCGGTCAATCCGGAGAGCTCCCAAAGTGCCACTCCATGACCGTGGCACTCGACTGCCACACGGGTTCTGCCCTTTGCCATCCTCCGTCCATCCGTGCTCCCATGCCTCCAACTTGCTCCACCATATCCTAACACTTCACTGACCGCAGTATGCTCGGTATCACCATCTCGAACCAGGCGTGCTCCAAACCCACGTTCCCCTACTCGCTCCCGCCTGCCTTCTTTGGCTACAATGAGACCACCGCCTCGAACTTCAACCCGCTGAGCGACGGTTTCATGGACAACACTGCCAACAACATTGTCTCTGGCATTGGCAAGGCGCTGATCCTCAACCCCATCTCGGCCGCCTTTGCTCTCCTCGCCTTCATTCCGTCGCTCATCTCCATCTGCACCACCTGGCGCTTCACCCAGATTCTGGCCTG
This sequence comes from Apiotrichum sp. Y4204, assembly GCA_025531455.1. NCBI lineage: Eukaryota > Fungi > Basidiomycota > Tremellomycetes > Trichosporonales > Trichosporonaceae > Apiotrichum > Apiotrichum sp. Y4204. The sequence goes on from JAMYHL010000028.1 coordinate 90,538, forward strand.
GGTCTTCCTCCTCCTCGCCACCATCTGCAGCTGGATCTCCTTCCTCGTCAACATCATCTTCGCCGCCCTTGTTCGCAGCCGTGTCAAGGACGAGACCAAGGGCAACTTTGCGGGCAAGTTCGGTAATGCCGTCTGGATCTCTCTTGTCGGTGCCATCCTCATGACCCTTGCCATGGTCCTCGCGCTCTTTGGCTCGTGCTGCTGCGTCAAGCGCAAAAAGGTTGTCGAGCCCACTCCTACCCACGACCTTGAGAACGGTGCTCTTGCCGAGACCCACGGCGAGGAGCTGCACGACGTGTCGAGCACCGAGAAGACCCACCACGAGTTCAACGCCGCCCCCAAGAAGAAGTTTGGTCTCCCGTGGGGCAAGAAGGCGCACGCCGTTTAAATGGTCTTCTACCTGCCTACTCTACACTGAAACGAACCTCATAATGAATGCCCACGCATCGTCCCCGCACGACACTACCACCTGTGCCACCTTCCTATTATAGTCTCCCTCTGGTTAAAAACACGTAATCTTGTTTCCCCTCCATGCATTCACGACTGATGTGAGTATTGGACGAGTGAATGGCGGTCAGTTGAAGAGGTGTTAGCAATGTCTCGTGACGGAGGCAGCAGGGGTAAGTGTCAACACCACTCATGGTACAATTCGTGCAGAGAGCACATCATTATGAAGCACAGAAACCAAAATCCCATACAAAATAAGCCTCAGTGAGGCGGAAAAGAACTGTTCATGGTCAGGTAATTCGGCCCTTGGTATAACGCACAGAACGTGAGCCGCAGTATGGGCAGGTCGTACAACGAATTAATGTATCGGCGCCGTGAACAGCGGCAGACAGCGAGGATGCGGCCATGCACGCGGGGTGGCAATCAAGTGTCAAAGGCTACGATACGGGCCGAGCCGGATGGAGTTGGCCGGTTCAGGGACGATTTTGCGTGGCGGCTGGACCGTGGCCTGTGGTCCACACAGGTGCAAGTCGTGCTGGTGTCCATGGAGCCGCGGTGGAACTGTAACTGGCACACGAACGCATTATCGACGGCCCGGAGATCATAGGTGTCAAGCTCGTTGGACGGTCCGATATTCTCCACCTTCTGGGATAAACCCCGGCGGCTCGCCGCGTCGGCGCGGCGTCAGCCTGAGAAGCTGGCGCGCCGTAGCGTATGAGCAAAGTGCGTGCGCACCTGTAGAGCCGCTGGGATCAGCTGGGCACATCGCTAGAACTCACGGAGCGCCAGTCGGCCAAAGTGGTCGTCTTTAGGTGGCCCACAGACCCGAATCAGTGATCTCTACTCATAGACGCTGACGGCCGCCACCGTCTTCGCGAACCCCTTGGCGAGCTCCACCCCCGCAGCGGTAGCGAGGACCTTGCTCGCGCGCTGGATAATGAATTTGGAGAGGTACAGCGCGAGGAAGCGGCTCCTCGAGCGCGCGAGGTACCGCGCGAGCACGATCGACAGCCAACGCGTCACCCGCGACGTGAGCGCCGCGCTCGTCCGTGAAGTGAGGTTCTTCCGCGCGTACTTGGCTATAAGGCGGAGGGCGCGCTCCGAGATGCGCGCGCGCGCAGTGGCGGTCGGCGAGACGGGGAGCATGGGGTGCGCGGTACCGAGGGGTGGTGTCCAAATGCCCAAATGTCCAAGTCCAAGGAGTGTGTTGGGCGCAAAAGTCTTGATCGGTGAGGGATGGTGTTTACGGCGTTCCTGAAACGGACCAGGAATGAAGAGTGGACATTAGGAACGCGAAAATGCTCCATAATCAGACGATTAAGCCCGTGAGATTTGAAAATCAGAAAACCGTTCCCAGCCCTAATAAGTGCAGTACATCTCTCTCGCTCTCTCGGAGATCCATCAATCTCCGCGCGAAATTGCACCCTGTCTCTCCCGAAAAAGTCGCCTTGGTGCAATTTCGAACACCGTCGGCCCTCCGATACGACAACATCAGGCAGAGGCAACAGCTTATCCATCTTTTCTTCACTCTTTTACTCCTTAATAATCGTCTTTTTGAAAATGTTCGCCCGCCTCCGCCCCGCAACACGCGCGCTGCGCACGCTCCCCCGCCCGGTTCCGCGCAGCGTGCGCTTCGCCTCCTCCTCGGCCCCGCAGCAGCGCGCGTGCCGCACCGACTCGGGCGGATGCCAGCTCCTCCTCGTCGGCGCGGCGACCGCGGCGCTTATTGCTGCCTTTGGCGCCGCGACTGACGTGCGTGAGAAGCACGTCGCGCCGTCCCCGCCGAAGGAGGAGGGCGAGGAGGAGGTCGAGGAGGAGGAGGAGGAGGTCGAGGAGGTCGAGGAGAGCGGTGAGTCACCCTTACCTTGATTACAAAGCCAAATAATTGCGCTGAGGTGTTTCATGAACCAAAATGCTAACCCTCCAGTTGGCGAGAAGGCTCTGCACGCACTCGAGTCTACTGTTGCGGCGGTGGACAACGGTGTGAGCTCGCTCGTTGAGGCTGCCGAGGCGGCGCTCGCGCGCCACTCCCCGAAGCAGCAGCAGCCTCAGCAGTCGCAGTCTCAGCAGCCCCAGCAGCCCCAGGAGGCCACCATGCCGAGCCCGGAGGAGGCCGCGAGCCAGGGCGCGTTCAACGAGGAGACTGGCGAGATCAACTGGGACTGCCCGGTGAGTGCTCCTTTCTAGGGGCGAACTTGTGCCCACCTCACACACTCTCTCCACGCTCTTCACTGACCCCAGTGCCTCGGCGGCATGGCGCACGGCCCCTGCGGCGAGGAGTTCAAGGCCGCGTTCTCGTGCTTTGTCTACTCGGAGGAGGAGCCCAAGGGCATCGACTGTGTCGAAAAGTTCAAGGGCATGCAGGACTGCTTCCGCGCCCACCCGGACGTGTATGCCGAGGGTGAGTCGCTGTGGTCGGGAGAAGAGGCGGAGTGGAGGAGAGGGATATTCCTTGCGGCCACACTAACATCACAGAGATTGATGACGACGAGGAGGCGCAGGCCGAGGCAGCCACCGAGGCCGCCGCCGAGAGCAAGGAGTAGACCTTCTCGCCCTAAAAGCATAGACACTACATGCATATTTGCACCGCTTAGAGGCTACAACGCCCGGGCCGGCCGTTTGGGCGCCGGACAGACAAGAAAGGATACTGAAGCTACGATCTATACTAAACATACCAATCACTTACACTCCTACATCCTTACCTTGCGGTTCGGCACGAGGCCCTGATCAGAGCGCATGAGAAGGTCCCACCGCCACTCGTCGACGTCGTGTACGTCCGCTGCGCCGGCGCGCACCCATCCGCGCTTCCCCTCACTGAAGAGACACAGCGTGCGCATCGGCGACGTCGACACACGCTCGGTGCCATTGTACACGGCGAGGCGGTATGCCTTGGCGGCCGAGTGGTCACCGTCGCAGGCGGGGACGTACGCGCGGTACTCTGTCTCCTCGTCCGGGTTAAAGGGGATGCTGGCCTGCAGTGGCCAGATCTCCAGTGCGGATGCGGGCAGGTCGTCCGAGAACGTCGCGGCACTCGCGGACGGGCGCGCGCATACCTGCTCGACCACAATATCCGTGATACCCAGCCTGCGCGCCTGCGCGACCATCGCCCGCGTGAGAAAAAAGCTGTAGTGCGACTCGTCGGCCTTTTGTGCTGGCGCAACAATGCACTGGGTATCAACACTGAGCATGCAAAAGTAACTCACATCTGGGGGATCGCTAAAGTCGCGGTTGGGGCCAATCGGCCCGTCGATGACCTGGCATATACCGACGAAAAAGTGCCACCAGCAGTCTTTGCGCTCGTAGTTGCCGTACTTGCCGCCGAAATCTAGCCAGCGCTGGTCGCCGGTGTGCTTGAGTTTGCGCGCCTCGGCGGGACCTGTCCAGTACTCGATCGGGACGACATGCCCCTTCGTATCCCACAGCGGCCCGCGGTCGTCCGTCATGTCCACCAGCGCCCAGAGGTTGAGTAGCTGGGAATCAGAAAAGTCGCAGTCTAGCAAGTCGCACCCGCCACTCACCTGTGCATACACGTGCCGTCCCGCCACGGGCCACACGCCATGGCTCCCGCTCGCGACATACGCGATCGGCCGGTCGTCCGCCGTCCGCTCGACGTCTTCCCAGCGGTATGTACCTGCGCTGAACGGCCCGCCCGAGTGCGTGTCTGTGTGAGCTATGTCTTCGGGGAAGCTTACTGAAGTCGGCGGAGACCGCTTTCCCGTTCACGGTGCGCATCCGCAGGCGCTCCCAGTCGGTGACATCTGAAGTTAATGAGTGCTGTGTAGGGCTACGACGCACGGTTTCCGAGATATCCCAGCGTGCCGACCAGTTTTCCGAGGTTGTACGGGTAGAACGTCCAGTATATCAGGTCCTGAGGTCAGGATAAAGTCTTCATTCCGGGACTCACGACCACCCCGCGCCCGCGGTCCACCCAGAAGCCGTACACCTCCTCGGTGACACGCCCGCGCCCGTCGTCGCCGACCCGCATATACTGCCCCGCGGGGCCGTACATGAACTCGCCTCCAGGCGGCATTAGTGGCTGGCCATTATGTTCCTCATCCACTGAAAGCGCCTGGCCCAGCCCACGGTCCGGGAGGTCCGCGAGGCGCGAGGTCGTCAGTAGCCGCCGGTCCTGATGTCAGAAAGCAGAATTAGCCCTGGCACGTACTGGTCGATACGTCCCGCCGTTGCCTTGGTACGCGACATAGCCGTATCGGTCGAGCATATACTGCACCGACGAGGGAAAGTACTGTTCCGTGGAGCTGGAGTCAGAGAGGGTGCTGTGGGGAGACGTACGCAAGCTTGAAGACTGGGGCGTATTTGTCCAGTAGCGCGGCCATCTCGGCCCTGCGTTCCGGAGACGAGCCTTCATCGGGGTCCGCGGCGAATGTGCTGTTCACACCGAACGCGTGCTGCGCAGGCGCGGCGGCGACCGCGCTCGCAAGCAAGAGAAGCACGAGCGGTCGTTTCTGATGTCAGAGGCTGTGGCGTTGGGGATTTTACCATCGTTTTGTTCTCCCTGCCTCTGAGTGTTGATGGAGTGATGGCGAGATTGTTATCGTCGCTCCGTCGCCGCTTCATCTATTTCTCATCTCATCTCATTCTCATATCGGCCGCACGGACCGAGGAGCGGGGTCTGCCGGCATGCCTATAAATGACGTCAGAATGTGAGCTTAGGCCTACAGACCGCATAGTTAGGCGCGGGACTCTGTGTGGTGCCCCGGATGATCGACATGCGGCATTCGCGCCCTACGTCACCTTTTGTGCCAAGGCAGGGAAAGTCAAGTGGCGGTGGCGGTGAACGCGAACTTCGACGGACAGCAGAAGTAAATATAAAAGGAGAAACACACCATTCGTCCCTTCACACTCCTCCCAACTCTCACCCATAATGTCCGACACCGACACCAGCATCCTAGTTAACGGCAGCTCGACGCAGCGCATACGTCCCGAGCTGTGTGACGTGTCCTTCCGCGTCGCGGCCGACTCGCTCGACAGCAACGAGGCGCTCGAAAAAGTCACAAAGGCCACCAACGGGATCACCGGGCTGCTCAAGGACCTGGCGCCGCACAAGGCCGAGGCGACGAGTGCGGCGCTTGCGCTCGACGACGAGCCCCCCATGGTCGACGGGTTTCCAGTTACCAAGTGGAGCATGCAGCGCGTGAACAAGCACTCGAGGACGGGCCGTGTCCAGGATGCTCGTACCGACCGCGAGCAGGCGGCACAGGGAATGATGGCGGCCACCACGACCACGACTACGACGTGGCGCGAGGAGACCCGCTACTATGTGAACACGAGCCTGCAGGCAACATTCCACGACTTTGACAAGCTAGAGGAGTTTGTGGCGGTGCTGATGGTATGTCTACTCCGCAGCAACCTAGGCGTATTCGGCGACCGAGCCGAAAAAGAAACTGAGCCCTCTTTCTCTAGTCTCGTCCCCGCTAACCCCAGCGTGAATCCACGGTGCAGATCGATAACCTGAACTGGAGCGTGACGGCCAAGACGGAGGCCAACTATACGACGGCGGTGCGCGCGAACGCGGTGCGCTCGGCGCTGGCCAAGGCGCGCGACTACGCCGCGCCGTTGGCTGCACTGAGCGATAACGCGACGCCTCGCCTGCGCGTCGTCGAGGTCGCGGACCACTCGAACGACGGCCACCCCCGCATGTACGCCGCCAAGGCCATGCCGATGATGGCGCGCATGCAGGAGAGCGCGAACGATGAGCCCATCAACTTTGAGCCCGAGCCTGTCGAGGTCAGCGCCAACGTTAGTGTCAAGATTGTCGTGCAGGGTCTTAAGGATATGGTGTAGATAGTGCATGCAGAGTGGCGCTTGGGCGTTTATGTCAAGCCATCCTGAACCTGAAGCTTTGATCACTGATCCTGAAGCTTTGATCACTGATCCTGAAGCTTTGATCACTGATCGGGGACTGACCACTCGAGGATGTGTGGACTGTGACATCTCTTGCTCGCAATGGGTTAAAGGTGAAGCAAGACACAATCAATGTTCTCCCCGTCTTCTTTACTCATTCAGCAGCACACGTTGTTGAAAGTGACCTGCTGTACAAGCTAGATGTGGCCATGGCTCCCGGAGCATTTGCACCTGCTTTCCATTTGCGCACAGACTCACATTGCTCACTATAGTACTCTTCTTCTTCTGACAACTACACTACAACATGTCCTTCTTTTCTACAGCTTACTCAGCACACTCTCAAACTCCCTCACCTGCTGGCGCTTAACCACCTCGTCCTGTGTCTTCTTATTCCAAATATCGCGATACCTCTCGCGCGCGCTATCCTCGCGCTGCTCCTCCCCAAACTCGTCAAAGCGCCGCGGGTCCAGCGCCACCCGCAACCATTTATCCTCTCCAACGGCGTCCTTCACCCCCATGTCCGACAGAATCTGGTCGGCAAGCACGCCCATCGCGCCGCCCGCTTGTGTCACCCAGCACCCGACGGCAGTGTACATCCCCGGCGCGAAGCGCCCGACGAGCGGCAGCCCGTCCGGCGTGATCGTGAACATGCCGGCCAAGACGTGCTGCTTGTCCTGTGCCGCCAGCTTGCTGATCGTCCCCGGCTGCCCGCGCACCGTGTCTACTGGGCGGTTGGCCCCGCGCCCGCCAAACGTCGCAGCAATCTCGTCGGGCAACATTCCGATCCCCTTGCGTATGCCCGCATCGAAGGCGGGGATCCACGGCGCGTATGCCGACGGCAGGCGCTGCACGAGGGCTGCACGCACCGTGATCGGGTCGGTCGAGTACGTCCCCAGCCCGTCACGCTCGCCATGGTCGCGAGCATATACCAGCTCGTTCGGAAAGCGGATGAATGGCGGCATGGTCTCACGCCGCGGACGTCGCGCCGAGTACGTGTACGGATGCGCAAATGTGACTGCCGTGGAAGCCAGATCGGGGACGAGCTGCGGTGACCAGATGCCAGTGGCGACCACGATGCGGCGCGCGGTAAGAAAACGACCAGAGGCGAGCACAAGGACGTAGCCTGCCGCGCAGGGGTGAAGGGTGATGGCATCTCCGTCGATGAGATGTGCGCCGTGCTTTGCTGCAGTGTCCTGGTTCGCATGTGTGATGATTCTCGCGTTGGCGGTGCCGTCGTGCGGGAAGAAGATTGCGCCCTCCGCATCATCCCTTACGAGTGGGGAGAGGGCCTGTGCCTCAACGGGGCAGAGCACACGGTGCTCGACCTTGCGGGCGACGGCGATTGCCTCGCGCGCGCGGAGCCAATCCGCACCCGAGGCGCCGAACGCGACCTCCATCCCGCCTACACTGTCGAATCCCCCCGGAATGCGGCGGTAGGCCGCGACGCTGCGGCGCGCGAGCTCGGTGAGCGCCGGGACCGAGTTGATCTGGGCAACGACCCCGGGCGCGTGGCCTGTCGAGCCGTGGAGCGCGCGCACGTCCCGGTCCACAAGCGCCAGGCGGCAGTGCGGCGCCAGGAGGGAGGCGAGCGTCGAGCCCGCGATGCCTGCGCCGACGATGAGCACGTCGTAGCTGTCCTCGGTGTTGTCCATGATAAAGCCTGTGACGGCGTGAATGAAGTGCTGACTGTCACGAGTTGCCACTGTTTATAATCCCACCATGGCGACCGGCGCGGACCGATGGGTCCCGTCTGCGTCCAGCAAAGAGGATGACAGTGTATGGCTCAGTGTTAGTAGTCGCCGGCAAAGGTCGGGACACGCGTCTACTGCGGCGTGTGAGAGGTCAGGTGGACACTACATGTGGAGGGTGTGCACACTGGCATGAGGCGTGTTGGCACAAAGGGCGGGTAAACTGACCAAGGTTCACATCGGTTGCCCACCTTGCCTGGCCATCTCCGTCATAATGTGTGCTCGTTCGCAATCTTTCGGCTCGTAACGGCCCGAGCGGCTGCCTGTTACTTGGCATAGAGCATAGTCTGCTAGTCTGCATGTCAGAATACAATGCAGCACACTCATGCATGCGTGTATCTGCCGCACCAGGTGGCACGGGTTGAGGTCGTATCCTGCGCATCCTCCGTCCCATATGCGCCGTGTGGCTCACATTCCACTGGATGCCATCTCCGACATAGACCTTTTGTCGGCGTAATCCGCGGCGCGTGATTGGAGGGTAAGACCGAGATTAGAACGCGTGGGTATTGGCGAAGATGCCGAGCTGCCGAGATGGGGTGGACGCGCGGTATACACGAGACTATCACGATGGGAAGACTGCTGGACGCAGACCTTCGAGGACGGGCAATCCTGAATCTTGCATCCTGCATCTTGTTATATCGTCGAGGTAGGCATGCCAAGTTGTCGGCGGGCCTCAACCCAGCAGGCGGCGGCACAGGCACGGCTGGCGGCTCAACGGCTGACTCTAATGCTTCGGGCAATATCACCGCTATGTTCCTGACCGAGCTACGACGCACTGTGTTATGCATCGCCGTCTGCTTTCTCAGCGTGTGCCTCGGTCCTGGCGTGCAGACTCCAGAAATTCCGGAGGCAGAGAGGAACCGGGGAGTGGATGGTCGGCGTCGTTGAGAGCGGCGCACGGGGACTTCGAGAAGATGTGTCCTCTGCACTGTCATCGCTATTCCGGGCGGCGCTGCTCGCTACGATCGCTACGTCGCTACTCGCTCATGCTCGGCGCACGTTGCATCGACCAAGCTCTCCGAATTCCCACGGGCTCACAGCCACACCGATGCTGTCCTCCGAGCTCGGAGCAGCCAGGGTTTAGGATTTAATAGTACCGCCAACCAGCGAACAAGAACCGGGGACATGCTTGCCTCCGAGGCGGGACAGCTTTCCTTGCTATCATCCGTGCTGTCGGCGCCGTGTCAGACGTGTTGTGTCCGTTCGATAGCATGTGCATGCCAGCTTGCTTGTGCACTTGTGTGACATGTGCTGTGTGCAGACGACAGGGAATAAGAACGCCACCTGCGTCGATGACGCGCAAAGTGTGGGAGACTATGCATAACTGCTCTGGTGTCCATGTTGGTGTTTGACGATCGAGGACGTCCCATTGCAACCCCCTGCTTTTCTTTTGTTCTTTTGCGCGTCTTGCGATCTCTATGTCAATCTCTCCGATCTCCGACAGACTCTGACACAAATGCACCTGCCAAAAGCATCACGCGTCGCGCGTCGACGCACGTTCGGTTTTATTCCGCATCCCTTGATCTCTCGTTCCCACGATCCATCCAGCAGCCAATGTCTCACCCCGTCCACTCTTCTCACCGTCTTGAATTAAACTCTACTTTGGAGATTAGGACACTGCCTTCCGGACGCTCGCCACTGCTCCCGACTTAGCCAACCTGCAGCATACTGTATGGAGGGTTTTTTTGAGATTCCTTCCGAACTTTATGGATATTCCTGTGCCCGACCTGCATCGCCCTGCGCGCCCTGCGCGTTCCCGCGCCGCCATGCCGTTCCTTACAGGATGCACCTTGCGACGCAACACCGCCGGCGCCGGCTGAGTGGTCAATCCATCCAGTGCTGCCGAGATTCCGCGTCGCGGGTACTCGCCGCCGTGGGCGGTGCGCGATGCTGGGCGCTGGAACATGACTGGCAGAATGAGTGACAATGTTCGAAAAGGTGACGCGCGGCGACGCATCTTTATTCTCACGTCGATTCTATAAAAGTGCCCGACTTGTTCATCTTTTTCTGCATCCACATCCACTTGTCAGCATCCCTCTCCCCATCACCACTCTCACGATGCCAGTCGAGGTCAAGATCAGAAATCCGCTCCCAAAGCTGGACGTTAACCCATCCGACCCGCCAGTATGCGTCGCGTACGACGTCGACACGCCCGATGACCCCGGCGCCCAGCCCCCAATCATGCGCCAGGCGCCCTACCGTCTCATCCTCCGCGACCTGCGCTTTACCTTTACGCACATTGCTCTCATCCCCCTCATCTTCCTCCCCATTTCGTCGCTGCAGGACATCAACGCCTCCGGCATCATCTACCAGCTCTTCGCGTTTGTTCTTACTCTCGTACTTACAGCCTTCCTCCTCGTTTCTTTTGTCACTGGCGTTATTCCACCCATCCTCGCCGGTCTCATCGCCTTTTTGACCATCTATGCCCTCCTTCTCACGCAGGGCAAGCAGACACGCTTCATCACCAGTGACACTGACCTCGCAATCGGTTGCGAGAAGGAGGAATGGTTCTCGTGAGTGCCTGGACCCTGGCCCTATTCTGATTCCCAGCGTGAACGGTATTTGCACCACTGCCGACGGCGCCGTGCTCGCTGGCCAGCGCCTTCACCAGCTCTTCCGCCGTCCTATCACCTGCATCCTCAATCGCTCCCTCGGCCTGTGGTATGACCTCATGGAGTGCATCTTGCAGCGCGACATTCTACTCAACACCCCCGACGTTCGCATCGGGTATGCGCACATTCGCCGCGCGATCGCCAACCCGGCTAAGCTGCGCGTCGTGATTATCGCACACTCGCAGGGCGGCATCCTCGCGTCGGCCTGGGCCGTGAGTGAGAGCGGGAGTTACTGCCCGTGATGTCACAATCGCCCCTCTCTCTAACTCTTTCAGGACCAGCTCCTCTGCGACTTCCCCAAGGAGACGCTCAAGAAGGTCGAGTTCTACACGTTCGCATCGGCCGCCAACCACTTCAGCCGCCCGACAAACGAGTACTTTGGCAAGGTCGAGCACTTTGCCAACGAGTCTGACTTTGTCTCGCGCCTGGGTGTTCTTGGCGTCTCGCCGCCGCCCGGCCGTTCCGACCTCCTCCTTTTGGGCAACACCAAGGAGGTCCCGAACTCCATCGTACAGTCGGACAAGAAGGACGGCATCGACTCCCCCATTGCCACCGTGTCGTTTGCTGCCGAGGCGGTCATCGATGCCGATGGCGATGTGGAGACCACCGCCACCAAACGCATTGACATCGACCCCGGCTACAGCATCCTGCCCCGAGAGACCGGCCGCTTTGCGGGACGCATCTTTATGCGCCCCAACCGTCCTGGACACCTCCTCGTCGCCCACTAGTGAGTTCCTAGTTTACGCTCTTGACTGATCGAAGCCTCTCGGAAAAGGCCAACATTCTCAACGACCCTATGGTGCAGCGCTTCAGCAACCTCGTGACGTACCGCAACGGTGGGAACCCCGTGTTGTAAGCGGAAGGCAAGGACGTTGTATGTAGATGTTTGAGTGATACCCTTCCCGCTTGGGGGACGACCGCCGCCCTCGGCAGACAACCGTAAGACAATATGAACAACGTGCATGTGTATTTGAGGAGCCAGGCGATGGAAGACGTCAATGGTGGGACGTCGAGACGATGTAATTGCGACAATCGCCTAGTGACAAGCTGACAGCTCTAGCGCGATACTTGCCAGCCAGAACGTGACAAGAGGCCCAGGCTGGCGAGGGCTCCTCTGATGATCTGATAATGGCCCTAACATTCCCCACAATGGCAACTCTGGAAATCTCATCGAGATGAGCGGAGCCGACCTCCACATGCAACACGACCATGCAACACTCCACGACCGATCTCTTTTTCGACTTCGCTTCGGACGCTGGTCCCAGCGGAACAACGCATCTGGACGGAGAAGATTTTGACACATCGCTTGACTCTGCAATGTCCGCTGGTCCCAGCCAGCTGTATATGGCGCACGCCAACCCGCGCGACTTCTGGGGCCCGGGTCCCACCGAGCCCTTCCGTAGTCGGGCGGGGCCTCGGACGACTAACAGCTACTGTACTTCAGGTACGGTCCTGGCCACGTCTCAGGCGACAGTCCCTGCTCTCCCATGATCTCCCATTCTGTCAGTTGTCAGACGGGCTTCAAATGACGACTCTGATCGTCGACATGAACCATCTGATCATCGACCAGATGTACGAACTCATGAAACTCACCTCCTCCGGCGACACTGAGAATAGCTAGAATCTTCGCCCAGCATGTCTTTGTGAATTTGTGTCTTCCCTCATGGCCCCATGGCCCCATGTTTTTGTGTCTTCCCTCCGTCTCCTCCTGTCTTTTACCTGGCCATTTGGCATCTGCCTTGGAAAGGCGAGGAAGGCCGACACAAGCAACTCCCAACTACTTAATTCTCACACTGATCACTTACTTCAAGATTCTCATCCACCCATTTGCTCTCAACCTTCATTCATTCACTCATTCATTCACTGCCATCACGACCTCGTCCTTCTCACCATCATGTCCCTTAACTTCTCACCCAGCCCCGTCCCAACTCACTCACACGCCCCCGACGCTGCGACGGACGCCGCATCCGGTGCTGCACCCAACGCTGCACCCGACGCTGCTCCTGACATTGGCACGACAGCCGTTCTGGAACCCCCGCCGCCAACATTTGAAGATATATATTCAGAAATGCTGTGCATGTAAGTATATCTCAACCCACGGAAAGCTGACTTTAGCTGTGGGGCCGTATACGTTTTGCCGCAAGCTCTCTCTTGCGAGCACACACTTTGTTTAACGTGTGTCTATCGCCTAATCGACAGCCGCAACGAGGAGGCAGCAGCTCGTCAACTCCTTGACGGGATTAATGTGGAGCCGCATCCTGTAAGTATTGCTAGTTTCTTGTTACATAGCTAATTTCTCCAGCCCTGCCCGCATTGCGGCATCGCCATCACCAGATTCCGTCGCAACTTGGCGGTGCAACATGTCATTGAGGCAACGCTGGACCGATACACTGGTCCGGATGTGAGCCGAGTGCACAACGATTACAGGGACCTCGTCGCGTAAGTGGAGGAGGCGCCTTTAGGGCTAACGGATAGCGCTGCAATTACTGCTAGGGTGTCGCGCCCTGCCTACGATCTTGACCAGCGCGTCCAGATGCATACCAGGCGAGCAGCAATCTTGGATGGACAACGCGATGAAGCGTATTGGGCTCAGTTTCCCGATATCGATCAAGAACGCCGCATGCGCCGTGATTTGTGCTGAACGACGGTCAGCTTCCGCCTTTGCTCGTTCACTCGCTCCCTCGCTCATAGCGCCCTCACACCTTTTCCCATCTGCCGACTCGTTAAGCTTCCTTTTTCGATGACCACCCTTACAGTAAATTTCGCACTTTCACCATCTCTCGACAATATATAGATCATGAGAGTCCCCTTCGCATGTTAGTGTTTGTAGATCGAGGTATGGATCGCGTTAAATTTACCAAACAGGACCGAAAACTCACGGTATTCACTCATAGCATCCTGACAATAAGACAATGGTGCTGCTGCAAAGCCCTGCAGCCTGCGTTGATGGAGGTGTACGACTTGACCTTGGAAAATATACAGTAACGCTCAGTTGTGCAGGATTTTTCTGCTGTCAGTCCGGCCCCTTCTTCGAGACGCACGCTGCATCTCAGCCTCGGCGTCGAAGCTTAGTGGCTCGGACGCCGTGAGCTCGTGGAGCTCCGGCGACTTCATCCACTCGTGGTATGTCTGCCGTGAGCTGCGTCTCTCTCATCAATCTTGCACCCTTAGTTCCCACGTTCCTGGGCTCTTCTCACAAAAGAAGTGCGCCACAGTACATCAGTATAACAGTACATCATTATGCCATGAGCTACAAGGACACGGTCATTTTCTCCCCCCCCCCCCCCTCTCTGCCATTTCCTACTGCGCACTCGGAGTCTATAAAGCCCCTGAATCACCTGATCGCCGTCGACATCGTTCATAGCTTTTGTTGCTGCCTCATACTAAGGCCTCAGGCTTCTCTCGTTAATCAAAGCACGCCGACCAAGTAGATCGGTAAAACCGTCGAAGATCTGCTCCTGGTCTGTGATTACGCGGCGGGCGTTGACTAGTTGTTCGCGGAGAAATTTTATTTCTCGATCTCGAGCGGGGAGTTGTTCATCGCGGAGAAATTTGATCTCTCGGTCTCGGGCGGCGAGTTGTTCATCGCGGAGTCGCAGCTCGTTTTTCATCTCTCGGTCTCGAGCGGCGAGTTGTTCATTGCGGAGTCGCAGCTCGTTCTCCAGTCGAGCGCAGCGAGTGGCAGCGCTGTTGTCGGCCTGCGGCACAACAGGGTTGATCGCCCCGTCGAGTACTTCGACAGCGTCAGTTGTCGCTTGCATCTTAAAATCGTTGTTGTTGGTGAGGATCTGGGTTGCGATTTTGCCAGCCGTGCCCTCAGCGACGCCAGTAGTGTCCATCTCAGTAGCAATCTCAGTCGCGGTACCCGATGTTTGGGCGAGGGGAGCTCGATGGGAGCGAGCTGCCGTCTGCAGAATGTGTTGGCTTTGATCGCATCATCACACTCACCTGTAACGGAAGGACGCGCCCCACATGCCAGCATCTCTCGGGATGAGTGTTTGCTGAATGCCTAAAGCAGGCTCGAAGCTCGAGGCTGCCATTAGGGCGAAGATTTGCCGCGAAGAAGATGGCAGGGCCATCGAAGCACTCAAGCCCGTCAACACTGCGCAATATGAGCATCGACCACAATTAAAGGAAGCTCCGCACATAAAGGCAACACTGGGCCACTTGTTGTAGGGGGCGCGCTTGCTGGGCTTCGTTCCGGGAGATTCTTGGAACGGGGGATTTGTTGATCGGAGACTCCACAGTGGGTAGTTGACAGGGTGGAGATGGGGCTGTTGTTCGAAAAATGTGTCGTCGCGCATAATGACCTCGATGCCATCGATTTTCCCGGGCCCACGGAGAGAATGAGACGAGTCAAGCTCTGCAATTGTGGGGCTGGTGGAGATCAATATTTTTCTGGGATCTGAAGGCGGCATCACGGAACACGAGCGGAGAGGGAAAGAGAGAGGAATGGAGATTTGGAGAGAACGCGAGAGAGAAAGAGAGAAGGAAGACAAAGAAATGCAGATGAACAATTCCCATCGATCCATCGAGCCATCGATCCAACATGTGCAAGACATGCAAAGTAATGTGGTCCTTATGTATACCTTCCTCGCGAGATCGCGAGAGCTCGAGAGCTCGAGGGTATCATAAGTGATGTGCAGTAGCTCATGTACGCTAACAACATGCATGACGCAGTCTGAACCAGAGGTCTCAATAATGTCACGTGACAGACGCGTCCGCGATCCTCACGTTGTGTTAGGAGACGGCTGGCACCGCAGTCTCGCCACCGACATAGCCGCATCGGACCGCGGAATGCCGCTCCGGGCCACCGGTCCGGAATCCCCGAACCCACCACCCAACATCGAGATGCCGCGAGGGTACAAGTACAGAAGCCATCTTGCTTTCTCCTCATTCCACCTCTCACTCTCCATCCATCATGGGATACCTCGACGACCTGTTTGGGCTTAAGGGCAAGACTGCGCTGTAAGTGCTCTCATCGGGATATATTGCCGCCATCTTCCTCTCGCCCTACCTTGCTCTCCGGACTGACACGCAGTATCACCGGCGCGACGCGCGGTATCGGCGCAGACATGGCGCTCGCGCTCTCCAAGGCGGGCGCGGACCTGATCCTCGTACAGCGCGACACTTCAAACACTTCTACCAAGGAGCGCATCGAGGCGGCGGGCGGCCGTGCAGACATTGTGGTGTGCGATCTCTCGGATGCTGCCGCCGTCGCCAAGCTGATCCCTGGCGTGGTGGACTCGGGACGCGTGCTCGACATTGTGGTCAACTGCGGCGGCATCCAGCGCCGGCACCCCGTCGAGGAGTTCCCCGACGATGACTGGAATGAGGTCCTCCAGGTCAACCTCAACACCGTATTTACGATCACGCGCGATGCCGGCAAGCACATGCTCGAGAGCCGCGGCGGCGTCGCTGGCCAGGAAGGCAAGGAGTGGAAATCCAATGGCAAGATCATCAACATCTCCAGTCTACTCGCGTACCAGGGTGGGCTGAATGTCGTTGCTTACGCCGCGGCCAAGCACGGTGTGCAGGGCATGGTGAGTGCTGCGCGAGGCATGTCTGACATGCAGATCAAGTCGTTCTCGAACGGATGGGCGGCCAAGGGCGTAAACGTCAACGCCATTGCACCTGGATACATCGCGACGGACATGAACGAGGCGCTGATTGCCGACCCGACGCGCTCGCGCCAGATTCTCGAGCGTATTCCCGCGGGACGGTGGGGCACGCCGCGCGACTTTGAGGGCGCGGTGGTGTTCCTTGCCTCGCAGGCAAGCGACTACGTCAGTGGCGAGTGTATTGTGGTCGACGGCGGGTGGATGGCGCGATAGTGCGTAGACTGGATCCGGGTGTCTTGTGTATGTGAAATCGTGCATCGGCAGTGGCAGCGATTAGGCTCTCGATATAATTACGACTTCTGACTATTAACTCTACGATCTAGGACTGCCATTACTTGGAGAGGCGCGACGAGGGCTCAGCCATGAAGCGAGTTCAGACTCGGCCCCTGGAGAAGAACGAGCGCCAGACACGGATGGTTGTCCCGGCACCGTGCTGGTACTGGTTTGCAGCGAGGGCGTTTGCGAGCGCCTCGAGCGTCGTAAGTGGCTCATCGTGCGAGGGACAGCGGGCGAGGCGGCGCGGGTAGTGCGGGCGTGGGGCGTAGCCGTACGCCGGGGCCGAGTTCGAGGCTGAGTTGGAGAGGCCGGGCAGCATGGTGGAAAACGAGTGTGGTGGTGGGCGTAGGTGAAGAATATGCGGCGTAGGGCGGTGAAGGTTATAGGGTCAAAGAGTAGCGAGTCGATTAGAGGGGGAAAAGGAGGGGAAAGCGTTAGGGCGCAGCTGCGCGAGTCATTGAGTAGCGGTGTGCTCTGCTCTTGGTGTGGACTTTGGTGGCGGATGTCTGGTCTGGTTTGTTGCTCTACTCGTCCGGTATTTATATCTTCCAGGATGCGCCTGAGCCAGCGGCATCGGACAATCAGCATCAACGGCCGCAATCCTGCGAGCATGATTGTGCGATAAGAGATTAGCACATCCATCATGTTCTCGCTGCAAAACTTCGCAACCGGACACTCCTGCTTGGTAACTTTCCGACAGCCCGCTCATCACATCATCCGGCCCGGACCTCCACCGCGATAGCGAGGACGTATGTCGATCATGCTCAGCGCGCAGCGAGCCGCGACCGCACACGTGCCAACAGCGCGAGAAGACGTCAACACCGAGAACGGATCGCCATAATCATGACCTTGATCTTGATCTGACCTTGCTTGTGTTCTGGAATACCTGAAAATTAAACTGAAACTAATTGGATCTTCCATCTTACCACTTGACACAGATATGTATTGCACCGGATCAGGCGCGTTTCAAGCTTTCTTAGGTCTCGGACCGATCACCGTCGTCACCGCCCCCGATCGCAGCCACGTTCGCGGCACCGTCCATAATTTCGGCACGCCATCGTGAGAACTATGTCAGAATTCGCGCGATAGCATACGATATCATTGAGCGCACAAGCGCGTGGAGGAAGGGGCATACTATGATCATAAGGAATGATCGACTGTCAGTGAAGGTAGCTTATCGATGTGGAGCATGGCTGCGAGGTGGAGGTACGATGATGGCAGAGCGATTCCGGGTTTTGTGGCAATCCTGTAGCTGTGTTGATAGAGAGTGATCGAGATGCCAGGGTGTGGATGTTTATATACATGGCGCGTCGTCGTCTGGACGTGGCAAACACTGTATGTGGTGGTCAGTTTGTCCGTCACGTCAGCCTGACTCCACGCGGGCGTTAATAATGCATACATCTCCCTTCCAGAAGGCCCCTCCCCTATTGACGTCCATCAGCTTCCCACCCACTTGGCTCCTAAAAGACCGGCGCATCTTTGAGGAATACGCGACTCTCCTCAGCATTCACCCATTTGGCGACACGATTCGCCGTCCCGACCACGGCGCTCATTGGGAGGTGCGGCGAAACTGCAATATACAGCTCAAACGGCTTGGTCAGCCACCCAAGCACCGCCTCGTGTCCGTTGGCCATGTAGATGAGCTTCAGCTGCGCGGGCTGGCCAGAACGTGCAAACAGCGCGTCCTGAACTTTTTCGTACAGCGTCACCAGGCGTTTGCGGGCGGTGCTCTCGGGCGTGTACGGCTCTTCCCATTCGGGAGCCGTCAACTGCACGAGCCCGCGAGACTTGTAGATAAAGTGGCGGAGCCCGGGAGAACCGATCTCAGCTACGACGTTAGCTGTAGCTCATCGAAACTCAGTAATGCCAACTCACAGACGCTGTACGGATGAGTCTTGATGCTCGCTTCGATGCGGTCCAGCGCATTGTCCTTCTTCAGCGTCTCGACGACGCTCTCGCGCCATCCGCATAGCGGCTCAAATGCGTCCCGGTCCGCACTGATAAACACCAAACCGACGTCCTCACGCACAAACGAAATGTACGCGTGTACGAAGCCGGCTGGGTTGAACTTCGGGAGGCAGATCGGTAGCCATGTTTCAACCGTGCGCAGGGTCGCCGACGTCGCGAGTGTGTTCAGCAGGAGATGCATGTCTAAAGTCAGTTTGTGATCACATATCGCAACACGACCGATCGTCAGGGATCCATTCGACAACTCATTCCCATCTTACTTACCGGAAGGATGCACCGTATGTCTCCGCGGCCGCAATAGTGTCACAATCCGGCCTCCAGCAATTAGCAAAACATACAGCAAGTCCTTGAACTTTGCTGGCGGGGTCAGCGCAGCTGCTGCCGTATCTCGTAGTGCGGGCGCCATGCGTAATGGCTGGAGTGCGGTGGTCAAGAAAGTGAAGTCATCCTGGCATTGCGAAACCAGATTATTCAAGAAATTCTCGGAGCCTGAACGTCAGTGATCCGAATATGGCACACAAAATGAGCACTCACCCTCAAGAAGGCGCGAAAGGTCGAAGTTGCTTCGCCTTTGGAATACTCGTGAGAGCTGTGCCGCCGTGACAACCGACAGGATTTGAAGGTTGATGTACTCAAGATGAATCCGGAGCTTCGGTCAGCGGAGAACCAGGATAGAAAAGCGAAACCCGCGTCACAGTAGTCGCCACTTGCTGTCCTGCTCCTTGCACTCCACCCGCGTGAATGCTGCAGACCAAGCGACATTTAAAGCTGTCCCACTCCCATCAGGACGACTGTCAAAAACCATACCGGAACGGTACATTCTGTGAGTCCTCACTGCACAAACATCTTCGTTGCGTGAAGACTTGTGGCGGCAGTGTGAAGTCCTTAATGTGACAAGAACCGCCAGAGCAGCTAAAACGTCTTCCTTCAGCCCTTACTCACAACGTAATCCGGTTCGCCCCAATCGCTGACGGCGAAAAGATACAACGGCGGTTTGAGAAGGAAAGTGGTGCGTGTTCGCCCGCGCAGAATCGTGCGCGGCCGGTCATCATCCTGCGCAAAGATCGAGATGAGTGCCTGCGCGACGCCCATCATGTTCGTGAGCGTTCCCTCGTCAGTATGGCCGCTGTATGTCAGCCTGAAGGAAAGGAGAAAGGGAGAACAAGAGAAGAGGCTTGCACGCACATGGAGAAAACAGGTTTGCCAGCGTTGGTGAGGACATAATATCGCCGAGGGGAGTACTCCTCAAGTTCTGTCATCAGTCACTGCCCGGAACCAAGCACATGTCGTCTCCCACTTACCCGTATCTGGTGCCCTGTCCTTCGCTCTCGCAGGGGCTCCTCCCGCCGCAACGAGCTCGCGCAGCTCGCGGCGCACATCGCCTCCGCTCACGCCTCCCACATCGACAGCCCCAACGGCCTCCACATCCGCGACCTCGGCTTCAGGTGCTGCATCGCTGTGCCTCCTCGAGTGCGCAAACGCCGGTATTGTCGATACGGATGTCGAGGAGAGGCTGCGGCTGTGCACGCGCGAGCGCGGCGGCGTGGGCGCGAGTTCCCGTCTTGTCTCCCGTTCGCGTTCCTTGCCTTTCCGAGATTGCGGGCGAGAATCTACAGGAGATCCTGACGCCGAAGCATGCAGCGCAAGCCCCAAGCTTACCCCGCTGACCTCAGTGAGGACACTTGGAGCGGGAGAAGCGCGTCCGTCGAGTCGGGGCGATAATGGGGCGAGCGCGCGGCGGGGGGTGGAGGTCGTACTTAGCGCTGAGGAGAGAGAACTTGAGAGGCCATCTCCATCTAAATCACCTTGGCGGGAGAGCGGTCGAGAGCGCGCACGCGGAGAGTCGAGCTTCGTGGAGACCAAGACGCTCGATGTCGAGGTGGAGGTCGAAACTCGGCGCGGCGACATCGGGCACGGGGAGCGCAGGGCGGTGACGTCGTCCGACTCATGCACCGCGGTCGTGGAATCCGCTTCTAGAAACGCGCTGCCAGCGCTTCCATCACGTCTGCTGCGCATACCTGTCAGCAAGTCGTGAAGGGTGGAGATAGTAGCAGACGGTAGTAATGTTGGGCAAAAGACACGACGACAAGTCGCCGGCTGAATGAAACCGGTGTCGCGCGACGTTGACGTTTGGTGGAGGTTTCCAATCTGGCCGGTGGCAACATCTTGGGTCGCCCACACAAGGCGATCGAATGCACCACGTTTTTTTGACGATTGGACTTTGAACAGTTCTTAACATCTTGTCACCCAGACTACTGCTCTGTTCGCTCTCCGGGACGCTCTCTTCACTACCAATGCTGTTGTGGATACTGCCAAAAGGAACACATTGGCGTCTTGCATGGTTTGGACCACACAAAGCGCCAAAGTGTTGGCAAATTGCACACCTGATCCTGTGATCCTGTGGCTTGATCGCCCTGTTCCACACAATCCTTCACGACCTGTCCAGCTTTGTTTTCTGCTCTTTCTCTCCGCTACTGACTACTTACTTGTCGACGGGCTCTGATCATTTGTTCAGATGGTCAACGCACTGCGAGGCGCGGCATGGCGCGCAGAACAGCTGTGCGCCAATGCCGTACGACAACCCCTGCGCTTCGTAGCCCTGCTGGTCTTCCTGGCAGTGACAGCGTACCTCGTACTAGTCCCGTCGTCGAGCTGGCCGGGTCTACTACCTTCAGGGGATATGAGTGATCGGAGAAGCGTCCAAGGCTGGCCGACAGCCCGCCGGGTGCCACCGCTCATCGCCGCGCTCGACGTCAATCTCACCATCGCATGGCGTGAGCATACCGGCATGCCGCCCCCAGCCCCACTGTACGCAGGACCAGATCTGACGCCGGCCCAGCGGGAACGGTACGCTCACCTGCGCACGAGGCCTCGGCCTTCGAAAGGCAAAGACGCCGCTCCCGACAAGTACATGCTCGTCGCCGCGTTCAAGGACGTCGCCGACCAACTGCCGGATATGCTGCGCGCGATTGCGGCTGTGACCGCGTTCCTCGGCGCCGAGCGGATTAGTGTCAGCATTGTCGAGGGCCCCAGCGCCGACGCCACGCCGCACGTCCTCCGCCACGTCCTCGTTCCCCTTCTGCATCATCTTGGTGTTCCGGACTCAGCCGTGCGAGTGCTTACGGACATGCCGAGGATCGAGTGGGGCGGAGCGAACCGGATTGAAGCGCTTGCGGAATTGAGGAATCACGCTCTTGAACCATTGTGGAACGTTTCCGAGACAGGAGGATCGATAGGTCAGTTCAGCACGGTCGGGACCAACGTTGCGGCCGTTGTCTTCTTCAACGACGTGTACCTCCACGCTGCCGATATCCTCGAACTCCTCCATCAGCACAGTGTATCGAGTCACGGGTTGGGTACAGGGATCACCGCCGCGTGGGACTGGATGGAGCGGCACCCGGCGTACTTTTACGACGTGTGGGTCGCAAGAACCGTAAGTGGTCTTGATTGAGCATGGTGTCCCTGTCGCCATAAAGCAACGCCTTAACATCTCTGCAAAGTATCACATTACAGTAGTCACCAAAAGTCTTGACGGGGTCGTCGGTCCCCCAACCCCCCTTTTTTCCGCTCCCTCCCACCCGTTGTGCATGCATAGTGCACAACAGAGCCACATTAGAAGCGGCTCCACCCAGGATGAGCTTTGAACCTCTGTATCTGAGTGATACACTTGCAATGGGAACGTTTCTTCACCGCATGAAACGTTTCTTCACCGCATAACGGTCTCATCGCGTAAAGTGTCAAATTTTCAACTGGGCACTCAGCCTTATGAACCGCGAAATTTGTGACCTCTGGAACATCAACTTCGTTTGGGCTGACTTCAGATGGACGGCGAGCTCTTCTATCCGATCGACGACGGCCGATGGACACCATCCACAAATCTTTTCCCCACGGCACCCACTGCCCGACGAGCCTATGACACTCTCTCGCCCTTTCAAGTTTACAGCGCTTGGAACGGTATGGCCATCCTTAACCCTGCCCCATTTACCCAACCTGGTGTTCGATTTCGGCGGGCCGCAGACGGCGAATGTGCGGCCAGCGAGTGTTCGTTGCTGGCTTCTGACTTTTGGCGAGAAAAGTACGGGCGTGTGCAAGTCGTGCCATCGGTTCAGCTTGCGTATAGCCGTCGAACAGCGCATGAGAGTGCGCTCGCGCTCCGCAAGGCCATGAAAAGATTGGGGTGGGCGGAAGGGGTTCCGCCCGTACGATACGATAGACCCGTCTTGTTCAGTGGAAGGTGATACATGTTGCCTGTCGTAGCTAACGTCTAGTCCGCCCCCGCGTGTACGATGTCATCCGTGGCCTGAAACCAATGGGCTCGACGCAAATGTTTGGCAGACGACAGAATGGGTCCCTCCGTTTAGTAGAAGTACATAGACCCTACGCGTCTGAGTGCTTTGAGTAGTTGTTCAGAGGCTCATTGGTTGTGCCGTATCGCTTATCGTGCTTCCGACCTCGATGAACAGCATGCACACGACAGCATGTTGGAAGTAGAGAGATGAGAGTGTTGTCGGGGACGCTTGGAGGGTACATAGCTGTACTGCAGCCCGAACGCGTCACGCGTTGCTTCTTCCGTTTGATTCTGATTTTTTGTGTGATCTCAATCAACCCGTATTAGAATCTCACATCTCGATTTACAGTCCGAAAGCCATGATCATCGCTCTTGTCGGGACGCCCTCGGCCGGCAAGCATACTGTGTTGGACTACCTTGTAGCCAAGCACGGATTCGAGCGCGTCGTGGTTGCCGGTGAAAGTGATCCCGAGGGGCTGGAAGGCAGCGTCGCCGCGCTCAGTGTGGACGTGAGTCTTGCTCTCAGCTCCTCACGCCCGGTTCCCGGCCCTTCTTATCCGTGGTTAACACCAGCGCGCTCAGTTCCCGACAGCCGATGCGCTGCTCGACTACGCGACGCGCAACTGGCGCAGCAACTACGTGACGACCGCCCTGCGGACGTGGGCCGACATCGAGCCGTTCCTCAAGCGCCCATTCTTCCTTCTCGTCGCGGTGGATGGACCGCTGCGCGCGCGATACCTCCGTGAAAAGGCGCGGAGCGGATCGTGAGTGCTGTATGATGCGTCAGGCTCTTATCGCATTGCAGTTCTCTCACACTCGACGCGTTTGTCGACGCGCACGACGCTCTCCTCCACCCACCATTCCCCACTTCAGCACCTGCATCCCCAGGCGTCACCGAGCCGCCGCGGCCGCCGACGGACCTCGCCCGCGTGCTCGCTGCAGCACACGTCAGCGTCAATAACCGCTTCGCGACTGTACCCGAGCTGCACGCGCATCTCGACCGCTTGAACCTTCTTGATGAGGAGCGCCTGCGGCCCGGATGGGATCTGTACTTTATGGTGCGTCATCGGGGTTTGCTTTCTGACACCAGACTCTTGCAACCCTCGCGGCACACCGCTCGAACTGCATGAAACGGCGAGTCGGCGCCGTCCTCGTCCGCTCAAAGCGTATCCTGTCGACCGGATATAACGGCACGCCGCGCGGGACGCGGAACTGCAACGAGGGCGGGTGTCCGCGTTGCAACGGTCCGGCGAAGGGCGGAGAGTCGCGTGAGTGACGTGTATTGTGCGTTTGACTGACCGCAGTATCCAACTGTTTGTGCCTGCACGCGGAGGAAAACGCGCTCCTCGAGGCAGGGCGCGACCGCATCGGTGCCGACTCGGTCATCTACTGCAACACGTGCCCGTGTTTGTTGTGCAGCGTCAAAATCGTGCAGTGCGGCGTCCGCGAGGTCGTGTACAACCAGAGCTATAGCATGGACACGGAGAGCGCAAAGGTCCTGCACGAAGGCGGCGTGCTCCTCCGCCAGCTCATCTTGCCAGACGAGGTGTTTTGAGCTTAGCGGAGAAGGGACAGACAGGTGAGCGGGCAGATGAGCGTTTGGGCATGCACTTTTGGGATTTCTTGTCATGTCGGGGCGGACGGTATTCGTAGAATGGCCCACCCGGATGACCACCTCTGACACTGCACGCTAACAGGCCACATACATCCGGCTGATCTTTGGCTACAGGTGCTACATATTGTCATCAGTTCTCGCATGTCACATGCTATCGGGCTATCGTACGTTGTGTCGTGAGTGACGTTTAGTCGTTTACTGTTACTGTTTGTCGAATGATGGTGGGCTCGTACAACTCGGTCGTGACACTTGACACGGTTGTGGACAGTCGTGATCAAACTGCCCTTTGTTGCTGACACTGATCGTAATATTCGTTTTCGGTATGCGGTTTCTCGGTCTCAACTGACCATAATCTCCTGGGAACCCATGCTGTCATCCCTAACGCCCCCCGGGCGCGGGAGGTCCCATCTACTCTCGTGTGTGAGAGTCGCCGTCGCCGAGCGGGAAGTGTATCGCGAGTCAGGGCGGTTGTCGAACTCGGGCATCAAATCCGGACTTGGGGAGCGCGTGCTTGGTGACGGCATCCGGCAGCTTTCATGAGGGAAGGCATCAAACGACGGGCTGTGGGACAAGTGGTCCGTCACGTTTACATGGGCGAGGTCGGTGCTCGTGTTGTGGGTGAAATTGGAACACCCGTCGTGGTTAACAAGCGGTGTCAAAGTCCGCGTATCGTTGGTTTCCAAATCGGCGGCCGAGCGCCCAGGCTCGCAGCCATATCTCTCCCGGAAGCGCTCGTGCCATGTTCCTTGGCGGACCGCGAGGCACTGCTGGAAGCAGTCCATCAAGAGACGGAGGTAGCGGGTATCGCGATTCTCGACGGGGAAGAGTGTGCTGCCCTTGGCGAGCATGTCGCGGAAGGCCTTGATCGCAGTCTTGCTCGTGCGCCTGAGAGTCAGCGTTGATACGGGGCAACACGCACCGTTTCGTTGCGCGCCGGCGATATGCGCGGTGGAACTCGCCCCACTTGCGGCTTGGCACCATCGCGACAGTAAGCGCGTCCTCCACAAAGGCGTACGCGTCGCTCATGACTTTTGAAATCTCCTTGCATGGGTCCCCACACGGCCGGTAGTGCCACATTGAGAACCAGACGTCGTTCATTTGGAAGCAGTTGCTCAGGATATGTGTGAGCTGGAACGCCCATACGAAAGGGAAGCCGTCGGGCACGGGCGGCGGTGGAATACCGCTGACCCCGTGGAGATTCGGAAACAGGTTGTACGCGTCCCAGTTCTGAGGGCATGTGCCCTCCTTTTCGTGCTGTTCGAGAAACGCGAGGAAGTCGGCGAAATATTCTTAATGTGTGAGCTTTATTTGCCACAGGTTACTCACCAGCAGCAGAGAGGACAGGAAGCCACTCGTCCAGCAGCCGTGCGTACAGGTCGCTGGCCTCGTTCTCGACGTGCTGGCGGCACTCATCGGCGTCCATTGCGGCCCACAGCGGATGCAGCAGGGATCCCGGCGGGGCGGTCTCGGCAAACTCGCGCCACTTATCCATAGCGCACACGAGGTCGAGGATCGCATAGTAGAGTTGTTCCTCCATTGTCACAAGGGTCTCAAACGCTGCGACGAGCTCGGCGCGCGTCGTGACGTGTTCCGAGGAGGCGAAGTGGGAGTTGTCGCTGGGGTGCACGCTCTCGGAGTGGCGTGGCGTCCGATCGGTGGCATTCGACGACTGTGAGAGCCGGTCGGAGCTCACGGAGGCGCGGCCAGAACTGCGGTCGTCGTCCTCCGAGGGAATGTCCGACAATCTCGAGGACAGTGTAAATGGGATGGAGAAGCGACGCGAGCTGCGGACGTCGGAATCGTTCTCCAGGCGGTGCGAGCCCTGCAGACTGGAAGCGTCGCTGGGTGGCCGGCTGCCAAAGTCCCACGACCCGACGTCTGTGGCGGTGCCCTCGCTGAGCGCACTGTACATCCCCCAACTTGGCCCGCGGCGGTGTCCCAGGGTGTATTCCGCCGCGGGTCCTCCCTCCTCTTCTTGGTCCTCTGCCTCATTCCGACTCTCCCACTCCGGGCCCCATTCGAGACGGCGGTTGACCCACGAAAACTCGGTGAAAAACAGCCGCGTCGCGCCCCACCGGCGGTCGGCGTAGAACTGAACGTGTCCGCCGTCGAACTGGGCCGGCGGCGCCGAAAACCACTTGGTCGACGCGGAAGGGTCGCGCGCAGTCGCGAAACCGTAGTGCCCCATCCAGTCGGGGTGCGCGTCCCACTTCTTGGTCACCCCGCGCGGCATGGCGCAGGGCGTGGATGGGCGTGTGGTAGATGTGGTAAGAGTGATGAAAAGAGAGAGAATGAGAAGGAGAATGAGGATGAGAGTGGTGGTGATGGAGGGATGTGCTACTGCTCAGAAGGATGCTCATTAGCGGGCTTTGCGTGATTGATCATTGATGAGGGCGTTAGGGTGGCAAATGTTGTCCGTCGCGCATGTCGCATTCCGCACCGGACAGCCTCCACCTTCGCGCCGAGCACCAGCACTGCAACGCTTGTGTGCGCATGCGCGTACATGTGCATCGGTGTGTATATTTAGGGCCTCCTTCCAAGTCGCGCAAGTGTCTTCATGTGCCCATGAAGGATGATGGCGATGCCTAATGGGATTTTGCAAACAGGCGCTCCGTGCGCCGCAAGCACAACATAATACCAGAATGAGAAAGCAAGGTGAAAAAGAAATCAAACGCGCCACCAACTCACAAACACCCATACCCAATGCACCCCATGCATGCGGCCCACTCTCTAAGTACATATATATACTTTCCTAGTGTGCCTTGATGCCGCCGCCGCGGAACTGGTAATAGTGCGGAGCGAGCTCGACAAGCCACTCCTCGTCGACAACGGTCAGGTCGCGCATAAAGCTCTTTGTCGTCTCGATGACTTCGTGGAAGATGACCCAGCCTGTGGAAGGCTGGCGGGTGAACATGACGGAGGACGGGTGGACGTGGAGGATCTGGAATTAGCAATAATACGAAACGGTAGACTCACAGCGCCCTCACGCGCACTCTTGTACGTCCCGTCGGGAAGCATGCGCGCCGCATTCTTAAAGTATCCAGTGACGAGGCATTTCCGTAACCGCACTGCGTCGCCCTCGCACGAGCGCAGCGGAATGCCAAAGCGCTCCAGATACTTTTTGAGTTGCTTGCGGATGGACATGGCGCGGGAGAGAGCCTTGTGGTTCAAGCGATGATTGCCGCACCAGCTGCGGTCGCGCTGACCGTATCGCACAAAGGCGTTGTATGCGTTCAGGAGGGTGAGGTGATCGCCTTCCTCGGCGGTAAACTTTCGCCGCTCCACGGCTGCCATCGTCGCGCGCATGCCGCCCTCCGGCTGGATGAAGACGTTCTGCACGCTCGTCATCGCCGCGATTGTCAGGATCTCCTCGCTGCACGACCAAGCGGCCGAGTTGAGGAGGATGGCCGCCATCATTGGATCTAATGGAACCTCCGCCATACGCTCTCCGAGGGGGCGCGTCAACCGTCCCTCATCGTCGATCGCTTTGAGGCAGTAGAGGAACTCGAGAGCGCGGATCATCATCTCGCTTGGAGGCGGGGACATCCAGTCGAATTTGGCGACGTTGTCGATACCCAGTGCCTTGAGCTGCAGGACGTAGAGGCTGATGTCTGAGCGCACCAGCTCTGGTGGTGTGCTGACTGGCATAATAGACATGGGCGAGTTCGTAGGTAGTGCTGAGGACGGGTAGAGGCGGAAGCACTTCCCTGCGGATGTACGGCCCGCACGACCTGCACGCTGGTTTGCGGATGCAAGCGAACACGGTGTCACTGTGAGAACATCCATTGCTGTGCGTGGGTTGAACGTTTTGAGCTGGTGTCAGAGATATCTCCAGTCAAACAGAGTATGAGCCCCATTTTGTAGATATACGTAAGGGTTGCCACGGTACTCACCTTCACAAACCCAGAGTCCACGACATACTTGATCCCATCAATGGTCACACTCGCCTCGGCGATATTCGTCGCAAAGATGACTTTCCGAGTATCTCTCGGCGGCGGGTCAAAGATAATGTCCTGTTCTTCTGGCGGAAGAGTCGCGTATAGCGGCAAGGGGAGGAGTTTTGGTGCCGATCGCGGAAGTGTCTCGAGGCGGTCGGTAACGGACTGGATTGCACCGTCAATCTCCTCACGACCCGTGAGGAAGACAAGAACGTCTCCTGCCGGTTCCTGCTGTCAGAAATGGATGCCACAAGAGGCCCACCTTCATGTGGATGTTCATCACAGTATCAACCGCCGCCTCGACGTAATCCGCAACCGGA
This sequence comes from Apiotrichum sp. Y4204, assembly GCA_025531455.1. Lineage (NCBI taxonomy): Eukaryota > Fungi > Basidiomycota > Tremellomycetes > Trichosporonales > Trichosporonaceae > Apiotrichum > Apiotrichum sp. Y4204. Next base: position 119,236 of record JAMYHL010000028.1, read on the forward strand.
TCCTTGAGGTACGCAATCTCAACAGGAAACATGCGCCCTTCGAGCGACACGACTGAGGGTTAGTCGTGATCTTAGAGGGTAACCCACTGATGGCATCGTCTTTTGAGCGGTCAGTGCCGTCGGCGTTGGTGTTGAAGTACTCGAGAAAGTCCTCACTGCGTGTCAGGTTCCACCGCGTTGTAATCCTTACGCGTCGATGGTCGCGGACGAGACTATCACTCGCAGCTCGGGGCGCTTCTTCATGATCTTCTTCAGTAGACCAAGTAGAAGATCCGTATATGCGCCACGCTCGTGGGCCTCGTCAATCTGGAATGAGCATCAACACCACGCGTCTGAGGGTATAGTACCACTCACCATCAGAACACTATATCGACTCAACAACGGATCCAACATGCACTCCCTAAACAGCATCCCGTCCGTGAGATACTTGATCTTCGTCCGCGGCGAACTTAGATCCTCGAAGCGGATAGAGTATCCGACTTCGTCTCCGAGCACACTGCCAACCTCCTCCGCAACACGCGTCGCGACCGACGTGGCTGCAACTCTTCGCGGCTGTGTGCATCCCACAACGCGGCTGTCCGCCGTCCAGCCCGCTTCGTGGAGGTACTGTGGAATTTCTGCAATCAGCAATCAGCAGCGGCTTCGCACCCGGAACTCTTAGCGACTCACGCGTCGACTTTCCACTTCCCGTCTGGCCCACGACAATGGTAACCGGATAGTTCTCCACGCACCACAGCAGCTCGTCACGGTGCTTGTACACGGGCAGGCGCTGGCGTTGCGCCTCGAGGCTGAGGTTTGGCGCGCGCGAAGAGGACGCGACAAGCGACCCTTCCGCCTCGGTTTCGCGGTCGAGCGAGGAGCCTAGAGTAAGAGGGGACACAGATGCGGAACGTACCGGGGGCGGAGGTGCCTGGCTTCCAGAACTTGGGCGGCATTGGGATGGGTATGGGAGGTTGGCGAGAAGTGTTTGGAAAGAAGAGTGGAGGCGTGTATGGAGAGTGGAGGAGGTGGAGGGCGTCCGAGATCCAGGATCGTAGGATACAGATGGTGGATCACGTGATGAGCAAACCACAATCCACCGAGGACTCGGATATACCGAGCTTCATGCCGATTGAATCCCGCGGGGACACTACACATCCAGCCATGGCACCGTTATTGCTGGGTTCGATCCGCGCACTGCTGGGCGAGTATTGCTTCCCTATTCAGCATATTTATGTCCATCCTTATGGGCGCGCACGTTTATACCGGAAGTGACACTTGTCAGGAGGGGCCGCCATTTGTGTAGGAGACGTTGTAATATCACCAGTGTCACAAAACGATCAAGGCCAAAGATCCAGATCCAAAGATCCGCGATCAAACAATCAACGATGCCGACCTCCAAACTAAAAGTCCGAAGATTATCCGTGTCATCCATTCTCGACTGATGGCCAGACGTCCCTTGTGTGCACTGTGGTTAAATGTGCCGAGTTGCACCATAACCAATGCGCTGTAAAGCTGGGTTCGATTCCCGCAGGATCCCTGGTCACTTGTGTGTAAACGCCACCCGCCTGCCCCCACCCTGCCTTGCAGAGGGCTTGCATCATGGTCACAAGCTGATCCGGGCTCCAAAGCGCGGCACTGCTTTTTGTGCGATGCATTCACGATAATACGATCGTACGATCGTACGATAGCTGCATATGATAGATACAGTAGAGAGATATATAGAGATATAGAGGTACAGAGGTGAATACATCGAATACACAAGTGCATGCATATAGATAGTAGTGTACTCGGTACTCGGTCTAGCCTGTCTTGCCTGTCCGCGCCGAGCGCGGCGACCAATGGCCGATCATCTGGTATGCAGACAACTCCGAGGTTTATCCGTAGCAGTCTGATGTAATATCCTTCTGCCTTCACATTGGGCACTGTGCTTAGGGTGCCGAGTTGCACCCTGGCCGCGGCGAAATATGCTGGATTCGAATCCCGCAAGTCACTTGTGTTTAAACGCTGGAGAGCAACATGCCGAAAGGTGAATGTTTATATGCAGCACACAAGCTGATCCGGATCCTGTATCCAAAGCGCCGCAACTTTTTGATTCTTTTGCCTCGACTCCGTCTGTACTCTGTAACCTGTGTAAACCCTGGGAGGGTCGAGGCTCGTTGTCGGCAAGGTCGTTCCATTTCCCGATTCACTTGTCCGAGGATTATCCGTCCAGCGCTTCATTGGCTGATGTCATTTTGGCCGAAGATAAGCCCCAACGCGATCGGGAAATACTGAGAACCTGAGTTGAAGAGCAGAAATAGAAATCGCCACCTGGCCGGATCACGCGCCGCTCTCCATTCTCAATTCAATGTTTTTTTCTCATGGACAGACTCTACCGGACCCGCCGCACCGGGTAGTGTTCCCGAATGTGGGCAGAAGCATCGTGCTAGATGAGATGAGTTGCGTTGATTGGACGGCCAGTTGAGCTGTGGAGCGTGGTGGAGGCGCAGAACATGTCTCATTCACTGGTTGCGATAAGCCCAGCCACCTCCCGAGTGGGCGATAAGCTCTAGGTACAGAGTTGAATGTTGAGTGCTCTGACGAAGGACTACAATATCTGGGCGGCAGGGAACTTTGTACATTCCACAAACTGCGAACTCTGATTTCACTGTTTACTCCATCACCTTTGCCATCCATCCATGACCTTGCGCACCCTGCAGCGTCTTTGGGCCGCGGCACCGCGCCCCACGCTCCTCGGGCGCGCGGTCCTCCTCGTCCTCGGCTGCCTGCTCTTCAATGCGGCGTGCTGGATCGCGGCGGGCATCTGCCTCTCGCAGGCAAACGGCCTTCTTGGACTTGCCCTGCTAGCCTGGGTGAGTGGCATGTGGATGCGGGCGTGCCCCGATCGCTGTGGCTAACATCAGACCCTCGGTCTTCGGCACGGTCTCGACGCAGACCACATTAGCGCAATCGACAATGCGACACGGCAGATGGTCTCGCTCGGCCGTCTCCCGCTGACCTGCGGCCTCTTCTTCTCCCTGGGACACAGCACGATCGTCATCGTCGTCAACATTGCAATCGCAGTCAGTGTCGACGTGTACGACAAGCTCGGCGCAGTAGGCAGCGTGGGCGGCATTGTTGGCGCGAGCGTGAGCTCGTCGTTTCTCTTCCTCGTGGCGTGCATCAACACCTTCTTCCTCATCGATGCCCTCCGTGATCGCCGCGAGGCAAAGCGCCGAGAAGCCGCCGGCCTCCCCCCACAAGAACCGCGGATTTCCGGTGGTGGGTGCCTCGTCCGCATCATCGCACCGGTCCTCCGCGCCGTGGACACGCCGTGGAAGCTCTACCCGGTCGGCATCCTCTTCGGCTTCGTGAGTCGTGACGTGCCAGGAAGACGCTCACACCCAGGGCTTCGACACGGCATCCTCCATCGCCCTCCTCGCCATCTCCGCCATTGCCGCACGCGGCCCGCATGGCGAGGAGATCGCGCACGGCAAGATCGTGATTCTCCCGGTACGTGCGCTGGTGTGCCTTTCGCTGACGGTAGTTCCTCTTTACGGCTGGCATGTCGTTTGTCGACTCACTCGACAGCATCCTCATGCTGTACGCGTATGCGCAGCCCGAGCTGCGGACGCGCGGGCGGTGGCTCCTCTTCTCGCGGGAGAAGGAGGAGCCGTTACTCCACGGCGATGCTCGGGCTGAATCGGAGGCGGAAGCTGCGGACGTCGAGGCTGCCCAGGTGGTGGTGATTGAGGCTGGGCCGAGTGCGCCCTACCAGGAGGGTACCAACATCTCAAAAGACATTACAAAGGACACAGTGAAGGGCATCGAGGACAACACGGAGGACTTCCCCCCCACAGACACGAAGCTCGACGACCGCACGCAGCGCATGCTCGCAGCCAAGACGGCAACAATGTCCGACTTGAGCATCTCGCTCACCCTCCTCTCGATCCTTGTTGCCCTCGCGTAAGCCCCTCTGATTATGCCTTCTGACAGCAGAATCTCGCTCATCCAGATCATGGGTCTCATCGGGGAGAACTGCACGCGCTGTGCCGAGGCTGCCGAGTCGGACCCAGGACTCGCGGGACGGTGGTGGCGCGCGTGGGCCAAGGTGAGTAGCCGGGTGAAACCTGAAGATGAGAGACATGAGGGAGACATGCTCCTCATCATCCGGCACCAATGGGGCGCCCTCCGAAAGTCCACCAGGGCAGACAAAGAAAGCGAATCGCTCCCAGCGAGAAGTGCTTCAGTCCTGAACTTCTGGGCTTCTGGGCTTCCCATCTTGATTCTCCCCGTTTCTTCTCTGACAGCAGGCAAACGACGCAAGCGGCTATGTCGGCGCGGCGATCGTCGGCTGCTTCGTCGCCATTCTTCTGGGCTACCATCTCGGGCGGTGGGTGTGGCGCCGCCAGCGGGCGCGGCGGGCCGAGCGTGGTGCAGGGCCGGTGCATGTCTGATGTTTTTATGTAATGATTGATGCGCTATTCAGTATCAGCAGCGGGACGCTGAGGCTCATGTGGCGTCTCTTGGAGTTCTTTTCTTGCAATGACTTCTAGGCGCTAGTCAGGACATGTTCGAGCCGGAGTCCTGCGGTGCGGGATCGACTCTATGGGCTGGCAGGCATGTCCTGTCATATCACGGCCTGACGATTTTGGGAAACTTTCTACCTCTCGTTGAATTATGGAGGAGGCACAAAGATGGCGGCCATGGTGTGATTTTAAGGGTGATCTCGATTCGAAGACACCGACCTGTAGATGTCAAGTGCGCACGGCGCACAGACTGCAATTGAACATTGTCATGTATCTGCATAGCTGCATATTTATTTCGGTTTCACTCATCTGCTCGTAGCACAGTATTCACAGCCCCGGGAAGAGGCAACACTTCTACTCTCTACCAGCGGCCGTAGCTGCCCTGGTTGTCGTCGCGGCGCGGCGAGCGGCGACCCTGGTGCTGCTGCTGCTGCCAGTCGGGCGTGCCAGACGGCTGGTTGTACGAGTCGTGGCCGTGGCCCTGGTTCTGGTTCCACCCGCCCTGCTGGTGGCCGCCGTGGTGGCCTCCCGGAGGACCAGACGGCTGCTGGTACGAGCCGTAGCCGCCCTGCTGCTGACCGTAGCTGTCCTGTTGGCCGTAGCTCTGCTGCTGGCCGTAGCTCTGCTGCTGGCCGTATCCACCGCCTCCGCCGCCGTAACCTCCCTGCTGGTGGCCGTAACTACCCTGCTCCTGGCCATAGCCGCCGCCACCCTGGTTGTGGCTTTGCTGTTGCTGGCCATAGCCGCCACCCTGGTTGTGGCTCTGCTGTTGCTGGCCATAGCCACCACCGCCGCCGCCGTAGCTGCCCTGCTGTTGGCCATAGTTGTGGCTCGCGTTCTCCGCCGCCTGCACGTCGCCCTCATCCAGGCCACCGCGCCATGCGTTCGGTCCACCAGTGCCAAAGCCCTGCTGCCACGGCTAGATGTCAGCAACAAACACACACACAAGCACCCACCATCTTTCCGCCCATGATGTCCTGACCGGCGTTGAGGATATTTGCGCCGGGGACGTGGATCTTGTGCTCCGCAAGCACCTGCTGGAGACCGCCGTCGGGAAGCATCGTGTTGTGGACGTGACCGGTCGATGCCGAGTTGTCGCCAATACGACGGTTCTTGCCCGCCTTGACGTTCTCCGACGAAAGACGGTTGATAATCTCCCTCTGGTTGCTGCCCTGCTCGTTGTACCACTTGGTGACAACCTCAATCATCTCGGTCTGTATGCGCGCTGCTGTCAGACATGAAGGGATGATCCGACTCACAGTTGCGGTTGTGCCACGCCGGGTGGAAAAGACACTGCAGTAGCTCCTCGACAGTTTGCTGCGGGTTGACGTTCGGGTCCTCCCATGCCGTGACGATCTTCTCCACACCGACGCGCACAATGCACTGCGCAATCTTGCCTGCAGGCTCGTTGAGGAGAACCGCGAAGTGGTCCTGTGTGTCAATACTACCACTAGAGCTGCTAGCGTACCTTGGAGAGATAAGAGTGGGTCGGGTCAGACGCGTTGTAGTTGTTCCACACCTCGTACTGGTCATGGGAGTCAATGACCTGCTGCGACGTAGAGTGGAGGACGGTCGAGGCCTGGCCGAGAAGCGGCTTGACGAACGGCTCCAAGGTGGTCATAATGAAGACGCTGACCGAACCGGAGATCTTGTCCAGGAAAGCGTTGAGACCGGGGATCTTCTCAAGAGTGTTCTCAATGCGCTTCGAGACCTTGTCACGGAAGGACAGGATCTGCCACAGAACCCTGTGCAGCTCCTGCGGGGACATGGTGCTCGGGTCCTGGGCGGAGGCGCGGATGTTGTTGACGTCGTCCATGTCACGCGAGAGGTCGCCGCCGACGCCGCCGGGGAGGTCGAAGAAGAGCTGGCGCAAAGCGTTCGAAGACGCGGACTGGCCGTCGGAGATCGAGCGCGCGTTGTTCATCGACTTGGTAAGCTCCGAAACCGACGCCTCAGAGAGCTTGTCCGACGCCTCGCCCATGAGCGAGTGAACGAAGTCGGCACCACCGAAGGTACCGGTGACGAGGGGGTACACTTCCTGGCCGTTCGGGGCCCGCACCTTGCAGTTGCGACCGACGTGGGGGAACACGCTGTTGTGGCCCATGGAGATAAGGACTGGCGTTAGCAATGAGGAAAGATAGCACGAGGGAGACATCTCACCTAGCTCGCAGAAGTTGGAGTGCGCGGAAAAGTCCTCAAGGGTGTGGAGAGCCTGGCCGAGAAGGCGGAATGCCTCGTACTGGTCATCCTCCTTGCCCGTCTGCTTGAAGCGACGGCCCATCTCAATGCAGCCGAGGAGCGTGCGGCGGACGAGCGCCTTGGAGGTGTCCCAGTGGCCATTTTCTGCTGTCAGCGGGGAATGGGGGAGCGCTCCGAGCGCGCAATACCGGTATGCCTTGTACTCACCGTTCGCGATGTAGTTCTTCATGCCCGTCTGGGGATCAATCTCGAGCTCGCGAGGATCGACCGGGCCTCGGAGGCGTTGGTCAAACGACTTGGCATTGTCGGGGTATCCCTTGGGGTTGTCAATGTGCTCGGTAGGGAGGTAGCAGCCGAGGCGCTCCTTGGTGACCTCAAACTCGGCAGTGGCGTAACCGTGGGCTGAATGAGTTAGCGAAGTGGCCGTGGAGCAGACCCACCGAGGAAGCCGAGGACCATGACAAGGTTGAGAATGGTCTGGAGGGGGAGCTTGCCGAGACCAGCCGTGTCCACCGCCTGCGAGTCAGTGATAGATCGCCAGAGGTGGGCCGAGGCCGTGACAGGCAAAGCCCGATTTCAGTTGCCCTCGAAGCCTGATGACGCTCTGTCACAGAATCACGGCGTCACAAAGAACGCACCTGAGAGTAGTCGCGAAGCCAGTTGCCGCTTGAGAGTGAGCACAGCACGAAGCGAGTGACTCGAGTTACCAGACTTACAAGTAGATACGCTTGACGTCCAGACCCGAGAACTTTACGCTGCGGCCGAAGAAGCCGCCACCAAGCGTCTTCGCCATGGTGGAGATAATGTCCTCGATATCACCATGACGGAAGGCCTTGTCCTCGACGTACGAGTAGCCGGGAATGTTACCTGCAGTCAGCAGTGCACAGGGCGGTCTGGCTAGATGTTGCGTACTCACCAGCACCAAAGGCGTATGCCTTCGGGGCAAACGAGAGGGCGATGACCGCCACTATGAGGAAGAGGAAGGCCGAGCGGGCCATTGTTGATGATGTTGCTGTTGTTCTTGGATTGACCAGGGAGAAGTGACGAAATGGAACGCGTTTTGTAGTGGTCGTTCCGACGTGTACAATCTCCTGGGAAGATAAGGAGATGGGAATGGAGATGAGAGAGGGAGAAAGAGGATGAATGAACAAACTAGGAATTGTCCGATCTGGTCATGCAATGCATTCTCATCAGTCTCTCCGTTGCCCTTCCTTGTCTTCTGGGCTCCTGGTTGATTGGGGGGGCGCACGCCTGGCGCGCCTGGATTGACCTTCCAGCATCACAGCATCACCGCCACCAACACCGCCGGCTGCGCTGACGACGAAGGGAAAGGGGGGCAATACGGCATCTTCCTATAGAGAGGGATCTGCGTGGCACTAGAGTGGAGGTCCCCTCCACCGCTGCGCCTCTGGGCCGTACGTGGTCCTCACACCCAGGCAATGCCATGCGCGGCTCAGCCGAGCCTTGGCGGTTAACCCCCGTTTCTTCCCCCTTACAATGACACCGTATCACACCTCGGTCTTTGTTCCCCCGCAAATACCCCAGATTTCGATAGTCTCCGATCCACTAGATCACACAGTGCACAATCATTGTCGTTTCCCCCTCGCGACAAAGCCGACAATCCAGGGGAAGGGATCGAAAAGGTCCCACCTGTCGATCACGCTAGAAGCACGTTTCAACGACGTGCACTTCGGTTCCGCGGTGATCCACAACAGGCGGTCCGTGCCCTGTGCCTGTCTGGGACGCGTTGCACCGGACACGCGCCTCCTCACTGTGACACCGGATTGTGTGGTTCGCATGCCGCAGGCTGCACGGGAGCAGAGGATTTCCGATCCAAAATACGCAAAATGGTTATGATTAGGGCACTCGCGCATTCGGGGAGGTAACGGTGGTCAAGGGTGGGAAAACGTCACCCCGGCAGGAGAGCCGAGGATTGATGTCTCGCAGGGGTGGAGCTAATGTTTGTCTTGAAACGCGCCTCCCTCACTTGTTGTGCGCTCCCTGGCTGGATTCCTTACTTTTCAGCTGCGAATTTGTCCAACATTCTTCGTGCTATTGAGAGTATAAGATATGCATGCGAGACATCAATAGGAGCACCGGCAGTGAATGTTACATTATCAAAGAGGAGGTAACGCTAGACATTAGCAAGTGTGGCAAGTGTGGGAATGGAGAGATGTCGAGGGATGGAGCGAGGGAAAGTAGGAACCACGATGAAAGGCCCCTGTGCCCCCTGTGCCGTCCGGATAACCCGCAATCTCTCTGCACTCTGGTGTTTTGCGCCAGGTTCGAAAAAAGGGCAAACAACAAACACAGGACTCTACCAGTCTCTATGCAGCCAGCCAGCCAGCCAGTTGGCCTAGTGGCCCAGTGCCCATTGTCCCGTCATTTGTCCCGTTCTGGACAAACACACATCCACTTTTCCCAGCCAGGAAGCGCTAGGAAGCGCGTTTGTTGGCGCCATATCGTTACCAGTCACTGGGTCACTAGCAGTCACAGTGCAGCAAGCAGTACCCACCCACTTGTACAACCTGTTACCGGCTTCCTGTCAACATTCTCCATTCCCCATCCGCCTCTCTCCACACCCTTCTTCTCACCCCTCTTTTGTCCGTCCGTTCGTTCGTTCACTCTCGCGTTTTCGACCTTTTTTACTCCTCCTTTCGACTCGGCGACCCTTTCGACACGGCTCTCCAGCTCTTCCTTTATATTCCTCATCTTCCTTAGCCACACCTTTTCTTTCAACTTCACCTTTTGCCGCAGTCGCGCCCCACCTACCACTCTTGGACTCTCGCGGCCCGTCACAAGCGCTCATCGACTCACACTGCCCCCTCACTCGCGTCGAATCGCTCACGTCCACAGACTCCCAATACGTGAGTTAGGCATCGTGAGACACGGAGGATCGCGTTGCAGGGAAAGGAGAAGGGGAAACATCACTAGCGCAGCGCACAGTACTCTCTGGTCACTGTGGCCGGAGGCATAGTGGTCAATGCGCGCTGTCCATGATCACAAACAGCAACAACGGTGGCGCCAGCATCGAGTTCAGCACATCCGGCGTTCTGGTACACTCCGCAATCAGCAGGCAGGGTAGCACAGTGTCCCCACGGCCAGCGCCAAGACACGCAGTTGGTCACAGCCTTCTTGTGTGCACGTATACACGCTGGCTGGCTGGCAATGCTGCCATCAGCACACACATCGGACCACTCTGTTTACCTTTGCCTGGTCCCATCACTCACTCCTACTATCTTCCCATCATCACCACACGGCGTCTTGTTCACATTCTCTTGTTTTCGTCCCCCTCCATTTCCCTTCCCTTGATCGTCTTTCTCTTTAACCCACACTCTTTACCATGGAAGCGGACTCGGAGCTGACAGAAAGAGACGCCCCGCGCCCTCCGAGGCAGCCTAAACCAACACACGGCGAAAACCCCTTGCGGCCTGGATCGCCAGTACCTCCACGACGGAGACGTAAACGCGCGACACGGCCAAACATCCACTGGGCGATGGAGGACCCATTCGAGTCGACTCCGGTCCCAGACGTCCCCGGCGCTGGGTTGCGCGTTGCCACCGGCGCCAGCCGTCACATGGTACCGCCTCCCCAGATTTCGCCCGCGATGCAGCTTGAGCGCGTTCCTTCCCCCGATGTCCTCACGGCCGATATGACCGCCAGCTCTTTGCGCGCCAACCTCCAGGCGCTCCTGGAGCACAAGTCGGGGCAGCTGCAGATGGTTGGAACCATGGGGCAAAAGATTCTTGCACAGCAGGCCGAGCTGGAAGAACGAATTCAGGCCCTTGGCGAGGTCGAGACGGACGCAGAGGAGCTTGATGACTCCATGCGCGACAAGCTTCTCGAGCTGCAGGAAGCCATGAAGGGATGGGACTCGGATAACCAAGGTATCATGCGGGAGATTCAGGCCCCCAAGGTGAGACTCATGCCGGCTGGAGCCGATAGACGCAACAGGTTGCTGACAACACCAACAGTTCCCCTCTGGATCGCCAGTGCCCGTGACGCCAAGCAAGGCAAATGGATCCCACACTCCAGCACCAAGCACACTCACTCGTCGTCAGCGCAATACCGCCCAGCACCGTGCTATGGATATGGAGTTTGCCACTGAGATCGGTCAAAACCTCTTAGTGGAGGTTCGTCGGCTGCAGGCCCTGTTGAATGAACGCGACCGCGCACTTTCCCAGTTTGGGGAGGACAAGGAGAGCTGGGAGGCCGAGCGGAGTAACCTCATCACTGCCGTGAAGACCGCAGAAACCACTGCTGGTGGGTAGGGATAGGTTTTGTTTATGCTAACGGCAGAACGCTACAAGGATGATCACTGGAACCTCGAGGTAGCTCTCCAGGAGCTGCGGTCACAACACTCGGACATGCAGACGCAGTTCACAAAGTCGTCCGCAGAACAAGCCCGGCTCACAAAGACGCTTGCAGCTGTGCGCGAGGCTGCCGAAACACACAAATCGGAAGCCGAGCGTCACTCGCAGACTATCGGTGAAATGAAAGCCAAGCACGAGACCGACATGGCCCAGGCAAGACGCGAAACGGCTGGTCTCGCCCGCGAGAAGAGCGACCTCATCGCGGAGCTTGCCACGGAGCGCAACCGCCTTGGACAGGCATTGAAGGCTCGCGCCGTGCGCGGAGCGTCTCCCGCCGTCAACGCCGTTATGGAGGATGGAGACGAGGACTTGTTCGGCCCTGGAGGCTCCAGCCCCCGTCGTCGTGGCCCCGGCTACGATCACAATGCGAATGAGAACGCCCTTGCACCATCGCAGCTGTACAGTGAATTCGACTCGCCTGACAGCACCCCGCCCCGCGTGGCCCAGCGCGCGCCTCTTGGTGAGATCTATACCAACGAGGAGGTAGACCAGCTTCGTCAGTCGCTCGCCGAGGCCACCGCCGAGATTGCCACTCTGAAGGCTTCGCAGAACAACAAGCCTGTGGCAGCCTCTGGACCACCGGTGGACGAGTTTGGTGCCTTTGGTGGCGACTTTGGGACGGTTGGTAGCATGCGCGGAGGCAAGAACGGCAGCACCCGCGGACGTCGCGGACGTGGCGGGCGTCTTGCTGGTACCCTGACACGCAAGAACGGTCTGCCTCGTCCTGTATCTGACATCTTCGCCGCCTCGCCCGACCAGAGCTTCAACACGAGCAGCTCTGGAACTCCTGATCTTCTCCGCCAGCGCGAGGGTCAACCCGAGGCACTGACTCCAACCGGTGCATCTTCCCGTCAGTCGCGCGGCATTGAGAGCCTCGGCGATGAACTCGACAACAACCTCGAGGCCTCTGGACACCAGCGCACATACTCGGCTGCTTCGAGCCGCGACTTTTCCGACGATTACGACACCGCTCTCTCGCAGGAAGACCACGACGTGCCCTACTCTCAGGGCATGACTCTCAGCGACGAGCTCATCTCGCCGACCTCTTACTCAGATGCCGGTGTCATGACTGAAGAGAGTTCTCCCATCGACGGCGACACCACACCCTCCAAGAAGGCGATCGCCCTCCCCGCGTTTGTCAACCTCAATGACGAAATCGCCGACACCGGCGGAGAGACCGAGTTTGAAGACGCTCGCGACGCCCCCACCCCTGTTCCTCGCTCTGAGGTTGCTACCGACACCGAGGCCTACATAACCGCCACCGCCGGCGAATCGTCGGCAGGCGAAGACTCGGACGACCCTCGCCCTCGACACAGCACTCTTGCGCCCCTCGGCCTTGGCCTCAGCACCGCTGTCGCTGCAGCTGGAGGCTGGGCCGGTGCCCGCCGCCTCTCCCGTCGTGCCAGCCGCGAGACCCGCGCGGTCGAGCAGGCCCCGAAGGTGGTGGAGAAGGAGGTTATCCGCGAAGTCATCAAGGAGGTGCCTGTCGAGAAGATTGTCGAGAAGGAAGTCATCAAGGAGGTCCCGGTCGAGAAGATCGTGGAGAAGGAGGTCATCAAGGAGGTCGAAGTCATCAAAGAGGTGCCCGTCGAGAAGATCGTCGAGAAGCCTGTCGAGGTCATCAAGGAGGTCGAGGTCATCAAGGAGGTCGAGAAGATTGTCAACGTCCCCGTCGAGGTCATCAAGGAAGTTGAGGTCATCAAGGAGGTCGAGGTCGTCAAGGAAGTTGAAAAGATTGTCAACGTCCCTGTCGAGGTGATCAAGGAGGTCCCCGTTGAGAAGATCGTCGAAAAGGAGATCATCAAGGAGGTTCCCGTCGACCGTATCGTCGAGGTTCCCGTCGAGGTAATCAAAGAGGTCGAGGTCATCAAGGAAGTCGAGGTCATCAAGGAGGTCGAGAAGATCGTTGAGGTCCCCGTCGAGGTCATCAAGGAGATCGAGGTGATCAAGGAGGTCCCTGTCGAGAAGATCGTCGAAAAGGAGGTGATCAAGGAGGTCCCTGTCGACAAGATTGTCGAAAAGGAGGTCATCAAGGAGGTCCCCGTCCAAGTCTTCGTCGACAAGGAGAAGATAGTCGACCGCGAGATATTCGTCGACAAGCCCGTGGACAAGATTGTCGAGGTCGAAAAAATCGTCGAGGTGGAGAAGATTGTCGACCGCCCCGTCGAGAAGATCGTCGAGGTCGAGAAAATTGTCGAAGTCGAGAAGATCGTCGAGGTCGAAAAGATTGTCGAAGTCGAAAAGATTGTCGAAGTCCCGGTTGAAAAGATCATTGAGAAGGAAATGGTCAGGGAGGTCCCCGTCACCGTCGAGAAGATTGTCGACCGCCCGGTTGAGGTCATTGTCGAGAAGATTGTCGAGAAGCCTGTTGACAAGATTGTCGAAGTGCCCAAGATCGTGGAGGTCGAGAAGATTGTCGAAAAGGTTGTCGAGAAGGTCGTCGAAGTGCCCGTCGAAAAGGTTGTCGAACGCACCGTCGAGGTCCCCGTCAATGTTGACGTGGAGAAGATCGTCGAGAAGGAGGTCATCAAGGAGGTGCCCGTGGAACGCATCGTCGAGGTCGAGAAGGTCGTCGAGAAGATCGTCGAGACCAAGGTCGAGGTCCCCGTCCCCTTCGAGGTGATCAAGGAGGTGGAAGTCATCAAGGAGGTCGTCAAGGAGGTTCCCGTCGACCGTGTTGTCGAGAAGATCGTCGAGGTCCCCAAGGTCGTCGAGAAGATTGTGGAGGTGCCAGTCGAGAAGATTGTGCGCGTCCCGGTCGAGAAGGTCGTGGAGAAGATTGTCGAGGTGGAGAAGATCGTGGAGAAGACGGTGGAAGTGCCCACCGTTGCGGAGCCATCGACTCCCGACGCCAACACCACGCCCATTCCCCGTTCTCCCGATCTTGGCTTCTTCCGTGTGTCGCCTGGCGCCAACTACGAGTTCCTCAAGGCACCACCACCACCGATGCCTGGTACGCGCCGCTCCCCACCGCGGACAATGTCCGAGGACATTCTTTCTTCCACGCCACGCATGCGGGATCTTTCGACTTCGTCGTCCACGCCCGCAATTTCAGCCTCGCTCGACGGCCACGACATGCCACCCCCGCCATCGCCGATTCAGGGCGAACCCGACAAGTCGAACCCTCCCATGATGCACCTTCCCCCTCCCCCTGCCGTGCCCCCACCTGCGGGTACTGTTGTCAAGAAGATGTCTACCGGTCCTTCACGCCCCACCTCCCCGCCGCCAGACGACTTCCTCATGCGCGCCACCTCACCATCATCGTTTACCTCCGTCCGCCGTACGCAGCGCCGCAATGGCTCCAACAACATGGGCCCGCCGAGCACTCTCAACCGCCAGACTTCGCTCTCGTCTGTGCTCTCCGAGGCGCGTTCGCCGGTCCCGTCCAACGTTGCCGCCTGGGAGAAGTCTCGCGAGAGCGTTCGTCGTCGTGCCACTGCCGTCATAAACGAAAGCGGTCGTACCTCGGGCTACATCTCTGGCTCGAGCAGTATTTCAGACCTCCGCGAACGCGACCGCGTCAACTCGTTCTCGTCGGTTGACTCGGTCGTTGGTCCCCACAAGCGCCCGCCGCCGAAGCAGAACCCGACTGGCACTGACCCGGCCACCATCAACGCCATTACGCAGACGATGATTGGCGAGTACGCGTACAAGTACACTCGTCGCGCGATAGGCCGTGGCCTGTCCGAGAACCGTCACAAGCGGTTCTTCTGGGTTCACCCCTACACCAAGACGCTGTACTGGTCGACGCAGGACCCCGGAACCACGGCCGCCACCGAATCGAAGGCGAAGAGCGTGTACATTATGGGCATCCGCGTCGTGGACGACTACAATGCCGCGCCTCCGGGCTTATACGCCAAGTCAATTGTCGTCAGCACGCTCAACCGCGAAATTCAGTTCACCGCGACCAGCCAGGACCGCCACGAAATGTGGATCACAGCGCTTGGCTTCCTTTTGCAGCACCAGGGACCGAACATGACCAACCCTGCAAACTTCAGCGTCTCCCAACACAGGGACAACATGCTGACTGCGACGACGATCCGCAACCGCCGTCTGAGCGTCATACCAGATGAGCACGGCAAGCTGCGCTCGTCGTCCTCGCGCATGAGCCTGCGCAGTCTGGAAGCGACGCCCAAAGCACTCCGCCCTAGCAGCTCGATGAGCACGTCGCGCAAGGCAGCCCAGATCTCGCGTTCCCACACCGAGTCTTCATATGCGAAGCGCCACGCCATCCCCCAGCCGATGTTCGGTGGCCACCGCTACAAGGGCACATACCGCGGTGCGCCGATTGACACGGACCGCGCAGCAATGGAGCGCGAGTATGGCCTGAACACCGGCAGCACAGGTGACGATGCCGACGAGTCATTCGAGGGCCTCGACAATGTTCGCGGTGAGTTCGCGCCACAAGACAAGACATGAAAACACTTCCTTTCAAGTTGTTGATTGTTTGTTCGTTTGGCCATCCTACTTATTGCACAACAGTAACTGACTCTCCAGCATGCTGCGACGGCAAGCACCTCGTCGGTGACGGACACCACCACCACCGACCTAGCCGCGCCAGTGCCGCGTCCCCCGCTTTCCCCCCTGCATCTTCCTCTGTCCCCTCTACCCCCATACGCACCCAGACCCCGTCCATCCGCAGCCGGGCAAGCAGCATTCTCTCCACTGTCCGGCGCCGCGACTAAGTCCGACCGCCAATCCATGTCCTAGTCCCGTACCGTATCTCCGAATCACACTGTGATTCACCAGCATACTCGCGTTCCGTGAACGCCCGCCGCCTATATTTTGGTCAACTTGCGCCCGCGAGTCGCCTGTTCTATATATGCTTTCCCAGCTTCTGCTCCTGTGTTTGTCTCGTTCTCGGGCTCACTCTCTTCGATTCTTATAACTCGCCCCGCACACTCAGCTCGCACACACACTCACGCTCACTCCCCTTTTCCCTCTCACATCCCATCTCCCACCCACATACACTCCCTCATCATGCCCGTATACCCTGTGCCTGTGCTTGTATTCCGCATCCCGTACCAAAAACGGCGGTTGAAATGTGACAATGTCTCAGATGCAAAGACGCACAACTACGATTGGGAGTGCCGCATTCAGGTGGAAAGGAGATGGAATACGTGCAAAGACCATTGCCTCCGGAGGGCCTCTACGGGGTCTCAAGGGGCCTCCAGAGGAGAGGATCGATGCGGTTTCAGGCCGGCTTCAACCTGCTCCATAACAGAAAGATTATTCCTCAAACGCGTGCATTCTAGATATTCTGCAAGGGGGCAACTCAGAGCTCGTCGCGCGACGCGCCCTTGGCCTCCTCGTCCTTGTCCGTGGAGGACTCTACGGCCTTCTTAGCCTCGGTGTCCTTTCCACTAGCCTTCTTCTCTCCACCGAGCACGGCACCAGGGCCCTCGGCAAGGTCGTCGACATTTGCAGCGAGCGCGCCGCCGTCCTTCTCGAGCGTGGCGGCAAACGCAGCGATTTCGCGGTCGTACACGTCCCACTCGGGGATCTGGCGCGCGCGCGACAGCTTGGGCTCCTTGGTAAGTGGGTTCTGGCACAAGTCGACTGTATCCGTCAGTATTTTCCTAGCACTGGGTTCTCACTCGTCTTGGCGGTCTTGAGGCTCTCGTCCGAGCACCAGGTCTGGCACCAGAGCCAGTCCTTGTCGAGCGTGAAGATGGGGATCTGGCGCTGCATGCTGTTCGGAAGGTCCTGGTCGAGGTTGGCGAGCGAGTTGGGGTCGGCTGAGAGCGCGTGGTAAGTCCCACGCAGACGGTCGCCCGCCGCGCGTTGACGGAATCGCTTGAGGTCCACGACGTACAGCGCCGAAATGTGGTACGGCAGCCCGCGCAGCTCCTCCTTCCAGTATCCCGTCTTCCAGAAGCGGAAGCCCTCCATTTCCTCGCGGTCGTCGCCCATTGGTGGGTAGCCATACACGCGTCCGTGAAGATCCAGGTCGACAAGCTCCTGCAAATCCACGCGCACAATCTGGTCGGCGTCCACGAAGATCACTTTGTCGAGATCCATCGGGAAGAGGACGTCCAGGAAGAGAATCTTGTACCTGCATGTCAGCATCGGCTGGCTCTGCCATGACTCACGCCCAGATGATGCGCTGCTTCTCAGTCTGCGCACGCAGCCACTCAGGCCACTTGTACGTGACGAGCTCGTACTGGAAGCCATACTCCTTGGCAAGGTGCGGAAGGAAGTTGATGAACGTGGGCGAAAGGAAGTTCTCGATGAACCAGAACTTGACGCTGCTCTTCGTGTGCTTCATGACTGACAAGATCATGATCGACGCAAAGCGCTCGTACAGGAGACCACTGGCCACGGTGAAGATGTTGATGTCAGCGTGTCGCGTCGCAGCCTTGCTGGGCGTGAGGCCAACCATCTCCTTCATCCTGCGAGTCAATAACAAAATAGTTTTGCTAGATGCTGTACGGGACCACTTACCGAGAAAATACGGCCGATACAACACCCTCCTGATGGGGTTCGTCAATGAGCACACTCGCGTCCTCCATGCCCGGACGGTGCTCGAAGCGTGGGTAGATGACCTTGCCATCGAAGGAATCCAGCGTGAGTGCCGTACCAGTCACATTGACAGACGGCGACTCCCAGCCGTCGGCACCGGCAGAGGCAATCTCAAAGACCTCGGTACCTCGTCCGGGCCGAATAGCGAGCGAGTATACGCCCGGTGGCGCCTTGAACTGGAAGTAGCCGAGATTTGCCATGACCTGGGTATCGGACACGACGGTGTCGCCACGGCGGAGCTGAAGCTGCAGGCCTCGAGGAGGGGCCATGTCATCGTCGCGGGCGTGGCCATCGATCACGAGCTGCTTGAGATCAAAGAGGACATGCGTCGGCTCGCTCAGACGTCCAATCAGAAGGTTATCGAGGTCCAAAGGTGACTCCTTCGGACGCACGATCCACGAACCGGGAGTGTGCATTGCCAGAGTAAATATCGGTGTTGACGGAAGGTCGGTGAAGCTGACGGCGGGTGTCACCTCATTGCCATCCACATCAAACGACATGGACGACCGAAGTGCAGACCGGTAGAACCGCTTTACCTTGAACTTGACGTGAGCAAAGTCGTCATAGTATCTGACTTACCTCCTTGGCCCGAATGTTGGGGTCAAAGTAAACAGAGACAGCGACCCCGTCCAGCTCCGCGGCAAGCTAGGAGTTAGTTCAGGATCAGACAATGGGCCTCACCTTGGCGAGGGCAGAGAGCTTCTGCGCCGCCTCGCTAACAGGGTCCACGATAAGAGCAACGTGGATCGCAGAGTTCTCGCGATCGCCAACGGTAAACGACCTGTCATCAGCTGAGCACAGTCCAGCCTTGGCTCACATTTCTCCATCGTCCATCTGCTCGTAGAAGCGACTCCTCGGTGAAGGGGGGTTGACAAAGACGCCCTCGGCACCCTGTGGTGCATACTCGGCCGCCATGATTGAGCTGGCCGTAGAGATGAGGTCGGCGAGGGCGTTGCGGGGATACGCCTTGGGGTCCTTGAGGAATGTATGAAGCACGGTGATCACCGGCGCGGCGCGCTTGCGCAACTCGTAGCGCTCCAAGAAGTCAAAGTCATCAGCAGAGAACTCCTGGTTTGTGATGGGACCGACGAGCTGCTGTCAGTAGAAGTTGAGAAGGGTCAACTCACGCGGCCGTTCACAAGGATGTGCGGCTTGCTGTCCTGAATCCTTAGACGGTTGGCGACAAGTGCGCCAACGCGCCAGAATTCATCAGCCTTCTCGACATCCGAGTCTGTCCAGGGGCCAAAGGTATATGATTCCTTGCTGTCGACATTCCCCGCTCCGTTCAGGCGGAGAACCATCTCGCCGTCAAGTCCCTTCCCATCCATGCTTCCGATGATAAAGTCCATCGTATCGGTGTCAACCTTACCCAGGACACCAGCATCGAGGATCTGGTACATCAGCAGGGACACGCGGCGGCCGTTGCCTTTCGACGCAGCAGACGGAGTGTGGATGAATCCGAAGCGCGATGAAGCGTTCTCGGACATGGCGTGTTTGACCGCATTCTTGACGAGCGCGACGCCCTCGTTGCTGTTCAAATCGGCAATGATCCACATCGTGAGCGGCGTGCCCGCGTCCAAGCGAGGGGGGTACAGGAAATCACGCTTCAGTATCGCGGCATCATCAGCGAAAACGTCGGCAAGGCTGAAAATCTTGACCCCGAGATCCGAGTCGGGGACAATTAGGGCATTTCGATGAGGAGATGTCGAAGGGAGGTCGTAGAAGAAAGTTGAGATCGAGTCGCCGTCGAAGCTGTGATCCGCGTGCAGCTGCTATTAGTGCCAAGGCCTCTAGGTGTTGTACTCACAGCCTCCTGAAGGTAGCCAACCTGCTCGGTGAAAGTGCTCTGGAGCGCTTGTGTCCACTGCGCTCCATATGGCGCGTACTTGCCGTTAATGAAGACTGATCCACTCTCGGCGGTGGCGTCGAGGCGTTTAGTGTACTTCTCAATTTTGCCCAGCGCAGCCTTTGCTTCCTCGCTGTCGAGGAACTCCTCAAACGGGATCTTCTTCTCGAAGCGCTCGAACGCCTGCTGAACAACTTCCTTTGGAAGCGACCCATCCGTCTCGGCGGACTGATAAGCGGCGTAAAGCACGTTACAGAACTCGCGTGCCTTGCCGTACTTCGTCGCGACGTGGTTGAACGCCTTCGCGACCATGGCGGAGTCCTCGTTGTCTGTTACGAGAGGCACGACACCGATGTGAATAGGAACGTTGCGCATGATGAGCTGCGCCGCCTGACCGACAATAGCGTCGATACCGCGGGGCGTTGCAAGGTCCAGAACCAACACGACGTTCCACGTATTCCGGCGGATGAGGTGCAGCTGGCCGGGATACAGGGGGCGAAGGTATCCGTTGACTCCAGTGGGCCAACGGGCGTACTGTGGGTCGTTCTCAAGGTCGTTGAGCCAAGAGATCACGTTTCCTCCCTCGCGCCTGTCGGACGCGTCCACCAGCCCTTCAGTGGCATCGCGCTCCGTCTGCCCGGCGCCAACAGCCTGGTCTGATATGAGTTCAAGCGCCTGCGCTCGCGTAAGACCCTGCTCAGTGAGGGACTGAACCAGACGTCGTTCGCGCCTGATTGCGTTGAGAAGACCAAACGCCGTGAGCTCTGCCTCGCGCAGCGCACGGCCGTTGATCATAAGCTCGGGGCCGAAAGGATGCTTCGCGGCGAGTCGGCGCGCGGTTGCAGTGATGTTTTCGGGAACGTCGACGCGACGCGCAAGCGACGCAGCGTATTTCGGAAGATCTTGCGAAAGGTGCACCAACGCAGTGAGCGGGTCATCGTCGCCCTTCACGAGCGCGACCGCCTTGAGACCGAGAGCTATAAGTCAGTACGAGCTCACAACAGAGACCCCAGGGAAAGCAGGCTCGCTGTATGCCGGGCAGCCAAGAACATAGAGAAACCTCAGCGACGAGCGTGTCGAGAGAGACACGCGCTTGCGGAGCGGCTGAGAACCAAGGGATAACTCGGCGATGATCATCTCTTCCAGCACGACAGGTCGCGTACGATCCACTTCTCCATCGCGTTCGACGACGCAAAGCTCCCATGAATTTTGTGGCTCAATGAGACTGTCCCTCCTGGCATTCACGCATTTCCCAGATGGGGGTACAGCCACATAAGACTGTAGCTCAAAGAACTTGTCCTGCTGGCCTCTACACTCTTCCCGGTGGGTCTGCAGGATTGCTTGGGTGGTCGCTTCGTGAGGGGTGAATAAACGATACTCACTGGCAATCTCCTTCTCCGTAAGCGGCGTAGCCGTCTCAGCCCACGGGTTCTCCCCAAGGACATCCGCGAACGGCCCCTCGTCATTGGCAGCAGTAAAGGCCTTCTGCTTCTGGGACCCGGTAGCGCGGTCGTCGACAACGAGGTAGTCCGTCTTCTTGAGCGCCATCTCCACGCCGTACCCCGTCAGCGGGGTGTGGCGGGTCTCGGCCTCTGACGAGTTGGTGCCGATGGGACGGTAGCGCACAATGTACTGGAACGTCGGGACTGCGCGCGCGTGCTCGTCGAGATACTCTAGAAGCGGGAGCGACTCCTCTGCCGGAGAGTAGTACAGCACTGCGCTGGGGCCCGAGGCGCGGGGTGCGCGCGAGACGCGGTCGAAGGGCTGCTGCGTGATGGCCTCAGTCCTGCGTGTCAGTTATATCTCGTGTTCACAACTCACGGATGACCGACACCATCCTCGATACCGCGCTCGATATCCTTCCTGAGCTCGGCGACATCACAGAATCCCTTGCCGCGAAATTCGACCCAGGCGGGACAGTCTGCTGTGCCGAGCTGCGCCTCGCGAGTTGTGTCGTATGATGCGTAGGCGGCGGCGATTCGGGGCGCAGCAGTATGCAGCGCCAGTGCGAGGGAGAGCGTGCTCCTCGCTCCCGGGTCGCGGAGGAGGGAGTGCGTGTCGAGAAGGGTATATGTCGCCTCGAGCGTCGCCTGCGCGTTGGGCTGGAGCGCGGGCGCGTGCTTCGTCAAGAGACGGAGAAGGGGGAAGTACGCCGTCGGGTCCTCATCGCGCACCGTCTCGAGGATTTCGAGAACGAGGCTGGGCGCGGGCCAGCTCGTCTCGACGGCGACGCTGAAGGGCGGGGAGGACGCGCGCGCCAGCCCGCCGAGGAGCGCCGCGGCAGCGAGCCACTTCATCGTGCGTGTGTTCTCGTCGGGTTTTCGTTCCGGCCCGTATCCGTTTCGTTACGCTGCTTTGTTCTCTCTCCGTCTGTGCAGCTTGATAAGACGAAGGGGAAGAGGTGAGATCAATCAGGAAACGAGGATATCACTTTGTTATCACCTTGTGTCATGTCAGCCACTCGCGTCAACCAGCTGCAGTGACGTGGTGAGACCCGTTTCATCATCGCCCCGTCGCGTGGCAGTCACCATGCGCGTTATGCGGGGCCCCCCCTCGCCCTCGAAACACACTCTTCCTCGCACAAGAGACCCTGCTGCATAATGTATACCGATACAACTGTGTAACCCTACTATTCATCGTACTCCTCCAGCGCAGCCTCGGCCTCCTCTGGCGAGATGCGCGCGACCTTATCCCCAGCCTTGTCAACGTCTGCGGTCAGTCATCCAGCTCTTATATTTGGACTCACGGTTCCAGAAATCCGGGTGCTTGAATCCGGGTGTCTTGATCACCGTTTCCAGTTCCGAAAAGGTCTCATTGTACGTCTCCGACTCCTCGTACGTCAGTGCCGTCTCACGCATCGCCTCGAGACATTTGATCGCAAGAGGGAAGGCCGAGTGCGAGAAGGAGGCGGCGACGTTCTCGCGAACCACCACGCCGAGATCCTGAATCTGCGGGTCAGCTTGAACAATCGATTTGTACGCACAGCTTTGCGGAACACATCACTCTCTCCCTCAACCAAGCGCTTAAAGTCCACCAGCGGCTGTTCGTTGCTGATCAAACGGCCAGGCTTCGGCTTAGCCTTTGGCGGCGCAGGCAAGAAGTCTGCATCGTGCTCCTCCTTCACTTGCGTGGTAGCCGGCTTGACAGGTGAAGACAGCTCATGCTTGACAGAAGAGGTAGTCACTGGTTCAGCAGTTGCGGGCGGGGCGTCATCGAACAGTGCATCAATGTCGAGGCTGGGGTGTCAGTTTGTGGCCGCACGAAGTGAACCCACAATCCCTCATCTGCTCCAAAGCCTTCGTGGGCTATCCGCTTGCGAAGACGAGGCGGTACCTTCTTGATGTCAAGTGCATCCTTGAGGCGCTCGGTGATGCGTGCTGTTTTCTCCACGATTTCCGGCGGTGTGTGGAAGTATCGTACAAGGTCAGGGTGTGGTGGCGGCAGGGGATGCGCCTTCATGTCTTCTGTGATCGAAGCATGGAAAATGGCCTCCTTGATGCGGTGGATCGCGGGGTTGTAGCACCGCGCCGGGTCAAACCAACGTCCTGGGCCGTCGTCCTCCATGTCCACATCCTCGTCTTCATCTTCTTTCTCTTCCTCATCCTCATCATCTTCACCATCCTTCTCCTTCTTCGGCTTGCGGCCTAGAGTGTCCAGATCCATGCCCGCAACGAGCTCGTCCATAAGCTCGCATTGCTCGTCGGTGGGTATGTACGGGTGCTCCGTGATCTCCTTGCCTTCGACGGTTTTGAGCCTTGTGAGACTCGGGAAGAAGAACTTGTGGTCATCGTCGGCAAAAGGCAGCTTGATCCAGTACATGAGATCAAGCTTCTTGCCTTCACCGGGGAATACCTGTGCGGGGATGCAGACGCCGACATCAGGCGGGGACAGGTCCTTCAGCACCCAGCGCGTGATGGCGACCATGTCGGTAGTCATGAGTGCCGAGACGAGTGAACTCCACTGGATTTCCGCCTTGGGACTCGTTAGGTCAGGCCACATGTAGCGTACCTCGCCGATGAACATGTAATGTTGAATCTAAGAGTTAGAACAAACAATGGGAAAGAGTACGCACATTTGCCCTTGGCACAAATCCAAGAATCTCGACGCCCTTTTGCGTCTTGAGCGGCTCGAACACGTCCTCTTCGATGGGAATCCACGCCGATCCGAACCGCCACGCTTTAACCAGATCTTCCTTGTCAACCTCCTCGTCCTCTTCTTCCTCCTCGACGACCTCGAGTGTTTGGGTCTGGGTTTGTGGCGGTTGTGATTGTCCGGCCTGCGACGCTTGAGTCTGTGTTGCCTGGGACTGGGACAGCGGCACCTCCTTGACATGCTTTATGACATATGTGCTGTGGCGCTTCACGTCGCTGGAGATCATAGCCGCGAGGTCCGCTGCATCCGGGACGGGTACGTCGTGTTGGCTCTGCGCCTGGCTCTGCATGTCCTCCAGAGTCGACCGCAGTTGCGAGCTCTGCGTGGCGCGGCCCGGGGGCGCCTGGAGCTCAACCGCCGCCTTCCATGCCTTGGAGAGGGTCGGCGGGCGCGCCTTCATCGTCGCCTTCGAATGGCGGATTGGAATCTGGATTGCCTGCTCGGCATCGACTGGCTCGGCCCCAATAAACAGTGTCGTGGATTGCACCGTGCCGTTGACAACTGCTGGCTGCGGCTTGCGAGCTTCAAGCAGCTCTTTGTCGAGTACCTTGAGCGAGGGAAGGAACGCCTCAAAGTCGGAGGTGGCCGAGACGCGCTCATGCAGCTGGGTGGTGAATGCGCGCCAGAACTTTTCTGACAACCGCTTATTCCGCGACTTGTCCTTCTCCACTGGAAGATCCGGGTCCTGGAAATCAATGCCGATGACCTCGAGCCGGATGCCTAGGTTGTCGAGGATGTCCATCGCCTGATCATACTCGTCCTGATCAAACGCGCTCTCGCCATCCGTAATAAGCACGACCTCGAGCGCCCATGCTTTGCCGTGCTTGTGTGTGCGGATCATATCGAGCGCCACCAGGAGTCCGGCGATGGCTGTATGTCAGTGGGAATTGCGCAGATCGCCGAGGACTCACGGTTGCCCTCTGCGAACCCGGGCGCGAGGTTAATGACGGCCTCGAGCGTCTTCGGCTTGGCCGTCTGGATCGCGACATCGCAGCTGACATTGGTATACGGCGGCGTCTTGTCGTCGGGGTTCTCGGCAACCCATGCACGATGCGCGGCATTGTTCGTTCCTGGTATCAGCTGCGTCGTCGCGGAGAGCACTCACGGCCGCCAAACGAGACTATCCCCACGTGCTCCGTCTTGCGCCCGCTCTGGATCTGAATGTTAGAGATACTAGAAGACACACAAGCGCGGTGCTCACCTTCGGCTCTAGGCGGCGCGCAACCAACTCCTTCGCGAAACCGAGGCGGTCGGCAGTCTCGCCGGTCGCCGGGTCCGCCTTGGGCTCCGCCATTGGCGGCGAGACGTCCACGACGTACACGGATACAGTGTACCCTGCCCGCCCGGACATCGTGGCAAGACTTAGTTAAAATGAATGGGGAAAGAAATGGAGTGATGTCGAAGTGCACAGGAGTGGAGGGATTTGTTTGTCACCACTCTCACCACCCGTTGCCGCTCCGATCCTGCCCAGCCAAACTGCCGCTGACAGTGGATGACGTGTGAAATTGTCAACATCCACCGACATCTACCAGCTACCGAGACTTTTCTGACCTCCTTTCATCTCCTCCCATCACACCACAATGTCGCTCTCGGACCTCGACCTCGTACACCAGGCCGTCGCGGCCGAGGATGCGCGCGCAACACCAGCTGGCGGAGCGAACGGCGCAGAACCGACGCCGACAGAGTCCAACTCCGCCTCCGCGGCCATTTCCGCCGCCCCTACGAACACCCAGGCCGCGTCTCCACCACACATCTCCGGCGCGGCCACACCAGACCCGCTCGCTGCCCTCGGACTCGACCTCTCCTCCCTCTCGCAAGCCGATCGCGCCGCCCTCGCGCCGCTCATTGACGCGCTGCGCGCCGCGTCCGAACCTGGTGCCGAACTTGACATCGACGGGATTCTTCAGCAGCTTGAGGCTGCCGACGGCGTCGCGGACGTGCTGGAGGGACGGCTTGATGCGCTCCTTGCAAACCTCGGCGATATGGAGGCCGAGGTGGGCAAGGCCGATGCCGCAGGCGAGAAGTAGGTGGACGGACCACGGGTGGAGTTCGCTGTCGTCGCGCCACCATCGTGCCCACCGCTCTGCAGCACCCGCCTTCGCTTCTTCCCATCGGCCTTGCTACCACAATGACATAGACTACGACTCAGCTACGTTCTAATGTACACTATGCGCCGTGCTCGAGCAGCGCCTCTACAGCGAGCGCGGTATTGAAATCGCTGCGCTGCAGGGCACGCACGACGGTATCACGCGAGAGGTTGGGGAACATGTTAGACAGGGCCGCGATCTCCTGTTCTGTCGGCGCGCGCGTTCCGCCACTGACCCATTCGCCCATTGCTGCGCGCGCGCCGCGCGCGCCCGTCGGCGGCGTGGGTGCACCCTCGGGCGCGGGCGCTGGTGACGGCGCGAGCGTGGGGAGGCCCGCACGCGCGGCAAGCAGGCCTCCGAGACCTGTCGGCGGCGCTGGCGTCTCTAGCGGCGTATCCCGTACCTGGCCTGGCAGGACGCGGTTCGAGCGCCGAGGTGGGGAGGAATTCCCGATGAGCGGGGTGAATATCCGCGCAAGGAGGTTGTGCAACGACACGGGGATGCGATATGCCTTGAGCGGACGCCAAAGACGCCGCGGGCGTGTAAGCGAGGGGAGGAGGAAGGGGGTGTCGGTTCGGTAAAGATATCCCGTGACAAGGCCGGAAAGCGCCGCGAGAACGCTTCCTGGCGGGCTGGAGAGGGAGAGCTGGATAGCGAGGATCCATGTGAGAGCCTTGTTGCTAAGCTCTAGGCCAAAGATACGGAACGTGTAGAGGGAGGGGACTACACGGTGGTACTGCCAGAGTCTGATGTCAGCAAAGGCTTAGCGGGATACATACATGCTGAAGATTAAGCCATAGGGACCGGCCGGCACAACGTTAAGGCCAAGCTTGTGACCCAGTATGATGGCGCAGAAGGAGAGGACGGTGGAGAGCACCGTAGACACAACGATGAAGGACTGTGGTCAGCAAAGCGGACGCGGAGAACAGAGACTTTCCGCCGATGATTGTCTGCGACGGGGTCATGACTGCGGATGGTACGGTAATACGCACGGCATACTTGCGCGATCCAAACGACCTGGAGTAAGCATTCAATCGCAAGATTACACTCACTGCTCAATCCCCACAGCGACATTGTACAGCAGGATCTCTCCGACAAGCAGTTCCGTCGAGTTGGCAAACGCGAATGGGTGGATGAGAATGCGCCAGAACTACTGTGAGCTTGAGAACCTACGCAGGCTCACTTGGTGGTATTGGGTCAGATGAGGAACGAGCTGAAGATGTATGTACGGCTTGGCGTCGAGGAGCGAGGCGACAAGCGAGGTCATGCCGAGCAGGAGCATGATGCCTGAAGTTAGTTGTGCGACGCCGCTTGGGACGCACCCTTCGTGACCCCGGCATTCTGGAATCCTGCGGGTTAGCAGCTGTCCGCGGAAAGCACGAGAGAGCTTACCAGGCATGATCTCTCTATCTGTCCGAGCCTGCTGTCGCCGTCGAGAGGTTCTGAAATCTGGAGTTGTTGGGCGTTGTCAACATTGTCGTGCGCTCTCTGTTTCTTCATCCCCCTCGAGCGACGTCCCTCCACCTGACGTGTGCGGACATTATCGCATCTCCGCCCTACCATCGATCCGCCACGGTCCTCGGCAGAAAAGAGCCTGACCGCGACTGCGATACATCATGAACGAGACGCATTATGAACGAGACATCTAACTATTAACACTACACAATACGCTGGTCTACGGTCTGTCGGAGGGTGTCGCTGCGAGTAGAATTTTCCTTGGCGGTGGTTTGGACTGGGCGTTGGCGTGATGGCCTTACAGCTTGATAATCGCGGTGTATTTCTCAATCGCGACCTCGAGGGACGACGACAGACGCTCACGGGCAGCGTAAAGGGCAAAGGACGGTTTGATGGCAGCACGGGAGAATTCCTCGAAAAGAATATTGTCGGAGATCTTGAGGCGATTGAGGGCGTCAGCAATCTGCTGACCGACAAGGGGGATCTCGTTAACGATGGTAGCTTTGGCGGCGAGGATGTCGAGGAACTTGGTTTGGACTTTGGCGAAGTCAAGGAAGGCTTTGATCATGTCCTTGTGGGCTGTGTCCGTGCCGGTGGTCACGCCAGAGTACAGGCCGTGGTTGAGCGCGTCCGTGAAGTCAACGACTTCGTTGATGCCGTCTACGATGCGCTTGGAGGACGTTAGCTGAGCTGGAAGGCTAGGAGAGGAAACCCACGGGATACGGTCCCTGTCCAATGACGATGAGGGGCGCGTTAACGACAGTAATGGCCTTGGCATCGGGGATATACTCGCTCTGCAGATCGGCGAGCGCGCGGAGATCGGAGACCACGCGTGCACTCGAAGTAGCCACCACCGAGCTTACAACGGCGGCGGCAGCGACGAGGAAGGTACTGATGCGCATGGTGGTTGAGAGACCTTGGTGGATAATGAAAAATAGAAGGAGGAGTGTGTCAGCAGGTTTTTTGTAGAGGTGGACGAAAGAGCGAAACTGAACTGGAGGAGTACGGGAGGTAGAAGAAGATGAGGAGGAAGGAAAGGAAAAGAGTTGAGAAGGAGACCAGGACGGCCACGATTGGTTATGGTAAGACTGTTTGATTGACGAGCCAGTTATTTACTTCTGATAATGGAGTGGGAGCATACGGTGTTCAGTACGTTCAACAACGCAGCTGGCAGGCCCGTCAGACGGTTGTGACGTGTACACGACGTCCAGTGGTCCTCAGCCGGATGCTCTGATGCATTATGGACCAGAAGGCCAGTTGCCAGCTGCCAGACTACCCAATATTAACACGAGGCGGCCCATGTAGCAGGAAGTCTTACGCGTTGAGGATGGCGCTTTGTTTTGTGATCGCGGCATTGAAAAAAGAGCAGGTGGATCGTCAAGGGGGCCTGTGTTCACCTGACTGCCAAAAAGGGCGACAATGGAGCTTGTCGTTGAAGACTGACAGTGTTCGACTTGTGAGAGGTCCGCACCATGCACACCACAACACCATTGGCACGGGATCCCGGATCTAGAAACCTGGCTGATCAGAATGACCTGCCAATGTGCTGGTTCATGGTCGAGGAAACAAGCAGTCGCTTGTCTTCCTTTACAGTACCTTGTTTGATAGTAGGTGACCACGCTGAATGCTCTGCACCATTTTCCACCAGCTGCTGTCTCAGAGGTGTCACATTTACAAGGCTATCAACTACGTTGCGGGTGGGAAAAAAAGAAGTGAAGAGAAGACTGAACTAAACCACTATCCTACACTCCTCGTCATCTTGCTACGGTCACTAGCTATGAGTGAATCGATTTCGGTCCACTTGTTAGAGGTTAACGAGCGAATGGTACTTCTCGATAGCCTTCGCAACAAGGTTGCCCATGCTGCTGCCCTGCGCCGCGACGGAACCAGAGTCATCCATGTGGTTGATAAGCGCGACGGTGAGGGCGTCATCTTGAGCTTCAAGATTTTGAAGGGCAGTCGCAACGGGTTCGCCCACGACGGAAACGGAAACCTTCGCAACGAGGGAGCCCTTGCCGATGAGGTGGCTGAGGAGCTCCATTTGATACTTGCTAAACTGGGAGAAGGCCTCGGTAATAGTGTCCCTGTCGTCGCCGGAGTAGTTGATCTCCCCATCAATTTGAGAGGTGACCATCTGGATATCCGCCGTGATGTCCATCAGGCCGGTGATGATAGTCTGGCAGGTTTAGCGCGAAGATCACGTAGCTGTGGGAGCTGCAGACTTACAGGGAACGGGCCTTGTCCGACAAGGATAAGAGGGGCATTGATGACTGTAATTGTGTCGACCACGCGGATGAGTTCGCGTTCCTTGTCGGCGATAGTTTTAAGGAGGAGGTCAACGTGTTGGGCGGGGACAGCCGTGACGAGTCCGAGCAGAGAGGCGGCGGCGGCGAAAATATAGGTAAGACGCATGTTGGAACGAGGAGAGTGGTAGTGAGAAGACTCTAGAGAGAAGTCTGTGTAAACGATGTGAGAAGGGGAAGGAAACGTGAGAGGAAAGGAATGGAAGACAGGGAAGAGTGAGAAGAGGACTGGATGAACGAGAGAGAAAAGAGACTTCGGATCTCTTTATATATGCACGAGAAGGGTCAACCGGTCTCGGGGGGTGGGTGGGGGTTAGGGGGGTCGGGGGGTCTTGGGCGGTTGAGTGAGGACAGCCAGCCTGCATGCCCTGCGCGGCCCAGCCCCAGCCCAGTGCGAGGCAAGCGCGACCACTCGCCAGCACCAACCTTTCTGATGACTCAACCTTTGCGAGCTACAAGATGCTTCGGGTGCGCCAGCGTGGCCCCTAAGGCCTTGAGGCCGTGAGGATGGCCTCGACGGCTGGACAGCGAATGAAAAGAGCTTTCTCTCTGGTTCACTACAGGTACTGCACCATCAGCTGCCTTTGTTCCAATGGACGGAGACGCGTCGCACCCGATCAACGCGATCGGATAGGAATGGGATCTCATGATCCCCTAATTGCCTCGCACTGGCCACTAGCGTCGCGTTAGCCTCGCACCAGGGCGACAATCTACACCGCCGTGTGGGACAGTTGTGACGATTTTTCAGAGCATGGCTTCGGAAGACGGTCGCGCTCGATCGCGCGCTGATCAGTGTGCCATTGCAACTCTTGCGCTCTCATGCCTGTGACCCTGCGACTTGCTGACGCGTCCACCCCCGGAGCCATCGGTTGGTCCCGATGCGTTGAGCCCAGACTCAAGGATTCCTCAAGGTCTGGATCCTGTAGCCTACCGATTGTGGTGAACAGAGGTAGCTGCTTTTTCTTTGGCACGGCGATATCGGTCTAACCACCGTCAAATAAAAGAATCGGGAATCGGAGAGCCTAAGGCAAAAAGCCAGACGTTGGCGACCGGTATCTTCCACGCCGGCTACAGACAGTGCACAAAAACAATCAAGATGGAGCTTTCCAGACATCGAGCATTCTCTGTGATCTGTGAGCTGTGAGTCTGTGGCATAAGAAGGGCAGCTGCGCAGCTGGCACGTGGGCCGGCGAGATCCGCACTTGGTCCCACGCACTAATGGCTAGCGTGAAACGCTTCTCGCGATTGTACTAGCGTTAGTGCCGATTTGAAGAAAACAGGCAAACTTTTGCCAAGCTTGGGCCCCGGACAGCAGCCTGATGTGAACTCTTGGTGAACAGACAGTCTTAGCACCTGTAGCGCTCGAGGGTACTGACCGCAGGATTGCCCGGTTCAGAGTTTCATCGGAGAACCAGAAGATCAGAAGATGAGAGCATGAGAGGCCTGAGAGGATCAGTTATCAGTGGCTGAATGGTGGCCAGGCCGTGGTGACCAGGCAATCCGCAATACCAAATGGCCCGACCTGGCCAACCTCTTATGGGTTCTCCGGTCCTGACCGGCGCTCAACAACAAACCCGTGAGTTTGAAGAGTCATGGCTGCCTGGCCGCCTTGGGCCTTCAGCCTGCCTGCCACCCGCGTTTAATTCCTCGCGAGGATATGTGGTTGACTCTCACGGCGGGGGAACCAAGGTGACAAAAGTCAGCTTATCAGAAGTGACTGGCTTGAAGGAAACGCTATAGATCGACGTTCTGTGCGGTCTATGAGATCTGTGGACCTAGGATCCGTGGGTCGCGCGATTGCGGACGGCGCGACGCTTGGGCATCCGGATGATCGAGATAAGGAAGCAGACAGCGTGTTTTGACCACCCGTTAGCTGTTAGCGCGTTTGCTGTTGGCCTGTTGGCCCTGCTAGCCCTTCCTTCGCCCCTCTGCCCCGCCCGTCCTAAGCACTTCTCCACCCTCTCTCGCGCTTTCGCCCTTAGTTTCCTTTTCTCTCTCCACATCACCTCACTCAGTACTGCGCTTCTTCACCACATACCGCTCCTCTTCTCGGTCGGTGTGCCTTTGACTTGAGGCAGCAATGGCTGAGGCTGATCATAGGGTGCTGTCGAATGGTGACTCGGTTGGCCCCCAATTGCCCGATTGCCCTCTGCCCCCACTCACCGTATATAAGAGCGTCTCTTTGTCGCTCTCCCTCTCGCTCTCTCTTCCTTTCATCCACTTCTTCTTTTCCATTCACTTCTTCTTCTCCATCCATATCTCTCTTCTCTTCCTTCATCGTTCTTCTTCCTTCCACCTCTCCATTCACCTCTCTACCGAGTCTCAGTACCATGCGCTTCACTCATCTTCTCGCCGCCGGGTTTACCCTTCTCGCCGCTGTGACCGCCGCCATTTCTGCTGAGCAGGTCTCCGGCAGTCTTCATGATATCTCCATCGAGCAAGACGATCTTGTCGCTCCCGCCAACCAAATCACCATCATCAACGCCCCTCTCATCATCATTGGGCAGGGTCCCTTCCCCGTAAGTCGTCGATTGCTCAACCTGTCATGCTGATACAATCGTGTCAGAGTCTCATCGCTGGTGTGACCAAGGTCATCACTCGCATGCAGCAGCTGGTCGTTGCACTCCAAGGCACGGAACCGTTCCAAGGGGAAGCCGAGACCGTCGTTGTCGACGCGTATCTCAAGTTCAGCAAGAGTCAGATGGACTTCCTCGCCGTTCTCAACTCCAAGGCCACTATCATCGAGAAGGTTCCCCTTGTGGGGGCTCCTGTGGCCGCGATCCTCCGGTCTCTTGAGGCACTCGATGACCACCTCACAATCGCGCTTCTCAACCTCGTCGGAAACCGTGGCGTAATCGAGAAGCAGGGTAACGATATGGCTAGCCTCCTCGAGAAGACTATCGCGGAGTACCAGTCTTTCGTCTAATATCGACGCTTTGTACCACCCACCCTCAACATGGCAACCCTTAGTGTAGGATGATAGAGATACCCCTCCTTCCCACCTTTTCTCCGTCCTCCGCTGTTTATAGACGAGTATGAAATACTGTACATGACAGTAGTCGGGCTTCCATCTCGATGCAGAGTGACGGGACGCGCAGTCTCTTCCGGGCGCTTCCGGTGTTTTGGGGCTAACGGTCTCGAGTTAGCAGTTACACCCCGCGACACGGTCAATCGGGCATGGCGCGAGCGTCGGGAAGTTCTTCGCACCTCGCATTCACTGATTACCACACCTCAGATATGGTCAAGTTGGCGGAGTGCCGTGGCCTCTTCCACATAGGTACCACTTCTCCTCACACAACCTCACATTCTAGCTCACAAACGGACGCCTTAAACAGAATCCCCTCGCAAGCTCTTCACCACACGTACGTGTCTTTCACCGTCCACACTGACATCAGCGACACACCATCATGACGAGCCACCTTAAACAATCCGCGGACGGCCCGTCGTCCCCTTCGCTTGGACGTTTCGGCTCCAGCCCTTTGGCCACCCCACTGGGCGGCAAGAGCTGGATTCTCTACCTCTTGAATTTGATTACGGCCAAGACGAGGCTCGCCGATCTGATGGCGGTAGCGTCGTACCTTAAAGCAGCAGTGACAATGGCCGGGAACCGTCTCATCAACGCCTTCGATCATGTAACCGTCCCAATTCTCAATGTGCGGGCGCAGCAATCGCAGTGCGCGCAGGGTACCAGATACGCACAAGCACCGTGTGAAGTGGCAGAGATGAATATCGGCGAGTTCACTTCCACTATCACCACCCTCTATGCCGCGGCGAACGACGACCTGTCTGTCCTCACCACGCAGGTGATGAAGGCACACGAAACGACGATTGCGACAATGCAGGCCGACCTTCGCCAGAAGCAATCGTATAAGGTGGACCTCGATGCGGCCAACGTTGCGCGGAGACGACTCGCTGCAGAGAAGGCGCAACTCGTCCTCGACAATGCGGACCTCGTGACGAAGCATGACGAGTTGGCGAACGAAGCCATGCAGTACATCAAGACAGATCAGGAACTCCAGCGAGTCAGGACCGCCATGTCTACGCTTCAGGACCAGCACCGAGACCTCGTCGCGGATACGCAAAGACAAGCCGCGAGTTATCGGGCGGTCATCGAGGCCAAGGATGCCGTTGTTGCCGACATGCAAGATCAGCTTGCCAACTACAAGGCCGCCCTTGCGACGAAGAACGACGTCCTCGTCAATAAGCAATAGCAAATAACCGACTGTCAGGCGGCCGTCGCGGCCAAAGATGCTGTCCTCGCCATTATGGGCGAGGAAATCGAGCGTCTCATGGCGTTAATCACCCTCCAAACCAAGGACTCAAGTACCGCATCCCGTGGGTCATCGAGTCGGCACAAGTCGCACAAGTGGCACAACGCCATAGCCGCCCCCATACATTCGTGCGCTGAAAGGGACCTCCTCCTGGCCTTCTTGGAGAGTATCCCCGACACCAAGTCCGTCTCGTATCTCAAAGTATATGCCAAACACAACGAAGACATGTGGGCGCAGCTCCGGCATATCGACGGCCAGCAGCTTGTCGGCTTCTACGCCTACATAAACGGGCGCGTCGCAGAACAGCTGTTGTGCTTCAAGGCGTC
Organism: Apiotrichum sp. Y4204; assembly: GCA_025531455.1. NCBI lineage: Eukaryota > Fungi > Basidiomycota > Tremellomycetes > Trichosporonales > Trichosporonaceae > Apiotrichum > Apiotrichum sp. Y4204. Next base: position 153,260 of record JAMYHL010000028.1, read on the forward strand.
CTGTGACGCGAAGAAGTGCGTGCCGTCCCTTACAAGCAGTGACACTTCCACGCCGCCAGGTGAGTACGTTGGAAGCAGAGCGGGCTAGCGAATGTCCTGACCTCGCAGGTAATGCCCGTCAAGATCGTTCGTGAGAGTATGATATCAGAATCAGTAGAGTTGAGCGACAAAACGTCAGTACAGCGCACGATTGGGAGATGAGTGGTGTGAAAGTTCGATCCATCGTAATCCATGCAGTAGATTCCGACTAAATGTCCGTTGGGGCTGGTCCACGGCCGGGCTGGGTCCATGGCCCCATCGCTGGGCGTGTGTGTTGCCCAGTCGTCGCATGGTGCGACCCGCGCAACCCGCGACGAGCGACAGCAGCGCCACAGACCGCCACGCGCGGCGCACGCCGCGGATCCACGTCGCTCCGATCGCTCCGGCGCTCCGTGGAAATACCCCCGCGGCAAAACATCGGCCAGCATCTCCGCGCCCTGCGAATTCCCTGGGTCTCGCTTTGCCCCGATGACGCCGCTGAACCCGCTGTGCTGCCGCCGCTGCTTACAGTACTGTTGTTGCCGCGGTTGTGCGGTTGCGGCTGAAAAAATCCATGTTCGCGATTCGTCAGACGTCATTGGCTGGAGTTCAGAGTGGGGAGCGAGAGTGGGGTTGGAGCTTTTGGTTACTGGTTACAGCATGATACTGGTCAGTTGTCTGGGGACCTCATGCTCTTGGCTCGATGCATGTGTGCGCTTTGTACTTGCATCACGCATTGCGCGTCACGGTTTTGCTGGCTTCCTCACGATGCATTGCACTACAGACATGACTAGGCGATTACACGGGCGAGGGGAGGAGCATGCGGCGGGGGTCCTCGAGGTACTCCTTGATGCGGACGAGGAAGGTGACGGCTTCCCTTCCGTCGAGGAGACGGTGGTCGTAGGTGAGGGCGACGACCATGATGGGGCGGATGACAATCTGGCCGTTGACGACGACCGGCTTCTCCTTGATGGCGTGCATGCCGAGGACGGCGGCCTGGGGAAGGTTGATGATCGGGGTACCGAAGAGCGAGCCGAAGACACCACCGTTCGAGATGGTGAACGAGCCGCCCTGCATGTCCTCGATGGAGAGCTTGTTGTCGCGGGCACGGGCGCCGAGCTCGGCGATCGCGCGCTCAATGTCGACGAGACCCATCGCCTCGGCGTTGCGAACAACAGGGGTGACGAGACCCTTGGGGGTCGCGACGGCGACGGAGAGGTCGACGTAGTCGCGGTAGACAATGTGGTCGTCCTCAATCGACGCGTTCGCCTCGGGGATCTCGCGGAGAGCGAGGACGGAGGCACGCGCGAACGCGGACATGAAGCCGAGCTTGACGCCGTCGGCCTTGAGCACACCCTCCTTGTAGAGTTTGCGGAACTCCATGAGCGACGACATGTCAATCTCGTTGAAGGTAGTGAGCGAGGCGGCCGAGTTCTGCGACGCCTTGAGACGGGTAGCGATGGTCTGACGCATGCGGCTCATCTTGACGCGAGTCTCGTTGCGCGAACCGGCGACCTTCTCCGGAGCGGGGGCCTCCTTCTTGCCAGAGCTAGGCTTGGGGGAAGGAGTAGGAGTGGGCTTGGGGGGGTGGGGAGAGGCCTTGGGGTCCTGGGCAACCTTGGAGTCGGACGACTTGGGGGCGGCCTCCTTCGACTCCTCCTTCTTCGGCTCGTCCTTCTTCGGCTCGTCCTTCGACTCCTCCTTGGGGGCCTCGCTGGCGGAGCTCTCACCACCCTCGGGGCCCTCTCCGGGCTCGAGCTTGACGAGGTCCTGGCCGACCGCGACGGTAGAGTCCTCCTCGACAAGAAGCTCAACAATCTTGCCCGCCTGGGGTGCGTTGACCGAGACGTCGATCTGGGGTTAGTTGCGTGACGGTGGAGGTGGGCCAGGTGCGAGGCGGAGGCGCGTAACGCGGACCGGAGCACCGAGTGAGACAAAGGCAGGCTCAGCCGCCAAGCTCTGCACCACCCAGAATGTGCTCGATACGCACCTTGTCAGTCTCAATGGTCGCAATCTCCTCGTCGGCCTTGACCCAGTCGCCGACCTGCTTGGTGAACTGTTTCAAGGTGCCCTCGGTGATAGACTCGGCCTGGGTGTCAGCGGGGTTGGGCAGGGAGGCAGAAAGCCCAGATACGAGGAAGACGCTGCATCTTCCTCTCCAAGGCTGCGCGTGCTCACCATCTGGGGGACCTGGACAGTGACGGGAGCTGCGGGGGAGTCAGTCTCTATCCATGGACGCCGTTTCATCAGAGTTTGGCTGTGATAAGCCACAAACACACGTACCGGCAGTGAACGAGGTCGAGGAGAACGGGCGGGCAACGAGCGGCGCAACGAGACGCGACCTGCGGGTGTGAGTAACGTGTGCGTGGGGAGAGTCCGGTCATCCAGCGCGCGGAGTGCCACCAGCACGCGCAGCACATAGTCCGCACTGGTGCTGCTGCGTGTAGATTTCACTCCGCTGGTTTGCTGGTGAGCATGGTGGCGCTGACATTTGGGTGGGGCGCGCGGACGCGGCGAGGGCGAATCCGCGGACGGCGGAGCGGCGCGCGGCGGCGGCGGGCGCGGCCTTTGCGGCGACGGCGAGGGCGCGGACTGGTGTGCGGAGCATCGTGGGTGGTGAGGAGGGAGAGTGGGGGGATGGATAGGGGAGGGGGATGGAGTGGATACAAGAATAATCCTCGACGGAGCTGCCACTGGCCCGAGGCAAAGGTGTTCCAGTCTCTGGTCAGTATCCAAGAGCGATGTGGGGGGGGGGGAAGGAGCGGGCCAGGCGCTCGGGAGCGCAGAGGAGCAGAAGGAGAGCAGAGAGAGGTGCCTCTGGGGTGGAGCACTTTTGCCTTGCCCCTACCTCTCTCCTCCTGCGGCCTGGGCTGGGGGGAAGGAGGAGGAGAAAACGGGAGACCGCCATGCCGCCAGGCAGGGGAGTTTCGCCGAAAACAACCAAGCGCTAGTAACAGTTCCTAATCCACATTGACATCATTCACAGCATTTCTAATCATTCTCCTAATTCTCCACCCTGCGCACCTGAGCTACCCAGCCTAGCATTCTCCTCCCGGCGGCAGGCACGTGGTGCGGCTTCCACCTTTTGCACCCTTTTGGCATGCACCTCGGCGGATGCCCCGACAGAGCCGAAGCCATGACGTGGGCGGTACCCCGTCTCTCCTCCGGCCACTCGCAGCAAAGCCGTCCTCTGGCGCGCGCTCGGGGCGGCGATGGGGCCGTCATGTCCGATGTCCGAGCGGGCGGAGGCGCGCAGGAAACGAAGAGTGCTAGAGCTAGAGTGCGAGGCTCTGTCGATCCGTCAACGGCACTGGATCCAGGAGGCCAGGATGCATATACCACAGATTTTGATCGTGCTCTGTCTGCTCTGGTGCCAAGATGAGAATGGATGAGTCGCGAATCACACACCATGCATTTTTTTTTCCTCAGCTTTTGAGGAGCATACACACCAGGCCACCAGGGTTGTCACCCAACCCCAACGCCGGCCCAGGAACGCAGCCACAGCTGGGAAATCTCCGTCCTCCGCCGCCTGGCGGCCTGTTCCAGACCTGTGCTGTAGAGCTCGGGATAACCATGATGGGATGCAGGATATCTAATCTGCCGAATGCGAATGGCGAATGCTGATCCGATCCCCGTCGATACATTCCTTTCGATCTGACATCCTTTCTTTCCCCTGCTGATCCTGCGATCAATATTTCCCCTGCTGATCATCGATCTCTGGACTCATCTCGATCTGCATGCTAGCCGCTGATCCGCTGATCCCCGCTTCCGATCCGCATCCGCTCAGTACACGGATCGGCGTCGCCTCATGGCCTCATGGCTGGCCTCGGTGGGGCCGTGCCATCTATTTTGCTAGCAATGTGGCACCTCACATACACTCTCGTTCTTGCGGTGTGTTGCGATCCCCACTCGCTATGGATGTTGGTGTGCTCGCTGCTTGCATCCGCATACACGTCCTCCATTCTTATGCATTCCATCATCAAAAGCCAGACTGCAGCTCAGATGAAGAGTTTGTTTATGTTGCCATCAATAAGCACAAACCCCAACATAAGGCCATCCCCTCGCCGTGCAATTCACAGTGATAGCCTCACACAGGCCCCCAGTCCCAATCCCACCCTCGCACTCCAATACCATGCAATGCATACCCATCTAGACACTCATCTCCTTTGCCCGCCGGTCCGCCTCGACGAGCTCGTCAAACTTGACCCCCGAGCCGCCGAAAATGTCCAGCGCGCTCCCAAACGTCAGGTCCACTTTGCCGTTACTCAGCGTGTCGACGAGATCGAGGTCCGCGAGGTCCTTGGCGCCCCCGGCGTACGTGCACGGAATGGTGACCCAGTTGCCGAGGCCTGGTGTCAGAGAAGGGGGGAAAGAGAAATGACAGATGGGGAGATGGGGATCCGCAGGTCCGTGTCGAATATCACCCAAAATCAGGTCTGATCCGCTTGGACTCACACTTGACGAGCTCCTCGTCGATGCCCTGGCACAGTCCCTCGACATCAGCAGCGTGGATGAGCAGTTCAGAGCAGTATCCCTCAATAAGACGGATACTCTCCTGGGTGACCGCCATGTCCGTGAGCGTCTTCCACCCGTTCATAGCGACAATCCACCCCGACTCGCGTTTCCGGCAGCTGAAAGAAAGAGTTAGAGAAGCACAACAAAAGTTTCAGAAAATGCCATACCTGATGTCCACTACGAGACGCTCCTTGCCGACCGCGGCGCACATCTCTTGCAGCACGGCCTCGGAAAACTTGCCGCCGGGGAAGAGCGCCGAGGTGACAATGACCTGGGGTTAGGCATGAACCCGAATTACTCGGTTTCCTCCTCCGGCTCGTAACCTCTCCAACGTGACCTCAACTTATCCTCCCCTCTCCCTACTCATCCAGACCTACCCACTCCCCACTCCCACCTCCCCCTAGGACTCACCTTATCAGCCCCAGCCGCAATCCACTCCCCAGCATTCGCGGCACTAATCCCCCCGCCGACCTGCAGCCCCCCAGTCCACGCGCCCAGCGCCTCCCGCGCAGCCGCGTCGTTCCCCGGACCAAGCTTGATGACGTGCCCGCCAGTGAGGTTGTGGCGCTTGTACAGTTCCGCATAGTATCTCGGCGGGTGGCTGTAATCAGCGGTCTATCTTTTCCACTTGTTGTTCTTCTGCCTCACGTCGCGACAAAGTTCTCGCGGGGGCCCGAGGCCTGCGCGCTCACTAGGTCCAATGTCCCGCCCACGATCTGCTTTACGACGCCGCTGTGCAGGTCGATGCAGGGGCGGAATTGGGAGTGTCGCCTTGGTGCCATTGTGGGTTGGTGGAGAGGGCGGAAAGTTGGGAGTTTTGTGCCAAGATAGAGAGTTGAGCTGGTGGAGGTCGATTGTGGGTTTGAGTCGGGAGATTGTGGATAAACTGCTATATACCGTGACTGTCAAATCTCGTGCCCTCTGCTCAATTGTTTTCAGGATCTTTCCACATCCATGTACCCATGTTGAGCTGCAACACGTTCTGCAACCGTCTCCACCCCCTCCGCTGCACTAGATCTCCCATCACAAGTCAATGCAAATGCCATTCCAACAGGAAATCTACTATCTGATACAAATCTCCGTCTCACTCCTACGCCTGGCTATTCCGCGGCGCCTTGCGCTTCTTGCTCTTTCGCTTCCCATCCACTTCTGGCTCGTCCCCGGGTGTAGAGACCGCGGGGCTCTGCGCAGACATCTTCTTCGCCTTGGTCGGCGTGCTCTTGGCCGACGTGCCATTCTCCTTCTCCGGGACCGTCAACGAGCCGTTGGCGCGCTTCGCGGTCTTCTTCGGCCCCGTCGAGAAAAGGCCCGCGAAGAAGGTCTCGAGCTCGGTCACTTCTGCGTCGGGCACCTTGCGAACCGCGTCCGAGGAAAGGGAGAGCGGCGCAGCGGAGATGGTAGGGAGGGCATCAATCTCGATCGCCTCACCGGCCTCCTCCTCGGTCTCATCTCGCGAGCCGAGAAGCTCGTCCATGAACGCTTCAAAGAGCATGCCGACGGGAGGGAGGGTGTGCGACGGTCCGTCAAAGACCTGTGCCGGGTGACCAGCCGCACGGCGCTGCAGCGCCGAGACTGCAACCGCAGCCTGTTCCGGCTCGGGGGCGAGCTCGAGGTCGTCGAGGAACGCGTCCTTGCCAAACATCTCCTGCCAGATGGAGGTGGCTCGCTTGACCGGGCCAGCAGAAGACGCGACGGAGCGCGCTGCCGGCGCGGCAGCAGTCTGCATGTCGCCAAAGCGGTAGATCTCGCCCGAGGGGGAGATACCAACCAGATGGATAGACCCAGTGGTTGGGAGGGCAGTGAGCGCAGTGAGCGCCGTCTTGATAGTCGCTGTACGCTCCAGAGTGCCCTCCGCGGTGAAGAATGAGAATGTTGTCGTGTCCTTGGACTGTCCGCCGGCAATGAAGCCGGACGACAACGGCACGAGGTATTCTGTCGCCTGAGTAGGATGGCTGTGGACCACCTCGCAGGACAGAACATCCCACACTAGAACACCCTTCTGAGCGCCACCACCGACGAGATAGCGGCCCTCGGAGGAGCTAAACGCAACCTTGCGTCCGTCGGAGCCGGCATCCAAAGCACGCAGCATCAGGTTGCTCTGTGTCTCCCAAAGGGTCACCACTGACCCGTGGCCGAGAGCCAACAGCGTCGCATCAGGCGAGAACGCCGCTGAGTGCACAGGAAGTGAGCGGTACGAAAACGATGAACGCATCGCCCAGTACACTGTATAATGTCAGCACATTGCGCTCACAAACGGATGCAACTCGTGGCCCGAGTTCGGCTCAGAAGTAAAGAAGAAGAAGAAAAAGGTCCTCAAGATTATTAGGACTGTTGAGCTTGTAAAATTTTGTTCATCCTTGAACTGGGCCAGCAGAGAAGATAAAGGGTACTCACGCTCAGCGACGACGGGCTTCTTTCCATTCTTGCCTGTAATCGTCAGCGGCATCCAAAGATTGATCACGATGGTCTCCTCAGGATTGCAGAATATAAAATCTTCACAGCCAGAAGCTACAGAAGATGTGTAATGTGATATTTTTTGTCATCGTCGGAGAGGTATGATATCGGAAGGGTCACTCACCATTTTCAGGCTTCTTGGCCTGGCGGACATGCCACAGCTTCACGGAGCCAGACACAGAAGCAGTGACGGCGAACGGCTCGGCGGACGGGCTCGGTGCGCCGAAGGCCATGGCGGTAATGTCCTCCGAGCCGTGTGGGCGGGGGTATTGGGTGTTGACAATGTACCTGTCTCCCGACCAGCGCCAGAACTTGAGCGTCTTGACAAAACCGCCGCCCTCGTGCTGGTCACTAGGACGACCCTCAATGGTTGCCATCCACTCGGAGCGACCGTCGCGCGGGGCGGAGAAAGCGACGTGCTCAACTGCAACGGGCTCAAGATGCTTCTCGTCCCTTCGCGAGACGCGGTTGGAGGGGGCGACCTCGAGGTCGAACAAGACCGTGGAGGCGAGGGGGTCGATAAACTGGAGGGTAGAGGGGTGGGATGACGGGACAACAAGAGCTTTGGTGGCAGGGTGGATAGCGATGGGGTAGACGCGGTTGGAGCCAGGGCGGAGAGGGTCGAGGCGAACGCCCTGGCCGACGGCAGAGACGGCTCCGGTGGTGGCGCCAACACGGAGCAGCGATCCATCGGCGAAGCCCATCCAGAACTCCTCCTCAACGCCGCGGTCGCCAGGGCGGACAGCCACGCTCAAGATCGGGCGGCCGCCGAGACGGGGGATGTACTCCCGCTTCCCAGAGGCCAGGTGCCACTGCACCAGCACACTCTCCTCACCGACGGACAAAATTTGCGCACCAGCAGGTGTGAAAGCGATGGCAGCAACAGCATGCGCGTGCCAGTGAAGCGATGTTGTCGGGAGGCGCTTTTCCGTCTCAGCGTGCATCATCTTGTCGTTGTCGGTATGCTGCGCCTCAAGGGCGGCCGCGTCGAGCTGGCGGAACGCGGCGCCGAGGCCGTGCCACAAACGAATGACACCTTTGCTGTCACCTGTCGCAAACCACTCCTCCTGCACGACGCCGGAACGGGTGACGCGGTCGGGTGCAAACGCGCCGCAGGTGAACCGCTCGTCCGAGACAAACTTGACACACTGAGGCTTCCACTTGTCGGTGGTCTCAGATGTCGGCAGGCGGTAGACGTACGCCTTGGTACCGGCAAGAGCGACGACATAGTTTGTCCTCGGGGAGATCATGAGGGTTGCTGGCGGCGCGCGGAGCTTGCCCACTGCGTAAAGGTACGCCACCGGCTTGTCCGAGATAGACGCAGCCTGAGGGAGCAACGGTACACGCATCACACGGTATTGAATGTGGGAGCCGTCCTCCTTCACCTTCTTTCCAGGCTTGGGGTTTGTGACAGTGGTGAAGATCCACCACTTGTCGCCAATCTGGCCGATACACATGTGGTTGACCTGTCCATCGTCGGCAACCACAATCGTGCGGATGTGTCGGCCCTCAACCCAGTCCCAGATCTTGATCGTGCCGTCCTCAGCAGCCGTGATGAGCTGCAGAGGATTCGTGGGGTGGAGAAGCAGCGCAGTGATGCGCTTCCGATGCCCGTCGGAGTCGGTCGACGACAGGGTTGAGAGGCGCGCAAAATTTGATGACGCGTGGACGAATACAGACGTGTTGGCCGCGGTGAAGTAGAATCTGAGAGTTAGACCTGTCAGACTAGGGGTAACTCACCTCCCATCCTTGGACCACACTGGGGGAATGTCCGAGACCTCGCTGCGGGCGACGGGAATGCAGTCCCAGCTGGAGGACGCCATGGTGGATGATGAAGAGGGGCCTGCTGCGGCTTCTGCGTCTACTGGATCGCGTGCGCGCTGTTTCCCCTTGTCTTTCCTCTTTGTTGCTGGCGAGGCATTGTTGGAGAGGTGCTCGCCCATCATCTGGGGAAGAGGAAAGGAAAAGAAGAGCGGGGATGAAGAGAAAGTGGACTAGTATTTAACACGACGACGACAAAGACAACGAACAGGAAATGGTGCGAGCAAGGCGAGTGACTGTGGTTGACGAAGACTTGACCGAGACTGCCCAAAAAAAAAAACGGTGCGAGGGAAGGCCAAAATTATAAACGGGGGGTGTCATTTACAGAATTTATGTTTCCCACTAAACGGGCGGCGCACATAATTCCGCCACGCGACATTCAAGGTGATCCGCAAGTTTCGTTTTTTGCCCTTGCTCGCTGTCAGCTTGCTCGCTGTCAGTTTGGCGCTCGACGCTGTCATCCGCATCGAAAAAAGCACTCCTCTATTGTCCTCTCCTCACCTCTCTATCATCTAAAAAATGACGCTTGAGTTCGTCCTCCCCCCCATTCACGACAACCCCGACGGCTCCTGGGGCCCGAGCACCAGCACCGTCTCGGCTCCCTTCAAGGAGTGAGTACTTCTTGTGCCCGTGGGTCGTTTGACCACATGTGGCAAGCCTGAGTTCCTTTTGCTTACACGCAGCATCCCGTACGCGCCCTTCTCCAAGTCGGACAAGATCACACGCATTGCCGACTGGCACGATGCCGCTGCGGAGGGTGCCGCGTCGTCGAACACTCGCGGTGGCCGTGCCGCCTTTGGTGCCGGCTCGCGCCGCCCGGGCCGCGAGGCGTACGGCGCGTCTGAGGTGAACGCGTTCGGCTACGTTCACGATGAGGACGAGAAGAGCTTCTCGCTCGTCGACTCGACCCGCGTCAAGACTGGCGCGCGCGGTGGCGCGTCGCGCGGTCGCACAATGCGTGCCCCTGCTGCTCGTGGCCCCGCTGGTCGTGGAGGACGCTACGGCCAGCCGGCCCGTGGAGGACCTGGTGGCCGTGGCGGCCGTGGTGGTGGTCGCGGTGGATACGGCTACGACAAGCCGCAGCGCGTCCGTGACTGGTCGGTTACCATCAACCCCGAGTGGCCGGTGCTCGAGGAGATCGAGTTCAGCCGCCTCAACAAGCTGTCGCTCGGCGTTGAAGAGCCCGAGACCCTCGAGTCGTACGGTACCCTCAAGGGCTACGACCGCGCGACGTTTGACCGCATCAACACTAGGAATGAGAAGCCGCTCGAGATCCAGGACCGCATCCGCTACAACATTACGACTTCGGAGGACCCGGTGATCGCGCAGCTCGCGGACAAGAAGGAGGCCACCATCTTTGCCACCGACTCGATTCTCTCCGTGCTCATGTGCGCGTCGCGTTCCGTCAACTCGTGGGACATTATTGTCGAGCGCCGCGGCGACCAGCTCTTCTTCGACAAGCGTGATGGCGGACCGTTCGACTTTGTCACTGTCAACGAGAACGCCATGGACCCGCCTCCCGACTCGGACGACATCAACTCTGCCCAGTCGCTCTCCCTCGAGGCGACTTACATCAACCAGAACTTTGCCTCGCAGGTCATCCAGGAGAAGTCCAAGGCGTACGCCCCCAACCCCAACCCCTTCTACTCGCCCGAGGAGACCGAGCCACTCGCCCCGACGCTCTACCGCTACCGCAAGTTCAACCTCTCGCTCGACGAGGAGGAGGACCTCCAGATTGTTGTCCGTACCGAGGTGGACGCGTACGTTGGCAAGAAGGACGTCCCCATCACCGTCAAGGCGCTCAACGAGTGCGCGACCCAGGGCGGCAGCAAGTCGCTCGACTGGCGCAAGAACCTCGACACCCAGAAGGGTGCCATTGTCGCCAACGAGATGAAGAACAACTCGGCAAAGCTCGCCCGCTGGGCCCTCCAGTCGTACCTTGCCGGCGCCGAGCAGATGAAGATGGGTTACATCTCGCGTGCCAACCCGCGCGACGCTCAGCGCCACGTCATTGTCGGCATCCAGGCCGTCAAGCCCGTCGACTTTGCCCGCCAGATGAACGTCTCGCTCGCCAACGGCTGGGGTATTGTCCGCACCATTGCTGACCTCGCCCTCAAGCAGCCCGAGGGCAAGTACATCCTTGTCAAGGACCCCAACAACGTAAGTTTAAATATTGCTACAGAATGTGCAAATGCTAATGGCAGCCCATTATTCGCTTCTACTCGGTGCCCGAGGACGCGTTCGATGCTGAGGAGGAGGAGGAGCTTGTCATCCACGAGCAGGACGACAACTAGATCTAGGCGTGCATGTATCGTGTTGTGTTGGCTGGATGAGATGCGATGCTGAATGAGAATAATGCGCAATGTGTTGAAGCTATGAGTAACGGAAGTACTGCCAGCCGACCCAGTTGGCGATGGCGAACCAAGCGGTCACGGGTACGAGGAGGGGGACGAGGTACTTGTAGTGCGTGTCGGTGCAGAGTACTTTGAGGAGCGGCGTCTGGCGTCAGCGGAGTGGCATGGCCATTGCGGCAGACTGCGTCGATGTTATACATGCCTGGGTCTCACACTCACATCACTGGGACACCCAATGCCGACATACACCGCCGCAAGCCCCGCAGCGAGAGTAGCCCCGAGTGCGAATACCACACTCAGCGCAAACATCTGCGAGCTCGAGAGACTTGGCTCTGCGAGCGGCGGGCGCGTGAACGGCTCGACTTTGGCCCGGGCTTCGGGTTCGGGTTTGGGTGCGGGTTTGCGCGTCATGGAGGTGGTTGGAGGCTGCGTCACCGTGGAGGTTAATGATTCTGGAGGATCGAGGAACGGCTAAAAGGGATCACGGGATGGGCAGGGAACGGGTGGGTCGATGCCGGATGGCGGATGGTGGGTGCGGGACTGGCGCGGTGCTCGGTGACGGACGCGGCGGCGGGGACGATGGCGATTGTGTGGGCAGCAATGTGTGAAGACAGAGTAGGGGGGATGCACAGCACAGGCTAGGTGTGGGTGGCGAATGAGAAAATGTCGTTTGTACCAGGAGGGGGCCAAAAGGCCAAAAGGGTTGTTTCACCGGCGCGCGTCACTGGGGGAAGCCAAGAAAGTGTTGTGTCAAAGTGTTGCATGCGACTTTGGGCCCCTTCTTGTTCTCCGAGACCATCACAACTCTATTCCATCTCCCTCTCTCCCTCTCTCTCTCCCTCTCTTCCTCCTCCGACACTAGTACATCCATACCGACTCCATCACTGCGGCACTAGATTTCGGTGCGTACGTCGCGTGCACGGCAGTCACAGCGGAGGCCTGAGGAACGTGTGCAATGGGTTCTTCGGGTGGTTACTTCTCGACTTGACTTTCTCGCTTTGATCCTCCCACTCTCCATCGCACCCAGTGTCCAAAACTTACACCAGAACTCTTGCCACCGCATACCCCGGCCCACCCAGCGACTGGCGCCACCACGATGAGCGGCGCGCAGGCGGCGCCGAATCCGTCTATTCCGCCGATATCAGGACCATCGCGTGCTGCAGGCAGCACGGAGGATACGCCCTCGCCAAAGACGCCGCCGACGGCGCAGGTCCCGCATGTCCCGCAGGTGCCCCAGATATCTACTCCGCCAACGCTCGCGCCGCTGTCGCTGTCGCTCTCGCGCTCGACCTCGCGGCCGGGCAAGAATGGCTCCCCCGGCTCGAACCCAACCGTGCTCTCCCGCCTCGCCGGCCTGTTCCAACACGAGCCCCAGGTGCATCACCACTCGCCCCTCGCCGAGCCGCCCGTCACGTTCCCCGCTACGGATGACCTTGACATTGATATCGCGCACGTCGTGTTTGGCGACGATGAGCCGCCCACCCCGCCACCAAAGCCCGAGCCAATACCGGACAGGGATGCTCTCAAGGTCCTCGTGGTGACCTGGAACATGGGCGATGCACTGGTGCGTATTGCCGACCGCACTGGCATGTGCGCCAGCGGGTCTGGACAGACTCGCTACAGTCAGAACGGTTACTAACCGCCAGCCCAAGGGCGACCTCTCGGTGCTTCTCGGCGACGTGCCCGCGTACGAGCCGACTATCGCGCGCGATGCGGTCGAGGGCTTGCCGAAACTGCCCGTCGAGAACGTGCATCCCTACCATGTCGTCGTGTTCGCTGCGCAGGAGTGCCCGACGCCGAGTGGTGTTCCCCGCGGTTTGGGTGGCGGACTGATGAAGGGCGTTGGGCTTCAGAAGAGCGAGGCATACAGGCGAGAAAGGGAGAAGGAGTTGGGGAAGGAGGGGAAAGAGTGCAAGGAGGGCAAAGAGGACAAAGATGGGAAAGACAAGGAGGGCAAAGACAAGGACGCCAAGGACAAGGAAGCCAAGGATAAGGACGGGAAAGACAAGGAGGGGAAGGAAAAGGACAAGGACAAGGAGGAGAGTGAGTTACATCACACGGCTTTGCTGTAGTTGCTAATACCAGAACTGGACAGGAAGGGCTCTGGCGACGAAAGCAACAAGACACCAGCCAAAGTGGACAAGCCGTTGCCAAAGCTCGATAAGGACCTGCACGTGCCGACACCAGTGCCGACACCACCGCCTCCAACAGGCACAAGTACACCTCGACGACCGGGCACACTTGGCCTCGACAAGCTGAGCTTAGAGGGCCTCGGAATTGGACTCTCGACCCCCACACGCGGCTTCCCGCTTCAGTCGCCGACGGATGACCGCGTATCGCCGTGGGATGACGGCCACCACCCACATGGGCCTGCTCTCCGGCCTCCATCAGGCATGGCTCCCGGTCCTAAAGGTTGGAGCGCAATGCTAGAAGGTTAGTGCCTTTACGAATGATCAACGTTGCTAATGTCCCAGAATGGCTGTGTGCCGGACCCCGCACGAATGTCCCCACGACCACCGTGACTAACGCGTCTGGCAGCACGCCCAATCCTACACCACACCTCACTCCAAAGTCCAGCGGCAATTCTCACACCCCCACAACGACCGGGGCGACTTCGCTCGTACCTCCGAATAATGATGGAGTACCGACAATTACAATGTCGCCGGTGGAGATGTCCAGTACCCCGCCGCCTTGGTCTATGGGAGCTGCAGAGGCCGCACTGGCAGCCACTCCTCCGCCGTCGAAACCCTCAACGCCAATCAAATCTGCCTCGACGCCAAACAAAGTAACACCAAGCAAAGCAATTACTATACCTGGGGCCCTCGCCGCGCCAACACCGACATATGCGCGCTCCCCACTTTCCTCATTTGAGCCCGCAAGCTTTGCCAGTACCGCGGGCACGAGCGTTGGCATGAGCAGCACAATGCCCCCGGCGCCAGGAGCAAGTCTGAGCACCCCATCGCCCATCTCGATCGCGGCTCGATCGCGGCTCACGCCCCCAATCTCGACTGGGTCCGAGCGCGAAATGAGCCGATCTCCCTCCCAGCGCTCGGATAGGTCTGAGCGCCTGGAAACGACTCCTGACCGCCCGCGAAGGGAGCCGGGCACCGGCCCATATGTGAACATCGCAAAGGAGCGTCTTTTGGGACTCTACCTGTCCGTCTTTGTGTACCGCGGCTGCGAACACCTCGTCAAGGGTGTGGACAAGGACTATGTGACAACCGGCTTGGCGGGCGGCCGGTTCGGCAACAAGGGTGGAATGTGAGTGCATACTTCATGTGGTGGTCGCTGACTTTTAGCGGCGTTAGCATGAACCTCGCTGGCCACCGATTGTTATTTGTCAACTCCCATCTCGCAGCGCATGCAGAGCGGAACGATGCCCGTCTCGCGAACATTGCGAAGATCAAGGCAGAACTCAACCTCGATTGCTTCTTGGATGGAGACGACCCGCGAGCGATGATGGAGGACATCACTGACCGGTTCGACACGACATTCTGGTGCGGCGACCTCAATTTCCGTGTCGACATCTCGCTGCTGCACGCAAAATGGCTGCTCGAGCAGAAAAAGTACCACGAGGCATTAATGTTCGACCAATTGAAGAAGGCGATGGAGGACCCTTTGGCAAATCCTTTCCCGGGGTTCGAGGAGGCGCCGATTACCTTCATGCCGACGTTCAAGTACGATGTGTGGAAGAGCATGCGCGCGACGAACCGCGACATCCGGCGGAGCTTACGCAGGCGGAGGAACCCCGTCGAGCGGCCGTCGACGGAGATTGCGGGCAGCCCCGCTGGCGGGCTGGAGTTTGTACCCGAGGGCGATGGACCTGAGGACAGCGGTTCGGACAAGGACAAGGGCAAGAGCTCGTGTGGCGAGGACGACAAGGCTTTGTCCGAGGCTTTGTCCGAGGGCGACAAGGCAACGTCCGAGGGCGACCACCGCCGCCGCGAGCCGGATACGCCCTCGGTCCTCATGGCATCAGAATATCTCTCAGAGTCAAATGACTGCCCGATACCCGATGGCGCCTCGACGCGGTCTGCCAAGTCGGGCAGGTCGGTGCGGTCTAGCCTGTACGCTGACATGTCTGCGTCACTGGCGCAGTCATTCACGGATACGGATCCGCGGTTATCGAGCGACTTTTCGGTACGCCGCTCGTCAATGTCGTTCAGCAAATCGCCCCTCGGCAACGAAATTCCTCCTGAGGGCTTTGGACCCCGTCCCAAGGGTCTTAAGGAGAAGACGAAGAAGCTGCTCGGCATATTGGCCCTGGGACGCCGGCCACCGTCGCGTGCATCGGCGCGCGCCTCGTCTTCAAAGGACGATTCGTCACGTCGAATGTCCATGACATCGTTCCGCAGCGTCGCACTCTCAGACGCCGGGTCGCACATGTCCACACTGTCGAGCGAGGACCCCATGTCGCCCATGCACGACGATCTTCCGCGCCGCGGCAGGGAAATCGCCGAGAGGGGCGAGAGCGGTAATAAAGCTAAGGAGCGGACCGCGAGCAATCGCAGTGAGAAGGACCGGCCGGAGAGGCATGCTCGTCGTGCGTCAAACGCGAGCTCAAAGCTGCTAGCCTCACCGCCAAGGCGCCATCTCTCAATCCTGCGGCGCCCGTCCACTGGGCATGTGCCCCACGGCTCCGTGCCCTCTGGTTCCGTCGAAGAGGAGTATGCGTTCGACCTGGAGGACTTTGATGACACAAAGGACCATCGTGTGGGCGTGTACGATACGTCGAAGAAGCAACGCGTGCCGTCGTGGTGCGACCGCGTACTGTACAAGACGCACATCCAGCCCGACGAGGACGAGGAGGACCTGGATGACGACGAGGGCTCGCGGCTCGAGGTCCCCGGCCGTCTGATGCGTCTTTCCAACGCGCTCTCAAGCTTTAGCGGCCACTTTCGCCGACGGAGCACGGTATTCGAGCCGACATCGGCGGACAGCAATATCTCGGGCCTGCCGTCACGCCTGGATGAGACCTTGAACGGCTCTCCGCGCCGCATCTCCACCGACTTTACTGAACGCCTGACTCCGAAGCGACAGCGTAACTCGCTCCCTGGTCCCGGAAATGAGCCGAGCACCGAAGAGTTTCAGCCTCGCTCCCTCCAATCGCGGAGCATCACCTTCGAGGGCCCTCCTCCTGCAACGGCCAACAGCCCTGCAACGCCACGCACGCAGCGGCACAGTAGCGGTGCCAGCGGTGATTTCTGGCCGCGCCGCACCTCCTCCACCTCGGTCGACTCGTCGCTCTCTCGGCGCGCAAGCCAAAACGGGCGGGCGTCCATTTCCTCCAAACACGGCTCAGGTCCGAGCTCGCGCCGCAACGACACTGTTGGCGCGCAAATGTCCAATCTGACACACATAAAGTCGACAGGCCACTCGCTAGGGGATACGCGGCGGCGCTCACAGGAGCCGATGCCGCATCTGCACGCCGTTCGCACAGACGAGCAGGGGCGTCCGCGCGGCAACTCCATCTCGACCGCGTCGCCCCCTTCGCAGAGCATGAACATGTTTACCCGGTTCCTCCGCGATCTACCCGGGAGGTTCCACTCGCGCGTATCCCTCTTCCATGGCTCCGACCACGAGCAGGAGGAGGAGGGCAAGGCGCCGCAGCGCGATCGGCACCTCGCGGGCGAGGTCGAGGTGCTCCACTATGGCACGATTGATGATGCGGGGTAAGTGCTTGGAAGACTGCGATGCGAGCGGACTGTGCTGCGCTGAGTCATGTCCCGACGCCAGCCCCTGCTGCGGCCGTGACCGTGGCAGTGTCGGTGACAGTGACGAGGTGACGGTGACCGGTGACCGGTGACCGGTGACCAGTGACCAGTGACGGCACCGCGACGCGTACCAGCAACCAGAGACGAAAACTGACAACACAGGATGCGCCAGCTCGAGGGCCGCAGCGATCACCGCCCGGCAATCTTTGCCGCCGCGATTTATGTTTAAACGGCAGGCACGCGCGTCTGGCGCGTCTAATCGTGATGCGCGCGGTGTGCGTGGAATGAGCCGATAGGAGGTACCAGCGCAGGGGCGCTGTGGAGCGTGATTCGCGTCCGACACGGGGACGGCTGCGCGCTCGCGATGCGCGATAGACTACTATTACACACTACATTGTTGATGCCTATACCCTATTCTGTAGCGTACGGATGCCGCTGGTGACCATGCATGCTGTGATTCTGATGAGGCGGCTGAGTTCTGACGCTGGCAATATATCGACAGGGAGTCGTTTGCTCTCGATGAGCAGCCACACTACCGGCTCCTTTGGACACCATTCCGACGAGTCATGCGCATACAGCCGAGTCAAGCTCCGACGCTCAATACCTCGCTAGCTCACTAACGGATTGACAGGATGGACTAGTCTAACCGCGAGCCGCTAGCACACACGCTGCGAGATCCGGCGTCACGCCCCCCGTTCGGCCGCCACCACAAATACACAGCGGTATGAAACTAGTACATGACAGAAGACGGAGTACAGCGGTATGGTACGGGTAAGGGGTATATTATCGTATTTCGTATCGTGTTCGTAGCAAGACGTGTGTACAGGACGGTCAGAAACCGGCGGTGTGGACACATGGTGATGACTAGGCGATAGGAGTATGGCGAGTGGCGGATGGCGGAGTGGGATGGAATGGGATGGGATGGGGTGGGTTGGCGTCGCGATCGGGGGATCATGGAATCATGCTCGGCATGCTCGGAGAGCTCGGGAGCGCTAGCGGATGCACAGGGGATAGGCAGAGGTGATGGATGGTGTCTCGGGGACGCGTGAGAAGGATGGGGATGGTGATTGTCCAAAGGAAACCAAAGTCGGCGTGCGTACCATCGTGTCGCCCGTGTATCGTCTCGCATATCGTCACAGCCAGCGTCGCGCGCGCGCATCGCAATCAATCTCCGCGTCATACCACTAGACAATCAAGTGATGTCCGCGTGATGCAAATGCTAATGCTGTTCATGAGCATGAGCCGCTCGTATGAGAGATAGGCCATGGCGCAGCCAGAAAAAACAACACTCACTCTCACGCTACCTCCGGGCAGCCTGGTCGCGGAACCCCTGGGGCTCGGCGCCGCTCGCCTCGTACGCGACGCTCACGTCGGCAAGCGGCTGGACCTCGAAGCGCGGCTTGGTCTTTGAGACAAGTTTGGCCGGTTTCGACGGCGATTGGTCAATGGCAGCGAGAGCAGTGCGGGATTTTGAGCGCGTGCGCGAGGCCGGCGAGTCTGGAGCCGCATTCTCCTTGTCAACAGGGGACGATGCGCGGTCTCTCTTCCGCGAGGGTTCCACTGGGTCGACAAAGATGTCGAATGCGCGGCCGCTTGATGGGCCAGAGGCTGAGGAACGAAGGCCGAGGGGCCGCTGCGAAGTCGAAGTCGGGCGGGATGTAGACGCCGACAGGGTACCGAGCGGGCGGCGCCGTGCCGTTTCCTTGCTTTCCAGCTTGCTTTCCGACTTGGGATGCGGCTTCTTCTCACTCGGCTCGTCGACAAAGATCTTCATCTTGGCGGGTTTGGCAACACTGGCACCACTGGCCCCGCTGCCTGCGGGCTTGGAAGGTTTGAGCACTGGACCGGTGGAGATATTCTGGGGCTTGGCGGAGAGAGCGGGGCGGGCGGAGTTTGCGCCGAGTAGGAGGGACTTCTTCGCTGCGGATGATGCGGGCTGGGATGCTCGGGGTGGGATGCTCGCGAGCGCCTTGCGCGCCGGGCGCTTGGTGGGTGAGGCGGGTTTAGAGCCGGAGAGGGACGAGTTGGAGCTGGACGCCGAGGTGCGGCGGCACGGCTGCGGCGAGTCGGCGTATATCTCAAAGATGGCGCCCTTCTTCTTCGTGACTGGCATCGGGGCGTGAAGACGTGTGGAGCAGAGAGATAAGAGTAGGGGAATGTTTGTGTGTTGTGTGTATGGAGTGTTGGATAGATGTTTGTTTGGAAGTCGGCGTGTCTGGATAGATATAGGTGTGGATGCGGTTGTCGCGACCGTCAAGGTGCGGCGTATGGCTAGGGGATGGTTGGGGATAGGGAACTCGTGCGAGGGATCTCGGATGGGAGAGGGGGAGAATGGGCGATGGAAGATGATATCCGGTGGTTCTTGTTGTTTGTTATCTTTGTGCTTTGTTCTTGTTCTTCTGCATGCTCCTTTTTCGTCTTGTGCTCATCTTTGGATCTCCTTCGTCCTCCGTCCTTCGTCGTCGTCGTCCTCGTCTCTCGCGCCAAACATTCCTCTCCCTCTCTCCCTCTCTCTTCCAACACTGGGGCCTGCGCGGGATCAAAAAAAAGTCGTTTGCACAAAACAAACATCCACAATCATCCCCCATCCCCCCCTCCCCGAAAATCAAGCCTCCAAAAAGCAGCCGCGTCCTATCGGATGGTATTTATCACGTGACACACCACGTGGAGTGACGTACAGAGTGATCTGCAGAAGTGAAACAGGGAGGAATGGGGGTCATGGTCGATGAAGATCTGAGGGGATGCATAGATGTATGTACATGTATATGCAGGTATGCATGACCGAGGGGGCTAACGATCTAACGAGAATATTAGGGAGCTCGATATCGCTCGCGGCAGGAGGGGAGATTCGGGCGAATGTAACAAGCAACATAATCGCACAGAATGTATGCCACTGCGGACCAGCACTCGTCCGGACCCGGGATGGCATTATGCCGTCAAATACCGTCGGCACGCCGGACCGGACGAAGCCGAGCCCACCAGCGCGGGGTATATAGCCGCCATGGTCAACTCTCACGACCTCTACATCTGACAGTCTCTACTCCTCCAACACATATCCACGATGGCCACATCCCGCGTAATGCTAATCACCGGCGCGTCGGCCGGCATCGGGCGCGCGACCGCCATCGGGCTCTCGAAGGCGTTCCCCTCGCCATCGCACCCCGAGCCGCTGGTACTCGCGCTCGTCGGTCGGCGGAAGGAGGAGCTCGAGAAGACGGCAGAGCTCTGCGCCGAGGGAACTACGACTGAGATTTTCGCCGCGGACGTGAGCTCGGATGCGGATGTCGCGGGCGTCTTTGGCGCGATCAAGGATAAGTATGGCCGTCTGGATCTTTTGTTTAACGTGAGAACTTGGGACGATGGTGGTGCTGATTACAGAACGCCGGCGTCAACCTCCTCAAGGGGAAGGGACTCGAGGACCAGGACATGGACGTGTTCCGCAAGATGATGGATATCAACGTCATGGGAGCCGTGCTGGTGCGTATACAACATGGGTACAGGAGCAAGGATGGTAGCGCTTCCTGCTTCTTTCTCTCTGCTAATTTATCCTCGCATCCCCTATCTCCCTCCTTCCTGGCTGACAGCAGTGCACGCGCGAAGCCATCCGGATCATGAAAGATCAGACCCCACAAGGCGGGCGTATCATCAACAACGGCTCGATCTCCGCATGGGCCCCGCGCCCAGACAGCACCGCTTACACGGTCAGCAAGCACGCCATCCTGGGTTTGACGCGGTGCACGTCGCTCGACGGCCGCAAATACAACATCCTCGCGACCGAGCTGGATATCGGCAACGCGAGCACGGACCTCGCGAGCGCGCAGGCAAAGGGGACGGCGCAGGCGGACGGGAGCGTCAAGGTCGAGCCGATGATGAATGTGGATAATGTTGCGCGCAGCGTCGCGTTCATTGCGGGCTTGCCCAAGGACGCGGACGTGCTCCAGTTTACGGTCATGTGAGTGATTGACATGGGTGGCTAGGGTAGAGCTGACGACAGGGCGCCGGGCATGCCGTTTGTGGGTCGTGGCTAGGCAGCCGGAGCTGCTCAGCTGGAGATGGATATGCAGCTGGAAATGGAGGACCCCGTTGTCAAGGATGTATTGCGTTCTCATCTCAACGAGTCCCGTCAGCGACCAGGAGAGTGCGAATGTTGTCGCTACTTCCAATGATAACTGTGAAACACTTCCGCAAAGTTCTTGTCCGTTCGTGCAACCGGCACGCTTGCATCTCACCCCAAAGCTCATCATACAGGTTTACCAGAAGGGAACCCGCGCGACGGCCGATAATGAAGATTATGGAGCGGAAGTCAATTAAAGCACTACGCCTGCTCCTGCTCCTCGGGCTTGACAAGGGGAGCAGATACTGCAGACACGCCTCTTCTGTCGCGGCACGTACCGCAAGCGTCGCACGAACAGTTACAGAACGTGGAGAGGGCGGTGAGGACACTGATGTGGGCAACGCGGCGACGGTAGGTACGGTACGTGCCGTATGCCATGGTGAGCATGGCGATGAGTTCAGGAGTTGCGTGCACGACGTAGTAAGCCTTTGTATGCCTGCCGCCGGTGGTGATAACCGCTCCATAGATTGCTGCCATCATAAACCACGGGAGAGTGAGCATGTTCCAGAAACCAAGTTCGCCGTTCGTGAGCTGTTTCGTCGCGTGGAAGCGGAGACACAAGGGCAGCGCTGTGAAGAGGAGGACCGCGAGGCCCGCAACTCCCGTGAGAGACGCGGCGCGGTGAAGCTTGTACGGAATGGCAGCCCGGTCGAGCCTGCCTTCAAACAGATACTGGCTTGCGATGATGGGCGATGCGATCTCGAGACAGGTCGCGACTGCCAGGCAGAGGAGCCCCAGCAGCGAAAAGATGCTGATGCCCATCTGCCTGATGGCCTTGTTCAGGTCGGTGGTCGCCTTCACGTCGAGGGACATGACGAGAAAGTCGGTGAAGTTGCGGGTGGCCTTGCCGACCAGAGCCCAGAACCCGAGCTGGACCATCAGAGCATGCAGGACTGGGAGGTGAGTGGCAGTGGTAACAGTGCGTGTTGATACAGCAAAAAGACGCACAGATTAGTTCTGCATTCTGTGCTGCAAAGCTGGCAACCATGAGTCGAAAGATGAAACCGAAAATCCGGAACGCGCCGACAATGTTCCAAGATCCAAAGAAGATCCACTGTGAAGGTTAACTACCCCCGCGCGAGTTATTTCAGCGTACGAAGACGAGAAAAACAATGCTCGGCGTGCGGTCTTCGGCAGTCGGGATGCCGCCGACGTAGTGCTGTGATGCAAAGAACGCCATCTTGTCAATGGCACTCATGGTGTTGTTGCCCTCCAGAGTCGACATGGTGGGGGTATGGGCTCGTCGGAATATTGAGGATGTTGACAGATAAAAGAGAGCGGGATGTGGGGAGGGTCGGGCGGGGTATCGCCACCACTATATATTCTTTGTTGTTGTCAAAGCAACACCAAATCGAGAACAGGCCAACCGAGAACCGCAATGATGTATCGCTTTAAGATAAGTCACGACGCTCGACCCCGCACGCAAAGGAGAGCACGTGTCTGCAACAGTTTAACAAGAACAATACTTAGGACACGAACGCAACATTCTCGAATTCTTCCAAATAGGGTTGTCTGCAGCTCCGCGGCTCCTACTGTTAACTGACAGAAGCGGGATGTAGGATTAGAGAAGACTTGAAGTCTGTTACTCTGTCGGGTGAGATCGTGATTAGCTGCGCGCGTGAGCAGGGTACAGTACCGCTCTTCCGTTTTTCCCACCCCGCGCCTCTCCGGCTCGCATTCCACGTTCCACAGCTTCCCCACTCGCAAATGACGCATATCACAATCCTGTGGCGAAGAGCCATGTTATGCTACTTTGGCATAAAGCACAAGCCTCCTGTGTCTCTATCCCTTTATTGCGGGTTGGCGTGCGCGGCGAATCACACAGCACGGAATACACCTCACACAGCCACCACATCACAAAGCGCCAAGATTGGTCTCAACGCCGACAACGGTGTTGAAGAATTTCAGAGGCGTGGGTTGTAATACGGTGGTCCAAGCGTGCAAGGCGCGGCACGCTTTGGCACAACAACGGGTTGTTGACCGTGAGAACGAGAGATTGAAGGAAACGAGAAGGGAAAACTGCACCGAATCCAAGTCGGCGCCAAAGCGAAATAGGAAGAATTCCTGGGAATTAACTAGCTTTCCGACATCCCCCATATACCAGTGCGAAGGCATGGCAAGTTTGAGCTAGGGCTCGCAGCCGATACCACAGGGAAGAAGGGCCGAAGTCAGTGACGATCGGATATCTTGTGACGGCCCTGTTGTGGATAACTCGCTCGGCTGGGCAAGGCAAGTATGTTTCTTGCGGCGCTGAGCTAACCTGAAAGCATGTCATGAGGTCAGACAGAGGGAATCAGAAGACTCGAGAATCTCGGAGAACGCGATGACATTCCAACCAGGGTTCCCCCATGAAGACCCCCAATCGCCTGACGACACGGCGGCTGCGCATTGATTGGCGTAGAGACCCGGGGACCCGAGAGCCCAGAGAGAAATAGCGGACCGCCGACTCGAGCAATCTTTGGTATGAAAAGACTATAGGAGATTATTGCGAGTCCGATTGTAGTCACTTTGCAGCTATTTCGCCCCTTTGACTTAACGCCCAGTGAGAGGGTGAAAAAGGTTGTGTACTTGGGTCAGGGGCGCGCTGTGTGATACTCGCGCGTGTGGGGGTGAGTATCAAAAAAGCTGTTAAAGGTAAAGGCAGTCGCGTTCCCTCCACCTGGTGTCACCGCTCTTCCCCTCATCTCTCAAGGAGCTCTTCGTGCAACACCACTGCTCAGTGCACCATGTACCTCATGCACATCCCATACGGTACGCGGACACAAGCTCGTCAGTGCTTCTGAGTGTGAGTATGACCGAGCCCCCAGCCTCGCTCTTCCCGCACCGACGCCGCCGCAGCGCGGCCCCTGCCCCTCGAGCACCGAAGCCTCGTTATATCAGTCGGTAGATAGTTTGACTCTTACTACTAAGATATCAAAATGTCATGGGTTCGAGCCCCATACGAGGCTGACGCGCAGGGCGATGACCTGGCCTGTCCTTTTTCAAGGTCGGCTTCTTGAGCCGGGGAGAAAGTGCTCCTGCGGGCCGTAGGCGACCGCGTCGATGACCTGCGAGTCGAGTGCCCGCGTGTTGAGCTGAGCGAGTTAGCGACGTCAGGCTACCACTTGGCGACTCACGAGATGCGGTCCCAGCTCGCTCAGCTTTGTCACGCCGAGGAGGCGCATCGTCGTCTCAACCTCGTCCTTCATGATCTCGATGGCGTGGTGCACGCCCTCCGTGCCGTACGTGAGCGCGTAGAGGAACGGGCGGCCCATACCGACGCCGCGGGCGCCGAGACACAATGCCTTGACGACATCGGTGCCGCGCCGGATCCCGCCGTCGACGTACACCTCGCATTTTTCAAACACGTCCGGGCGGAGGCGGCGCAGCTCGAGGAGCGTGTACAGTGCCGGCGGGGACGTGTCGAGTGCCCGCCCGCCGTGGTTTGAAAGGTAGATTGCATCCACGCCGATTTCCGCACAGCGCACTGCGTCCTCGACGCATTGGATCCCCTTCACCCCAATAGGGAGCGGCGTGTGTTTCCGCAGCCAGGCGACATCGTCCCAGCTAAGTTTGGGGTCGATGAAGCCGGCCGACGTGCGCGCGAGGCCCGCGCCCTTCTTGTCGCTGCCCATTTTCCCTCCGGTAATTCCACTCGAGAGGGCCACGGACGCACGGTTTCGCTCGTCCGCCTCGCGTTTCCCCATCGCGGCCGTGTCGGCGGTCACGAACACGGCCTTCATCCCAGCGTCATTTACGCGCCGCAAAAGTGCCTCGCTGTTCGCCCGGTTCTTGTCTACATACAGCTGCATGAACTGTACCTGTTTATCGGCGCGTCCTCCGACGATCGCCTCGAGTGGAGCCGACGATGCGGTGGAGACCTGTCGTTAGCGGAATAGTGCCGCAACTTACCATTTGGACAACGCCATGTGCGGCCGCTGCGTCCGCGAGGCCTGGTTCTCCCGCCGCATGCGCCATCTTGCTCATCCCGGTCGGGCAAATGAGGAACGGCACGGCCGTCGGCTGGCCAAGCATTGTTGTGCTCGTGTCCACCTTTTCGACGTTGACGAGCACGCGCGGGCGGAAGAGCACCCAGTTCCACGCACGGCGATTGAGGTCGAGGGCTGTCGTGAGAAACTCGGTCACGACTCTCGCTCCCAATACCCACTGTACAGATCCGTCCCGCCCGCAGAGATATAAGCCCACGCCTTGGAACTCAGCACCCGGCGGGCCGCTTCGTCCAGATCGGGCAATCCGATGATTTCCTCGAGGGGGATCTGTCTTTCGCCGCTTTCCTCCACGACCACGGGAGAGACGCGCACAGGAGGCGGGAGCGTCGCAGGGTCAACCTCGCCGACGTACGCGCTCGGATCGAGGCGATCCTCAATGATCCCCGGACTGTGGAGCGGCGCAAAGAGCGCCGTCGCGTCGTGTCCTGCCGCCTGGTGGATTGGACCGGGTCCGCCCGGGTGAATTGCGGCAAACTGGCGTGAGAGGTGAATGGCGGGCGACGTACGGATGTGAGGTCGTACACCTTGCCCTCGAGGACGACCCAGCAGTCGGACGGCGTGTTGTGCCGCTGTACCTCCGCATACGGGATAAGGCCTTTGAGAGATTTAGAGGCTGGCTTGGATCCCCGCGCGTCGAGGCGGATCTCCTCTCGCACGGCGTATGCGTACCCAGCATATCCCGTAACCACCTGCCATCAGTTTTGTCTATCAGTTAGCTCACCGTGCCGGCCAAGACGCCCATCGCTCTCCGAGAGACGCGCGGCGCCGAGCGTGCCAGATGATGAGCAAAACGGAAACTTGATCGCGACATGAGAAGAGGTGAGTGAGTGGGCAGAGCGGGCAGAACTGGTCTCTGTGTCTCCCATATATCATCTGCACATTGTTGTCGTCTTGGTATTCCCGGGACAACAATACGCCGAGGTCCGTGAAGTGAGAAAGCCGACGCCGGCCCGCGAGATGCCGATTCCCGCCCACCACCTAGAGCGGCCAACTGGTGTTTAGGACGACACATTGACACTATCGAGTAAGCTATGCATCCCACCGAGCTCCATGCATGCAAACTCCCCGAACTCAGCCGGAGTATAGAATCGCGTGTCACATGGAGAGGATCGCAGGCAGGCGTCTATGGTGACCATTCCATTGTTGCCCTGGTGGAGAACCCAAACTCCACCGGGATCCGGTCCGGTCCTCCGGTAGGGAACCACACAACCTCTCAGTCGAAAGTCACCCAGTCAAAAGTCCTCCCAAAGTCATCCCCCTCTCTCTTCTCTCCATCCTTCCACAATGTTTCGCTCCACTAGATTTGTCCACGGCGCGACCCGTGCAGCACGGAGCTTCTCGAGCGCCGCACGACGCGACTGGCGCCGCGCGGGGGTCACGGCCGGTCTGGCAGGCGTGGGCGTGGTGGGTCGCGTTTCCTGATCGGAGCTGACACCACAGGCTGTGGCAGGATACGCCCTCATGCCCCGGTTAGATCTTGACGCGCCGATAAAGGGAGCTACAAGGGTCATGAAGAACTCGGGAATGATCTCCTTTGCGGAGGTTCAGCGACACAACACGGCGACAGACTGCTGGGTGGTCATTGACGGACGGGTGTACGACGTGTCGGATTTTATCGAGCTGCATCCCGGCGGCGCCGAGGTGATCGTTGCAAATGCGGGGAAAGACGTGACGCGGATATTCAAGCCGCTGCATCCGGGAGATGCGCTCGCCTCTCTCGACGAATCTAAGCATCTGGGACCTGTCGACCCCGACACGTTGCCGGAGGAGGAGGCCCCGAGCGAGGAAGATCTCCGGATTGCCCAGGCGCGCGCCTTACTCCCTCCCGCGGAAAGCATGCTTCTTGTCTCGGACTTTGAGGCCTGGGCAGAGAAGGTCCTCAGCGCAATGGGGTGGAACTACTACGCGTCCGCGGCCGACTCGGAGGCGACGATGGAAAACAATGCCGCCGCGTTTAAACAGTACTTCTTCCGGCCCCGCGTGCTCCGCGATATCACCACGGGCGATATTGCGACAAGTGCGGTGGGCACCCCTATGGACATGCCCGTCTTCATTGCTCCAGCGGCTATGGCCAAACTCGGCCATCCGGATGGAGAGATCAACTTGACCCGCGGAGCTGGGACGGCTGGCATCGTGCAAGGTGTGAGTTGACTCGCTATGCAGGGTTTGCTAATAATAGATCTCAATCAACGCGTCGTGTTCCCTCGACGAGATTCTTGCTGCGCGACAGCCGGGGCAGCCGGTCTGGTTCCAGATCTACCTGAACCGGGACCGGGAAGTATCCAAGGCACTCCTCGAGAAAGTGACGGCAGCAGGCGCCGCAGCAGTCATCTTCACTGTCGACGTAGCGTGGCAGAGCAAGCGGACACGCGACCGGAGAGGCAAGACAACAGTCGCTGCTCCAATCAAGGAGTCTGGGGCTGGAGGGGGAAGTGGGCGCGGGACGTCCGGGGCGCAAGGCGCCGGCGTGAGCCAGGCCATCTCGGGATACCAGGACCCACATCTCGTATGGGAGGATATCGACTTCATTCGGGTGAGCCCGGCTTGTTGAAGCGGACTGACGGCAGAAACACAGCAACCTCCCGATAATCGTCAAGGGCATCCAGAGCGTGGAGGACGTCGCTCTTTGCGCGGACCGGGGCGTGGACGGTGTGATTCTCTCAAACCACGGCGGGAGGGCATGCGACTACGCACCCGCGCCCATCGACCTGCTGTACGAGCTGCGCGCTCTGCGGTCCGACCTCTTTGACAAGGTCGACGTGATGATTGACGGTGGGGTGCGAAGCGGGGCAGATGTTGTCAAGGCGCTCGCACTCGGCGCCAAGGCTGTCGGCATGGGACGGCCGTTCTTGTACGCCAACTCGACGCATGGGCAGCACGGCGTCGAGCGCCTGTGTGAAAGTGAGTCAAGGGTTGGATGCCGCTGACGACAAGTCCTACATGAGGAAATCACGAATACGATGCGGAACTGTGGTGTATCGCGTGTCAGTCAGCTCAAGCCCGAGATGGTCGGACCCAGAGGCCCGTGGATCGGTATGAACCGCCCGCCGTGGCTGTCGCCCGATGGGAGGTAGTGAACGAGGCGAAATTATTATGTATTTGAGATATCATGTCCTGTGCCACAGCTTGCAGTGCTGTACTCCTGACGGCGGAGGTGTCGTGTCATTGGGATGCAAGGGGCCCATCCGTAGTAAACTGCCCACAGGGCCTTGACTGCTGCATACTGCTACAACCGACACAATCTCAACCAAATAGACACACTCCTAAACCTCCTAATCGCCCTGCTCTCTCTACTTTCCGCCAGCGGCCTTCCACTCCTCGACGGCCTCGCGCGCGGCCTTGGCGTTGGCGAGGGCAGTGGGCATGTCCGAGTGGAGACAGACAGTGTAGTGCCTGTCGAGGCCGGGGAGGCTGAGGGGGTTGCCCTCCTTGTCGAGAGTCTGGAGCTTGTTGAGCAGCGAGGACATCTTGGCCTTGATGCCCTCGGGGGTGCAGGGGTTGGACTGGGGGACACCAAGAAGGTTTCCTTTCGGGTCGTAGTCAATGTCGACAAAGACCTCGGGGACGAAGGGGATGCCGAGCTCGGCGCACACCTTCTCGTGGTTGGTGCCCGCGAGGCCGACGTACGGCAGCGGAGTCGAGTTGGGGGTGAGCGCGAGGTGGGCCTTCATGAACGCGCGGGTAAGGTCCTCGTTGTCGCGGAGGAGGAAGTAGAGCATGCCGTGCGGCTTGACATGCGACATTGTCGCGCCCTCAGCCTCGACCATAATCTTGAGCGCACCGAGCTGGTACAGCGCGAGCGAGTAGACCTCCTCGGGAGTCATGTCGATCTTGCGGCGGCCAAAGCCCTTGATGTCGTCGAGGCCAGGGTGCGCGCCGATGCCGACACCGCGCTCCTTGGCGAGGCGGACCATGCGGAGCATAGTCGCGTGGTCGCCGGCGTGCATGCCGCACGCAATGTTGGCAAACTCGATGATCGGGAAGAGCTCCTCGTCCGGGCCGAGGCGCCAGCGGTAGTAGCCCTCACCCATGTCCTGCGAGTCAGTGGGGCCCAACGGGTATGGCTGTAGTTTGTACTCACGCAGTTGAGCGACACGCGGGGGAAGTTGGGCGCAGCGGGGGCGGTGACGGTCATGGCGGCGAGTGTGTGGAGAAGAGGGAGGGGTTGGATGAAGGGTCTTGTCGTTCTTTTTTCTGGCGGCGATATATGCGATACGACGATGTGTGGTATCTCCAGGCGGCTTCCCGGTGACTTGCGATCAAGGGCTGTAAAGCAGCAGTGTGAGTAATGTGAGGTGAGACAATAAACAGCCGGTGTCACAGAGGTCGCCTGTACAGACGTACGTGCACCCATTCGATCGGTAGCGGCCCATGGGGAACGTGGTGGCGTTGTCTTGCGTCGTCTTGCGATCTGGCGACCGGCTGCAGCCGTGCAGCCGAGAAGCTCCGTTGCCGGGGGTCCTGCAGGGCCCGGGGTCGACGGTGTCTTGTGCTCGGCCTGTCAGCGGCGTCGTGGTGGGGTCAGAGAGCGATGCGGGGGCCGAGAGCCGAGCGGGGGGGCGAGCAGCCAGGGACGCATACCGTGGGGAAGCGGGGTCGCCGGCTAGCAACTCTGGTTATCTCGCCAGCAGCCGGTGCCTGGGCCACCACCTCGGCATCTCCGTCGCTTGTGCCACGCAATCAAGCGTTGCGATAACCTGCAAAGACTGCGATTATCGTACCTTTCGGAAAGACGCCGGACATGAAACTTCCGCCCCCACATGCACTCCTCCGCACGAGTACACGAGGTCGCCGTCCATCGGCCTTAGATGGGTTGCTGGTTAGTTTCGCTGCGGATGACACATCCGGCGGGCGCCTGTCACCTGTGGCTGCCTCGGTGCCACGACCGATACCAGCTGCCGCCTTGCAATTGACCACGGCATGCATCCACGATGCCGCCTCCTGACGACCATGTGCACCCCGTACCCCAAGTCGAGCACCCCATCTCCGCGTTTCCTGATCTCCGTCGCACTGCGCCGACGACCGAAGCCATCCGGTCGCCAACTCGCAAAGCCCGCCAGCTTTCAGGCTCGAACTACTGCACTCGTGTGATCTAAACTCTGTTCTCTGTCCGCGGGGCCGGCCGCCAGGGGGCATGCCGAGAGCAGAGATCGACAGTGGGGTATGTACATCACTTGCTTGCACTCTAATACCGACCGTGACATGTCGACTGGCCGATGGAACGCGACGGACGGGGCTTGGCACATGTCCAGATGGCGGCTAGATGCCGTCGGTGCGGGTCCAGACGCGTATGAACAGCAGCGGAAAAGCGTTCCAGACTCTTGGGGATCGAACAATGTCACGCAACACTGACGGCTACTCTGTGCTGTTGCGCTACGCGGAGTTCAGTTCCGACCACCAGCTCTAGTTAGCTCGTAGCCGAGAGAATACCGAGCGAGAGCAGGGTCATATAGGGCCAGCTGGGGTAAGGCACCTCCGTCGCCGATTGCCTCTCACACGACAACAGAGTGGCCAGCGCGGCAGTCCATCGGCAAAGCGGGTTGCTCTGGATCGTTTGAATCGCCTCGTTGCCGGCGGCCCCGGGCGCCACCCGCACTGTCCCCACTCCAGTGCCGTACCAAGTACGGCGTACGGCGTCCACCTCTCGATCAGATTGATCCCACCATCCCAACTGAACGTTGACGTTATAGCAGGTCACGTGCCGGGGTAACAAAAGCAAAGAGAGGTACGCAAAGGTGGAAAGAGCCCCACATGTCATTTCTAGTCGCCGATATCCGGACCTTGTCGCTTAATCCCTGAGTGTCTCGTACCCCGCACACCCCCGCACGCCTCGCTTATCCGCGCCACCGTCGCGATCGCGCTCTCGTCTATGCGAGGAGGCACAGCGATTGGCAGAGATTGCGGTAGCGCATGTAGAGCTGGGGCAGGAGTGCGGGTCTGGCATTGCATCATGTGGCATGTCCAGCCGAGACCTACCCACGGGGGAGGGCGAGGAGCACCGAGGGGGGCCTACAAGCTGGCGACGGGGTACCTGGAGCATGCACAGAAGTAGGATCAGTATCGGTATCAGACCGTGACGTCTCCGGTACATTGTACCAGGCCGAACCCCCAAGTCAACCAGCCGAGATGTGCGCGAGCATGAGCGTCGGCATCGCTTCGGCACGCTAGCCACGCAGTCACCTGCAGGCTTGCTTGCTACGGACACGCCGCAGCTCGCACTACTCGCTCCAAGACAACGATATCTTTCCCCCCACTCGATGAGCCGACTGCCGAACTTGCGATCATAAAACCCGGGGCCCTTGCGAGACACATTCCGTTTCTCCCCAGATAGCCACCACCAAATGGCCACCATGACGATCACAGACCACAAGATTCTGATCGCCAACCGCGGCGAGATCGCGCTGCGCATCCAGCGCTCCGCCGACAAGCTCGGCATCCCCACGGTTGCCATCTACACCCTCGCCGACGCCGGCACCCCCCATGTCTCTGCGGCCGGCGAGTCGTACGCCATCGGCGATGGAACCGATCCCCGCGGCTACCTCGACATGGACGCCATCCTCGAGATCGCCCGCAAGAGCGGGGCCACCATGGTCGCGCCGGGCTACGGTTTCCTGTCAGAGAATGCTGTGAGTATAGTAGCTGGGTTCTGGGCATGCAGTGTCTGCGAGTCGAGAGCCTTGTGGGGTCAATGTTAGTATGCTGACACCTCCAGACATTCGCCGACAAGGTTCAGAAGGCGGGCATGATCTTCCTCGGCCCGACGCCGGAGCAGATCAACTCGATGGGCCTCAAGCACGAGGCACGTGAGGTTGCCAAGCGCGCAAACGTGCCCATCGTGCCGGGCTCGGAGGGTGTTGTCGAGTCGGTTGAGGACGCAGTAAAGATTGCTGCGGGTATCGGATACCCCATCATCGTCAAGGCGTCCGGTGGTGGTGGTGGTATGGGTATGACTGTGTGCCGTGGTGAGTAAAGCTGAGGGATGACCTGTGCTCCATGCTCGACATCAACTGACGTGCAGACGAGAAGGAGCTGATTGCCAACTTTGAGGCAACAAGGGAGAAGGGCCTGGTGCTTTTCAAGGAGGCCGCTGTGTTCATCGAGAAGTACATTGAGCGCGCCCGTCACATTGAGGTGCAGGTGTTTGGTAACGGCGAGGGCCATGTTATCCACGCCGGCGAGCGCGAGTGCTCCGTCCAGCGTCGTCACCAGAAGATCATCGAGGAGGCTCCTTCCGCACTCTTCGCCTCGCCCAAGGGCCAGGAGGTCCGCAAGGCCATGTGCAAGGCCGCCGTCGACCTCTGCAAGCTCATGAACTACCGCTCTGCCGGAACCGTCGAGTTTGTCCTCGACGACACCTCTGAGAACCTCGACTTCTACTTCCTCGAGCTCAACGCCCGTATCCAGGTCGAGCACTGTGTCACCGAGCAGATTCACCCCGGCCTCGACCTCGTCGAGCTCATGATCCGCCAGGGCCTCGAGCCCTCCGGCTCGCTCCCCGCGTCGGAGCTCGCCCAGGAGCCGCTCCTCAACATTGACGGCCACGCCATCGAGGTCCGTGTCTACTGCGAGAACCCCAACAATGGCTTCCAGCCCTCGCCTGGTCAGCTCTTCGAGGTCGAGTGGGGAAACGTCGGCGAGCGCGGCCGTATCGAGACCTGGGTCAAGTCGGGAACCCTCGTCACTCCCTACTACGACCCCATGATCTGCAAGCTTGTCATCTGGGCGCCCACTCGTGAGGAGTGCATCAACAAGGCAATCAAGGTCCTTGAGGAGACCAAGGTTATCGGTCCTCCCAACAACATCGACTACTGTCGTGCCATCCTTGACAACAAGGACTTCCGCGAGTCGACTGTCACTACCACCTGGTGCGGCCGCTTCAAGTACTCGCCCCCGGCCATCGAGATCCTCGCCCCGGGTATCTCCACCACTGTCCAGGACCTCCCCGGCCGCCGCGTCGGTCTCGGTATCCCCCGCGGTGGACCCGGCGACATGCTCTCGTTCCAGGCCGCCAACCTTCTCGTTGGCAACGACCGCAACACCGAGGGTCTCGAGTGCACCATGCAGGGCCCCAAGCTCAAGTTCCACGTCGACTCGGTCGTCGCCGTTTGCGGTGCCGACATGAAGACCTCGATCGACGGCAAGGAGGTTCCCCAGTGGACCACCCTCAACATCAAGGCAGGCTCGACCCTCCAGGTCGGTATGGCCACTGGCGGCATCGGTCTCCGTTCGTACATTGCCGTCAAGGGCGGCTTCAAGAACGTTGCCGAGTTCGTCAAGTCCAAGTCGACCTTTACCGGCGCTTCGCTCGGTGGTTACCAGGGCCGCACGCTCATTGCGGGTGACCTCCTCGAGATTCCTCCCTCGGCCCCGGCCGAGAAGATCCTCAGCGTCCCCGTTGAGGCTCGCACCCCGCTTACCAACCAGTGGATCGTCCCCGTCACGGCCAACGCCCAGTGGGACCTCGAGTACCTCTCGGCCGAGGGCATGAAGACCCTCCTTACTGCCGAGTGGAAGGTCTCCACCTCGTCGAACCGTTCCGGTCTCCGTCTCGAGGGTCCTCGTATCCAGTGGTCGCGTGCCGACGGTGGTGACGGTGGTGCCCACCCGTCCAACGTCATTGACCAGGGCTACGCCTTTGGTTCGCTCAACATCAACGGTGACACTCCCGTGCTCTTCGCCGTCGACTCGCCCGACATGGGTGGTTTCTCCAACGTCCTCTCCATGGCCGCCGGTTCGGTCTGGAAGACAGGTCAGATGCGCCCCGGAGACTCGATCAAGTTTGAGCTTGTCTCGGTCGAGGAGGCTGCCCAGATCCAGAACGCCAACGAGGAGTGGATCTCGACCGTCGTCACTCCCAAGGCCCACCCGCTGGAGGAGCTCACCAAGTCGTCGATGATCACCGACCCCACCAAGTCGTCTGTCCTGCACTATGTTCCGGCCACCAAGACTACTCCCCAGCGCTTCTTCCGCCAGTGCGGTGACGAGTACGTCATCTACGAGGTCGGAGAGATGTCGCTTGTCATCCAGGACCGTGTCCGTGTCGAGCTCTGGGAGCGTGCCATGGCTGAGGCCAAGATCCCCGGTCTCACCTACATGAACGCCTGTGTCCGCTCGTCGATTGTTCACTATGACCCCAAGGTCATCTCGCAGCGCGACCTCATCGCTAAGATGGTCGAGATTGACGCCGGTCTTTCCTCCGGCGCGGACGTCGAGCTCGACATCACGGTCCACCGCTTCCCTGTTGTTCCTGACGACGAGTGGACCAAGGAGGCGATCGAGTACTACATGAAGACCGCCCGTAAAGAGGCCGTCTACCTCCCCTCGAACACGCAGTACATTGCCGACAACAACGGCATGACCCTCGACGAGGTTCACGGCATCTTCACCGCCACCCCATGGCTCGTCCTTGCCCACGGCTTCTTCGTCATGCTGCCGTTCATCATCCCCATGGACCCCACCAAGCGTATCCTTGGCCAGAAGTACAACCCCTCGCGTACCAAGACCCCCGAGGGCGCGATCGGTCTTGCCGGTGTCATTGGCGCCATCTACCCCATCGCCTCGGCGGGTGGCTACCAACTCCTCGGCCGTACCCTCTCCACCTGGCAGGCGTACGTCCAGGACCCCAAGGACCACTCGATTCTGCGCAACTTCGACCAGATCGAGTTCTACGTTGTCCAGCCTGACGAGTTTGTCTCGATCGAGCGCAACTTCAAGGCTGGCAGCTGGCAGCCCGAGACTCGCCAGGGCAAGTTTGTCATGCGCGAGTACCTCACCATGATCGAGGGCAAGCAGGCCGCGACCGACGCCTTCCGCGCCAAGCAGCTCGAGTGCAGCCAGCGCGTCGGCGAGCGCGAGGAGAAGATGTTCGCCGAGTTCCTCCGCCAGAAGGCTGAGGAGGAGGCCAGCGGCAAGACTTCGGGCGGCGGCGCCGAGTTCGAGGGTATGCCCGTTGCGTCCCCGCTCTCCGC
Organism: Apiotrichum sp. Y4204; assembly: GCA_025531455.1. Taxonomy (NCBI): domain Eukaryota; kingdom Fungi; phylum Basidiomycota; class Tremellomycetes; order Trichosporonales; family Trichosporonaceae; genus Apiotrichum; species Apiotrichum sp. Y4204. The sequence goes on from JAMYHL010000028.1 coordinate 188,207, forward strand.
GTCCGTCTGGAAGGTCATGGTCAACGTCGGCGACGTGATCGAGGACGACGAGCAGCACGTCGTCGAGCTCGAGGCGATGAAGACCTCGGTCTTTGTCGCCGCCGGCGAGGACATGAAGGGCAAGAAGGTCACGGGCATTGCGGTCCAGCACGGCGACGCCGTCAACCCCGGCTCGCCCCTCGTTTACATTGCTTAGAGGGAGTGTGGAGGTGAGGTTTGTCAGAGGTTGTGGCGGGCAGGGCCGTCTGGAGGCCCGCATGTGTGAATAGGTTTCGGGACTCGTTCTGTTTAGGATTCCAGATTGTAGCAGGAAATGCAATTGTGAGCAGCATCAGAACACTGCGCGGCGGGAGCCCTAGCTATCCCAGTCGAGGCTGCTCAGAGGAAAAGAAGAAGGTAACAAGCTGCTCCGTCGCTTCTTGCAGGTGAATTACACTCTCCCGCTTTTGGTTCCTCATACTCCTGACAGCGATGGTTCACAGTTACATTCTAACGATTTCAAACTACTCCTCATTTTACTGTTACTTCAGCCACTTGATCATTGTTTGCGTGTTAAGCTACGGTCCACAAGTCTATTAACAGTGCGGGACGCCCGGGATCCAGTAATAACCCGTCTTGGTGTAGCGGTCCGAGACGTAACAGTCGGTCTCCCAAAACCAGAAGCGGTCAACGAGGTTCCAGATGCTGTCGCCGTCGACGTTCTCGCCGTCCGTCTGACACCTAATGTTGAGCTTGGCGCCCTGACCGTACCTGGTAACAACCGGATACCCAGTGCCCGGGCCGCTACGACAGTTGAGTAGGTCAGCGCCACCATTGGCTGTGCCTTCAAAGTTGGACGTTTCTCGAGGTGTCCGTCGCGCTCGTCGAGCTGCTCAACGGGATTGGCAGTAACGAGGAGTGCAGAACACAGTAGGGCGATGGCGGTTACCTTTATTGCGTTGTTTGACTGGGCTTGGGGTTTAGCAGACGTGAGAGGGGCCAGGTGCAGAAGGTGGAGGACGGTCGTGGACGTACTGTACAGTACCGGTTGTGGGGCTTATGAAAGGCTAGCTGGTTGAGGTTTGTGGTTTATCACTTGACGTTCTTCTCAGTCTCCGATGGTAACCCTTTATACCATTGTATCCTCAGTTGTCCAGTATCGATATCGACGACCAGCAATCGAGCGCTCACCTGGCGGTACCACTCTGCGGGGCGCGACAGCAGTAAGAGTGATCAACCGCGATGTCGCCCTTGCCTTCTCGGCCGCGCGAGTGCACAACCGCCCCAGGTGTGTCTCGAGTGTCGAAATCTCCGGGATCAAAACACGGCCCGCTTGTCGCTAAACTTGGACTGACTCTAGTGTCTTCGCGGGATTAAAGTAAGCTTGATCGTTGCGAGTACGTGACTCGATGCCTTCGGGGTCCCCGGCCTCATCAACGTCTCTGGAGCTTCCCTGTTTTCTTGTCTTTGGCCAACATATCACAGGACTCTCTTCATCCGTGGTCTTCCGCGCCCTTAATGGTTTCCGCCCCCGCCACGGGTCCCCTGCATCTCGATGCGCTCGAGTACTCACCAGAGAGTACGGAATTCCGACGGTAAGACCGAGCGGACCGGGCCTGCAACGTACTTGACATTTATCGTCGGTGTACCAGGCTTTCGTCCGGCGGAAAAGTTTTCCAAGTTCTGAAGGAGCGGTATGTAGTTAGTAGCGGAGATGAACAGCTCGATGGCTTCCTAACAGCCCTCAAATCTCCAAAGGAATGGGAAGTAGCAACAGTACGGCGGATCGGGGAACATGGCTTTCGCGCCAATCCCGACGACATACAGCCGAAATGGCATCGCGGATGAACGATTGCGGGGCCTGCGCGCCAATAGGTCATGGGTCACTTTTCCGAAACTGAAAACAGGTCCGCTTGTGTCATCAAAAGGTTGAGATTGCGGAATGCTTATCTAGGTCCCAAGCGTCTTGTCAGCTAGTTTAAGCTTGAGATGACCACAGTGTACGGAACATCCTTAGATCGGGCAGGTACGCTGGTCCTCATTACCGCGCACCAGTCTGCCGGTATCGACTGCGATGACGGCACCTCTTGCGCTGGAATCGCAACCTGGCAGGTCACTTTGTCGCTGCGGAACTTCTGTAGTGGCCGCTGTTACCACGTCCTGAATGAGAAATGTGTTGATCTGGGGCTATTTGTTGTTAACCATCAGTTGTTGATGGACGAGCGGACTTGATGTCATGGTTCCAAGCAGTGGGTACATGTGCCCCGTCGACCGACCCGCAATCTGGACTCAGTTGCGGGCAACACCCGCCACTTCAGGCATAGCACAATGTCTGGACGGGCAACGGCAGCAAGCTGAGCAAGGGGCTGTTAGGGCTCTGCACAGGGCTTGAGTCAGGGACAAGCACCCCCATGGAGTGCAACCCTCAATGCCTCGGCTGCATAAGGCTAGGAAGATGTGGGTTTGCGATTCGAGTAGACGGCGCCCGCACAGGCAATAAAGCAGTAAGGGAAAAAGGTTATCCTTAATTAGCGTTTGTCTCCCTGTGCAGATCCCTATATCTGTGGGTGCCACACTGAGCGGCGCCACAACCACCAACGACGATCATCCAAACTCGTCAAGAACAACGCACAACACAAGTCCACAACAACTCGCTTTCACCACATCTCATGTTAACACACCTCCCGAGCGGGTCTTAAGGCACTGCCCATACTATACTCTCGAGGTGTCATAGTTTAAAGGTTAACGCGACTTAATGGCTTGAAAACCCGCCTCATGTACCACCGCTTGTGGAATAATATAAAATAGGGAGTAGGGGGACGCCCCGAACCCTTATTGCCATTCGCTTTTTCACAGCTGCCAGCGCATGCCTCCCCACTCTCCACACCCCAGTCGGCGGCGCCGCTCGGACGCCGCTGGGGCTCTCCCATCGCTCGGCGTCGGCGTCGGGACCCTGCAGGTGGGGGGTTCAATCCCTGAATTCGTCCACCCAGGGTTCGATTTCATGACCAGACCCTGGGGGGTTTTTTATTTGCAACCCCATCGGGCAACATTGACTTTCCTTAAAACGTGCCCCTGGGTGTAGGGTGGCTGCTGTGCGGGCAAGTAGTTGCCCGAACGGGGCAAAAGTCGACACGCATTGTGTGTTGACAAGGGAGGATGGGGGGTTCGCGCGGACCGGATGTAGCGATTTTTCAGATGCAGCGCCCCCCGAGAGGTAGCCATCAGAATCTTGCTGCCGAGAGCCGAGACATGAGAGGGGTCCCAAACGACCCTCGAAGGGTTGTCAGATTTGTTGGTGATGGCAAAGCTGAGGACGAGAATGAAGATGACAATGTTGATTCATAGCTTGACTATCGTATATAGATTCCTTGACAACGACAAACATCCCACATTCCCAAAACACACTCCCAGATTCCCACATGTTACAGCCCTTAATCCCCCACGATCCAATATCCCAAGGAATCTTTTCTAATCCTGTACAATGACCTGTCCCCTCTCCCCTATGACACCCCGATCATGCGCCACGCGCAAGCTAAACTTTTAGAGCTGGTAGCGGAAGTTCTCGTCGCCCTCAATGACGATCGCGCCCTGGTCGGCGAGGCGGTTGCAGCGATTGTAGTACCAGCGGAGGCCAAGGACCGAGAAGCCGACGACAATGTTGAGCGCGAGGGTGAACCACACACCGGTGGGGTACCCCTTCTTGGCCTCCTTGTCCATGAAGACGCAGGACGCGAGGATACCGCCGACACCGCCCCAGGCGACGATGAGCGCCGAGGAGAAACCGCGCTTTGACTGTCCGCGGATCGAGCACTGGCACCACGAGATGATGAGGCCGACGTTACCGTTACAGCCGCCGACGGCGAGGAAGGTGCCAAAGTAGCGGACGCCCTTGGCGGAGACGGGGAGCTGGGAGTAGAGGCATGTGCCGACGATAAGCTGGGCAATGCCCGAGAGAATCATCCACGCGCGCATGTTCTTGTACCTGTCGGCGACCTTGGCGTGCACGAGGGCGGGGACCACGGCCCACACGTAAGGCGGCGCAAGGAGAACCTGCGACATGACGTTGGAGAAGCCCATGGAGGACAGAATACGCGGGAGGAAGTACGACATGGTGTAGGTGCCGAGAGTGGTGGTGCAGAACCAGATGCCGTACAGCCAGACCTTCCACTCGAGACAGTACGCGATAAACTTCTTCTTGGTCATGGGGTCGGCCTCCGAGTCACCACGGTCGCGGTGAATGCGGACCTGGACCATCTCCTTCTGCGCGTCGGTCAGGAACTTGCAGCGGTCGGGGAAGTCGACGAGAAGAAGGAGACCATAGATGGCAATGACGACGGTGAGGATACCCTCAATGATAAACACCCAGCGCCAGCCGTTGTAACCGTTAATGCCGTGCATGAGGGAGAGACCGTAACCGAGCAGGTTTCCAATACCGCCGACGGCAATCGAGGTGATGTAGAAGACGGCACTGCGGCTGGCCATCTGCTTGCGAGGGTACCAGCAAGCAATCTGGAGAGTCAGTCGCAGCTTTGGTGGAGAGGGTAGCAACACAACATGCCAGTCGAGTTGGCGGAACTGGAGTCTCTACTTACAAGGTAGGCAGCACCCGGGAATAGGCACGATTCGAACATGCCGAGGAGAGCACGCATACCCGCGAGCGCCGACCAGTTGTTGGCAAAGCCCATTCCAATCATGACGATGCCCCAGAGGAATGTTGCGCTGCCAAGCCAGTAGCGGGGTCCAAACTTGCGGAGACCGATCTGAGACGGAATTTCAAAGATAATGTAGGGGATAAAGAACATGAGCGTGATGATATTGTAGCGGAATGTTCCGAGGTCGAGCTCGTGCTGCATGGCCTCGTTGTTGGCTGCACGGGCGAGCGAGACGTTCTTGCCTGGGGGATGTTAGTGGTGGGGAACGTATTTCCGCCAGGCACGGCAGTAAACTCACGGTCAATGGAAGAAATGCAGTACATGGCGACGAGCGGGGGAATGAGACGGTAGTCGACCCTGCGCATGGTCTTGCGGACAAAGATGGGGTCGTAGCCCTCGTCAATGTCGACATACTGCGGCGAGCCGGGGCCAATGTGCTTCTCCCCCCTCTCCTCGCTCGAGCGCGAGTCAACCTCCACAATCGTCGGCTTCTCGTCGAGGTACTTTTCAGCGGCCGGTGAGGGCGGTGACTGGTCAGGGCGAGTGGCGGACATGGTATGCTGTGCGGCAGTGGTTGGAGGAAAATGTGGAATGCGAGCAAGGGTCAGTATTTATGATCAGTCGCTAGCAACGATCACAGTCCGGTCGCGCAGTAGTTCTCTGTGTGATGCCGTTGACACTTTTTCCGAAGTCCGTCGCATTGTCGTCTGTAGCGTATACAGTATGATGCGTCGCTTGAAAGATCAAAAGTGGAGTTGTTTCTGGGAGAGCCCCACTCTGCGAAACAAACTCTTGGCAGGGCGGCGCCACATCATGTTGCGGTACTGAGGTCATGGTGGCGGCGGGGCAGGATATCAGCAGTCCGGAGATATGAATACCGGGGGCCCATCCGGGGCCAAAGTCTGCCCCCCGCGATATCCCCACACGTTCCTGGATTCTCAGAGACGCGTACGACGGCGGCTGGCGCCGCGAGAACGGCCTTGAAGTGCGGCCCAGATTCTAGACAGCGGGACTTCATGCCGTCCTGATTGGGTAGAGGCCGGCGGCATGTTGCGTGTTCCCAGCAAGAGTTACCGGATCGCTAGCCCGGATCGCACCCGTGACGCGTTTGGAGGTAGCCGGTGACCACAGCTCGCTAGTCGTTGCGATCAGTTCTGCGACTTGGATCACCTGATGCTCGGAGTGCACGGATAGTAGGGCGACGCCCGACTTGAATGCCGAGGTATGTTCAGGGTGTCGTCCAGTTATGTGCTTGTAGGCGGCATGATTGCAGCCTGAATGCGAGCATGAACACCTACGCATAGCAAGGGAGTCCCAACAATATCGTGCTCTATGCTCCAACGTGCAAGTTCTCAGGTGGAGATGGAGGGGGAGTGTGAGAAGGAGGGTGAAAAGCAAACCGAGCAAGAAACCGCGCTGGCATTGTTTGGGCGGAAGTCTCGGTCGACCATGGCGTGGCCCGCGGATTCTCCTGCTGGTCGTTGGACGTTGAGCGGTCTTCGGCATGGCTTTCGGCCCGGGTTCCTTATCGCGATATGCGATAGTGTGTCATTTGTGGAGATTGCTGAACTGGGGTCCCCAAGCTAGTAGTGGGAGTGATTAGTGGCGATGGCGAGCGAGGGTGCAAGGGGGCTTGATCGTGCCTGCCTTAGGCTCTTGGCTGGGAAAGAATCAATGGAAATACAGGACGGAAATTGGTGCCTGCCGAACAACTCAATAAGCTGGGAACAATGACTGGCGCGCGGAATAGTGGGGCGGCCCAGATCTCGACGAGGCGGATAGGCGGATATGTGAGGACAAGCGCCAACAGCTGGTTCTGGCCCAGGAGGGTGGTGGAACGTGTGCGCTTGAGCCTATTCGTGCCTTAGGGCCCCTACCGCAGTATCAACGTGTCCATGCCAATTGATTCTAGTCTGAATGGTGTTGGGGTGCGTAAGCACACAGACCTGACCAAGATGCGTTGGTAAACACTCGCCATGGCAATACACAACACATAATGTGTCGCCTGAGTCACCGATACCCCGATAAGCCGACGCCAGCTTGGCGCCCCTGAGGCCTGCGGCATGTCCCGCCGAACAAGCCGAACATACCGTGAGTTACCGCTCGTCCCGCCGCTGTGTGCAGGCAAGTGGGCCGGTATGTAGGTGACCATAGTGGGCACTGCGGCCCATGATGTCCCTGCGAGCCAAGACCCACCATTCCACTCGTTTCAAGGCACCAGGGTAATAGAACTGACAATGGAGGCGTGGCGGCGCGGGGCGCATTTGATTCTGCCGAACATGTGGTCCCCACAGGTACAGTATGCTGCAGTGCGTGGCGGGTACGGTATTCTCGCTCGGGTACGATATTCTCGCTCTCTGGCCGCAGATGAAGCTTGGAGAGATTGTACAGATATCCGCACTCGGACGGCCAAAGTGCGGGGCTCAGCCTCGACAACTGATATGATCTCTGGGCCGCCGCCATGAGCGCCACGCTACATGTCGCGCCACACGGCACATGGTCTCGGCACATGCTCTTGGCCTGCGCGGCGTGTCCGTTGACTGGTTGCGAGGATGAGATGCGCATTTTGGGGGGACACAGGTGTGAGACATCAGCGGCTGCGGTTGCCCACATGTACATGGGGCTGTAATCGTCTGTTGTGGTGCGGAAGTGGTGGAGGTCGTGGCAGATCGTGGTGTCGTGGAATGACGAGCACAAAGCCGAGTGATGTTGCTCGCACGTACCCGCGACGCGAGCAGTTTAGTTGCTTCCGAGCGCCACGCCCGGGAGATCCATCGCAAACCATCACGTCATGGCGGCTTGGCGCGCGATCGTTGTTCTCTTGTGGGTTTTCCACTCATCAGCCGTCGTCGTCAAAGCCAGAGTTGTGCAAGGCACAGTGGAAGTGGAAATCCCTGCTGGATCTGGAAGCGTCGTGGCTCCACCCACTTGATATCCGGAGGGAATCGTAACGACAGCGAGCAGACCGGGATTCCGATTTCCGTGGTGCCGAAGTATCTGAGTATACGACGATCAATGTGTCGCGTGCTACGGCTCACGGCTCGGTGTATCGGCGTATCGGTATGAGTGCTCGGTATCGCTCAGTCGGTATTTCGATATGCCCCGAGAAACCTCAACTCCGCGGGGAGCGTAGACAGTGTCTCAGCTTGCCGAGTGCTTGATTCATGGACGCTGCACGATAACTTCACCTTGTCTTTCAGCTCTTCGTTCCTCTCCAATCCGTCAATCAACGCGTGGAACGGCTCTGCGGGACCGCGGCGACTACCCCATCAAAGCCGAAACGACCTTCCCGGGATGTCAGGCTTAGCGATCATCCGATATCGACGTAGGTACTGGCAGCCTCGTTATCCGCCGCCTTGCCACCCGTTTTGAACCACCTGTGGCCAACTCCACTCTCCGAATCGGTCAAGCAGGCAATGTTAGTTGCTGATCTAAACGTCTTACTCGCACACACGGAATATGTACATCTGCACTCGTCACTCTCACTAATGAAATTCCTCTCGTGGATTAACCCACTGAGACGGGAGGTCCCACTGGCCAGGCGTCAGTTCTGCAGCTAACAGCAGGAGCTGCTGCACCGAGTCGTCGGGCAGCTGCACATGAGGCTCGGGTTGTGAAGACCGCACCTCGCCGGTTTCAGGGACAGGGATGCAGCCGGCCGGCCAGCGTTCATACTGTCCGCGGAGGATCCTGGCCTGCTGTTGTCCCGCTTTCCACGTCTTTCCGACCTTGTCCAAGTACTCGAGGCACGTGTTTGCGTTAGCCCATGCCGTGGCGGCCTGCGTAAAGTCTTGCGACTGCCCAACTACGAGGAGAAACGAGATTCCCGCAGAGTAGATGATGGACGACATGGTCGGGGGCGTGAATCGGAGACTGTGTTGCTCATCCCATAAACTTGCCAGTCGGATAATTTGGAGTGCGGCTTCGTGGCAACGCTGCAGTAAGTAACTGTACCAACTCACACAATGATTTGTTTATGATTCATGAACTCCGACCCTCAACGTGACAAGCAGAGACACTTACCTGCATCGCGACCTTGCCCATTGGCATGGTGGCGTCACGGTCCGGAGACACAACCTTGCTAAAGGGTTGATATAGCAAATTGAGGAACCAGGCCCAGGCGAGATGAATCATCAGGATGTGCGGGAGCACAGGATCGCTTGAACCGGGCGCGATGCGCAGCTCACGAGGTAAGCATGTGGACCATGAATCGAGCTGATCGCTGTCGTCAGAAAGGTTACTAATTCGATGACCAACTGAAGCTTCTGGACCATATTTGATCCCAGGTGCGACATTTGGTCTCTCCGCTTGACAGGGTAGCTGCGGGGTAAGTATGTGGACTGGCATTGAGGGGACTCACATTGTGCTGATGATCTCGTTTGAGATCAGAACCAGTCGTGCCGTCTCGGTCAACGCCAAGCTCAGGTACGACTTTCGCGGCGGCAGCGAGCTGAGTGGGCCCGGCGGCCAGGTCCAGGGAATGTCATCCGTTGTTTTGTCCGCAGAGAGCAGGGGGAGCGAGTAGTCAGTCATCATCGGCCTGCGGCCGATATAGCACGCCCACAGGCCCTCCTGACAGAGAGTGCTCCAAAACGTGACGTTCCGTTCGACAAACCTCTCGGGGTCGAGCTCGCCGCCCGCGACGTGTTTCTCCTGATTTAGCTGAAGTGCCATTGCGTAGCAGAGGCGGACAGCCGTCCCCTGCACGATCCAGCCGAGCGAGTAGTTGCCCATGGTGGCCTCGAAGGATCCAAGAAGGGCGAGGGCCTGAACCGTCGCGACACAGGGTTTGGCGCATTCCCGATCCTGGTACTGAACGCCCTTGTTTCTGAATATCTTGCGAGTACTGTCGGCACGGAGATGCTCCTCGTCCGCAAACGCGAGTCCGAGGGCGAGAACAATGTTGTGCAGGAAGGGACTGTAGTTGGGGCAGAGGCGGAACAGGTCATTCTCGGCGAGGGTAAGCGCCTGCTCCATATCGCGATAGAACAAGTGTGGAGTCACGCGTTGTGCTGCGCACTGTCAGCCTCGTCCTGGGATCATGCGATCATGACGCACCCCATGAAGTGAAATATCGGAAACAGCGATCGATGGCGGTATCGTGCTGCTGCTTTGTGAGGTGAAAGTCGGGCAAGAATCGCCGCCAGCGATCCGCCGATGACGAAACTGTTGTTTCGCGACTGTTGCGCCGCGCCGTCCCGTCGACATCGACATCGACGTCCACCCCGTCATGACGATATGCACTCGACAGCAAGTGATACCGATAGATTCCGCGATGATCCTTGACCTGCCGTCAGCTCTGGAAGACACCACACGACTCACCATGCAGTCGTCAATGTCCTCCGTGATGCTCTCAGCCCCGCTCGCCGACGGGGTGGGGTACATGGTCGCAGACGGCAGCGGCGCGGTGAATGGTCTGCTGACGGGCCGTGGGGCACTGTTTCCAGGGAGGGGCGTGCCCTGGTCGCCTACGATGCGCTCGAGTTCCGCAATCCGCTCGCGCAGAGCATTGCCCTCATGGCGTGGAATCGAGCGGCGCAAGTCCAAGCGCGGGTCCCAGTTACATTCGTCCTGGAACGAGTGACACGCCCCGCACACCGGCTTGCCCCCGTCACACCGCTTCTTCCTGCCGTTAGCAGCGCCAAGTGGCAAAATCCTCGGCCTCGGGGCTCCAGACTCGGCCACACGAGTCGCGCAACTTGGAAAACGTGGACTTTGGACTCGGAACTTGTAGAGGTTTGGACGCAACACTCACCGCTGTCGACAGTTTATGCACGCCTGGGAAACGTTCTTGCGGCGCATGGGCTTGTCTGGGGGCATGGTTACTGGTCGTAGGAAAGTTGGGAAGGGATGGTAAGATGTCAGGAGTCAACAGGATTCAGCGGAAGATGCTCCGCTTGTGGTGGCGACGCCTTGCAGTCCTCGACGGTTACCCCATTCCCCCACACGCCCTGTTATACTGTGACACAGGCCACAGAATAAGAAAGGACGCAAATAACACATGTATGCATGTCAGAATCCAGGGGGCGCCCGAACAGAGAGAGACATTCACCATCTTGACAAACATCTCGTCACCGGAATTACGCGGATCGAACGGAAAGACCAACAGCGCAGCGCCACAGGTCTATCATGACGACTCTGTATGCCCTCAACAATCCCTCCTCCCTTTCTTGTCGAGAATGTCCTCGACCTTGAGGTCGAGACACACCATCTTGCCCGGCGCGTGCCCCAGCACCGTGCCCGGTATGCGCGAGCTCATGACGGCCAGCTGGGGCGTGACGCCGCATCCCCAGAAGACGGGCACCTCGCCATCGCGGAACACGGGCGGATCGCCATAGTCGACGGCGTGCACGTCCTCGATCCCCAGCGTGGCCACTGCGTCCCATCCCTGTGGCACCCGTCAGCTTTGAACTGCTCCATTGATATGTCAGGTCATGTGCCGGCACGCACCCATGCAATTGGCTCGCCGTGCGTCCGAGCGTACCGCCTCGTCGTGGCGCGCACCCTCTCGACCTCGTGGGCGGGGAATGGCCGCATCGAGACGACCGTCGTGCCCCCAAATGCGCCAGAGGGTATGAGCTCGAGCGTGGTGCGGTACATTGGCACGTTGCGGCCGAGCTCAATGTGCCGCACCCCCAGACCAGCAGCGAGGAGAGCGGCTTCAAAGGTGAATGAGCAGCCGACTGTGTGTAAGCGTCAACGTACAGGATTTGAAGTCTTTCTCCGATCCACTGAATCACTGATTGAGAGACGCCACCCACTTATACCCCGTTATCCCTTTATCCGTTACTCACTCAGGAAAGCCACGCTCTGGGGCGTCCAAAACGCGCGGATATCCGCCACGTCCTCCTTGACCAGTACGCCGTCCTCGTACCTTTTCATCAGCCCATCAGCTATCAGCCACCGCCCGCATCCGTCAAACCATCTAAAAAAAGTAAAAAAAAAAAAAAAAAAAAAAAAAAAAAAACCTCACACTTACACAGAGTATCCAGGCACGTCCGTCGTGATGTCTATTCCGTCCGCGACGCCCGCCGCGAACCCGACCTCGCCCGGCGCAATGCTCTCCGCGAGGAGCGGGCACGGGTTGGGGTTCCGCGCGCAGAGGGTGCGAAAGTCGTCTGCGTACGCCGAGGGGACGACGAGCAGGTTTGCCTGCACGTACCCCGGACACATGCCTGTTGTTGGGCCGCGGAGCGCGTGGCTGCGGGCGGCGAGGCGGACCTCGGCGGCGGTCGTGTACGTCTGCGTCATGGGCAATGGTGCGATGTGTGAATTCTGTCATGGCTTTGTTCCATCGTGAGCTTCTCCGCAGTACTGATCGTCTGCTGTTGTGTGGTCAGCGTTCCTTGGTCTGCCTTACACCGTGGCCTGCGCCCTCCAGGCCCTCTGAGTGGCGCACATGTGGTCGTTGTTAGTGGCGCTTCTGGAAAGGTGTGATGGGTTCGCGTCAAGGCTCAGGCCGGCATCGTTTCGGTGAATGTGGCGTGTTTCATGGAGTTCCGTATATTTCCGCTCGTCAACGTCAGTATCCGTTCAGCATCCTCTCGATTGGCGAGGTGAGATCCCAAGAATACAAGTCATCGCTACAAGGACTAAACCAAAATCACCGAGCCCATACGCACGAGCGCCTCCTTCCAGTCAAGCCCGCGGTTCTCCATCACCATGTCGAGCGTCTCCAGCGCCGCCCGCGGCCCTGCGCTGCCCTTCCAGCACAGGCGGAACATGAAGTTGCGGTACTGCCGCTGCTCGTGGTCGAGCGCTGCTGTCGACAAAATCGTGAGCGGGATGAGAAGGCCCGCCTCGGTGCCCCATTTGACTCCCGAGAGTGCGTTGAGTCCGTGCCGCACGCATTGCTGAGGTGAGCGGCGAATGACTGGGATACGAACCTGAATCTGGTAGTCTTTCCGACTGCACTGGAAGATCTCGCGAAGGAGGAGGACGCGCAACGCGGCATGGTGTATCTGCGGTCAGAGATGGTCCTCAACTCTCTGCTCACTAAACGTCCAATCGCCATGCGCTGTTCCATGGGATTCGAGCCATTTCGCAGCTCGCGCGCCTCGAGGTCTCTCGCAAGGCTATGCTCGAGAACAGTGATCAGCTCATCAGCCTCGATCTGGGCGGCGAGCGCGTCTCCCGGCCCCGCGGACCTGTGAGCGCGGATAATCCGGTACACGTTCATGTGCTCGGCGACGAGCCGCGGCCCGATGGCAAATACCGCGTCAACGTCGGCACATCGCGGCGTGGACGCCAGCGCCTCGCTGAACAGCGGTATTGGCGGCTGGTTGTTCACGATCGTGAGCGTAAAGTTGTACCATGTCTGCCAAAAAGAGATGACCGTCACGAAGAACTCTTCGTGGGCCGTCAAGTCGGTCGCCTTACGAAGACACGGCCCGTACATGTCAAATAGGCGGGGGAGGAGACGCGCATTGCCATCAACGACAGCGAGAGAGACGAGCTGATGTCAGCCGGGGAAGGAAGGAAAACTCACGATACTCAGTGCCCCTCCGAACTGCTCTCGCTCGACAATTGTAGCTTTTGATAATGTCTCAACGTTGTTCGCCAGCAGCGCGTACGCCGTTTTCCTGCCATTATGTGCGATATCGCGGAACGTGTGTGCGCCGTCAGTGCCTGTCCTGTCCATGAGATTTGCGCGATGCGTTGCGGCTGACGACAAGAGCGCGTGAAACGCGGGATTGTCCTCATTCTTGCCGGTGAGGGCTGACGACAGTGATACAGGGACAAAGTGTTTTGTGAGCGGATTGTCGTCCGTCTCCATCGCGATCGAAATGGTCGCCTGAATGTCGATGTAGTGGTAAAATAATCGTGCCTCGATGTCTGACAGTGTGGCGATAACGGGTGCCGAGATGGTGGTAAGCAGCGCGGCACGTGGGTCAAGCGGTGCATTAAACCGCCGCTGCACATCTCGCGGCTCGACCGTGCTGTGGTACGTCTGCAAGTGGTGCGATGGCGTGTCGAGTGGTGGCTCGGCTGGCAGCTCCAGATCGGTCTGGATCGTCCCGCCCGGGCCAAATAGCAGCGACATGCTTGACGTCAACCAGAGAAGTCAGCTTCAGATTCGCTGGTTTGCACTCACGATGCAGTCATGTTCGGCACGTCCGAGCCGAACAGATCACGCAGAAGGTCGTGGAACGGATCCTCGCTGTGCGTCAGCAATGGCTAACCCCTTTGGCAGCTCACGCCTCCTGGTGATCCTGGTGCTGCACGGAATGCACGGAATGCACAGAGCCGACGTCCATACCCGGAGGCTCGAGTGGCGTCGGCGACCGAACAGGAATGAACCCCGGAGTCGATCTAATGGTGCCTGCGGACACGGCGGACACGACGGGTACGAGGGCGTTGGCGAGCGGGCTCGTGTCGGTCCGAATACTGTTCGTCAGCGCCGTACGCGACAGGGACCATGACCTGCGATCCGCAACATACGACTGTTCCGGGGAGGTGTAATCTCGCAAATACGATGTCGGGTGATAAGCCATGTTTGTCGCGTTCTGCGGGCTCTCGCTCGACCGCATCGGGTATCCATCCGACAAGCTCGCACTCGGGTCGCTGGGGGTGATGACCGACCGCGAGCGGCGGCGATTACCGAGCCTGACGCCGAGGGGCCGGTCAAAGTCGCATGCGACGCGGCGTGTCGCGCATCGTCCACAGGTCGGCCGGTTCTCGTCGCACTGGCGTCAGTGTCGGATCTCACGCGTATCTTGTCTTGCGTATCTCGTATCTCGTATCCGCGCTCGGTATTCTCACTTTCTTACGATCCTGAGGCGTTAGGTTCCTGTGCGTCCACTGCGCGAAAGCTTACTATACGACACTGTTTGCATCCTGTCCGTGACCGGCCTTTAGTCTGCCGTGTACCTCCCATGAATGATGGATGCGAAGAGGTTGTGCAGATGCAGATGTAGAGCAAGGATGTGGTGGTGGATACGACGTGTCGGATGGGCGGATGTGCGGCTGCGGATACGGATGTGAATGGTGGATGAAGAGGTGAGTCATGCAATGAATGGAATGGAATCGTGGAATGCATACAGATCGAGGTTTGTTGTGTGAGTGTGTGGGCATCTTCTTTCCGCGTAACCGGAGTGTGGAGGACAGGCAGCTGGCAGTTGGTGTGTGGCTGTGAGGGAGATGCGGGGTACACGGTGGGAAGAAATCTGGGGGGGGGTGCCTTTGTGGGGTACATGCGGGTAAGACACGGGGTGATCGAGTGAGACAGTCCCAGTCCAGACGACTCATCCCCGGGCAGTCCACTACTCCACTGTACCACTGTACCACTGTACCACTGTTGCACTGTACAAGAATCACAGGACACTGCAGCCACTGAACGACGGGCACTCAGCCACGGGCAAGGGAACAGCTCACAGTTTCAATTGCAGACATACATACAGTATGTACATGCACATGGAAGAGGTCTTGGCAGGAAAACAACCAGCAACAGACAAGGACTCATGGACCATTCTTTGGTATTAGATTGGGAGAATGGGAATACATTTTTCGTGGCACAACTAGATTACCCGGGCGCCAACTGCGCGACTGCCCACCCTCTGCTCATGCTGCTCACTTTCTTGTACGGCCTACAACAAACAAACGCCACACTACGGAGGTGATGATGGGTGATCTACGAGCTGCGCTGGGCGTCAAACAGAAGGACGGCGTCGAGGAGGACCTGGGTGCCGAGGGCGCAGTCCTCGGGCTTGCAGTACTCCTCGGGGTTGTGCGAGAGGCCGTCGAGGCACGGCACAAAGATCATGCCGGTCGGGTTGTGCAGCGCGGTGAGGCAGCTATCGTGCCCGGCGCCAGAGTAGATCTCGCGCATCTGGTCCTTGCCAACAGCGGTCTCGGCGGCGGTGCGGATCGCGCCGACACAGTCCGGGTGGAACTTGACGGCCGGGTTGGCGAACAGCGGCTCCCACTTGACGGTGCACCCGCGCGAGGTCTTGGGCTTGGCGAGCTCGTCGACCTTTGCGCGCAGCTCCTTCTCCATAGTGTCGAGCACGTCGTCCGACATGTGCCGAATGTCCATGGAAAAAGTCACACTCTTGGCGACGGTGTTGATGCTGCCCGGCTGGAGGTTGATGATGCCGGTGGTGGCGAGGCCGTCGTGTTTGGTGGCAATGTCGTTGGCGGCGCTGATGATGCGCGCGGCGCAGAGCATTGCGTCCGAACGCGCATCGAGCGGTGTCGTGCCTGCGTGCGAGTCGCGGCCGCTCACCACAATGTCGAACCAGCGGTACGCCTGGCCGCCGACGACGACGCCGACCGACTTGTTCTCCCGCTCGAGGATCGGGCCCTGCTCAATGTGCAGCTCAAAGTGCGCGCCGAGCGGGTTCGACTTGTAGCTGCACGGGACGTCGCCGAGGTAGCCGATGCGCTCGAGCTCGGACTTTGTGGTGATTGACTCATTGTGCACGTCGGCGAGCGCGTAGCCGTCCTCGAGAGAGACCTTCTCAGCCCACACTGCCGAGCCGTGCATCGACTTGGGGAAACGCGCGCCCTCCTCGCTGTTCCGTCAGCACTGAACACCAAAACCCAAGCTTCCAACTCACTTGGTCCAGGTGACAGCAGCGACGGGGTACTCGGTCTCGATGTTGTTGTCCTTGAGGACGCGGAGCACCTCAACAGCAGCCATGACGCCGAGGATGCCGTCATAGCGCCCGCCAGTGGGCTGGGTGTCGAGGTGCGAGCCCATGGCGGTGGGGAGGCCGTCCTTCTTCCCCGGGCGGATACCGAACATGTTGCCCATCTCGTCAATGACGACCTTGCACCCCAAACTCTTGAGCTCGGCCGTGAACCAGTCGCGCACCAGCTTGTCGTCGTCGCTCAGCGCAAGGCGGCACATGCCCGTCTCGGTGGGAGCACTGTCGTCAGCGAAACCCACAAGCCAGCCTGGCACAAGCACACTCACTCTCCCCAGCGGTGCGCGGCACCCCACTTGCACGTCTCGTGGAGCGTGTTGTTGAGGCGCTTGGCGTTGATGCGCAGGTCGCCGGCCTGGTACGAGGTCTTGGTCATGATGTTCAAAGTCTGTTTGTAATCTGCGTTGTCTGAGTGGTCTGCGGGGGTTGCTGGGCAGAGTACAGACTCGAGCTGTGGTATTATACTCTTGGCCAGCGACGAAATGACCGCAGAAACGGCGCGCCGTCTGTCCCCAACAACATACGTAAATGCAGACGAAAATACAGTCAAGCTCGGCGTCTAACTCGCATAGCAGTGTGAAGCGATGTTCCGGCCCGCGCCATCATCCGAGAAACTGAGAAACCTCACGGACATCAGCGAGAGATGGGTGGGATCGGTGGGATATCGCGGGAGTGGCGGGCGACCAGCGCGTCGGAGATGCCCACCTGCGGCATAACATGTGCCTCTGTCCAGGGTGTGGGGAGTGCGGCTCGGTCTGATAGACTTTTGCGCGCGCGGAGACCCCGGCCGTCGACGATAAGCGCCGCCACCCAAAGTGTTGCAAGTAAACTTTTACGACTGTCTGTCGTATGCGTCTGTGCTCTTTTGTGCTTGCCGACGCAAACGCCAGTCGTTCCTGATAAGGAGGTGAGATCACCGCATTCCATTGTCGCCGCACACATCTGGCAATCTCCACAATCTAACAATCTCCACAATCTACAACGCCGCGGTTGATCGCGGGGGTTCCGTCATTGGCATAGTAGTACACATCTGCACGCCTGCGTCTCGATAAGCACATTAAGATCAAAGTCCTCATCGCAACGGTCGCACGGTCAACTTTTGGACGTCACGCGAACTTAATGTGGCAAGAAGGGCTCTCGTCAAGTCTGAAATGTGCATCCCCATCTTCACACGATCTCTCTCTCTGAGATTATCCCCTAACGCGTTAGAGAGTGAGAAACAGACAAAGGAGATGTATGTGCAAGCGGACAATGAGGCTTGTTCCAATACGCGCAAGGATGGTTGAGATAGTTGCTGTCAAGTTGCGCAACACTCTGCAAGGTTGGTCTTGTGGCGCTATCTGTAGGAATCGATGTGTGAATCAGGGGGACTCCCAATCTCGCGACTCTGACATCTCCGAGCTCGTATCTATCGGAGTACGGAGCGGCTAGACTGAAATGATACGCTGCCCAGCGAGCAAACTCCCCATATACGACGTTCTGGCTTTATCTGGTGCTGGACTGTCGCAGATGTCAGCTCTTGATGCCACGAGCCGACGCTTCCTGCCGTCGCACGACAAGTTCGCGTCCGGGGTGTGCGGGGAACACCCTTATCATCCATGGCCTGCATATAGCCGCATAACTGAACATGCAAATATGGAATGACATGAACAGCATATCAGCATGCTGCCCATTTGAGGAATTATGGATACGCGGTTGTGCAGTGGCGCTCCTCGTTCAGTGGCGGTCTGTGGCCGCGGGTGTGTCGTCCGTTACGGCCGGCCACCCCCGTCGTCCTGTTTCCATGTCCGTCGCTCAGTCCGAACCCATCAGCATTCGCGTATTTGCATCGGCGTCGGCTCAAACACGCTCAGCATCCGAATACGGTACGCATCGGCATATTCCATCGGCGCACATGACCGCCGACGTTAGCTGTCTAGCCATGGGGATCTGGTTCCCCACAGTGGCGAGAAACCAGAATTCCCCCAATCCACAATGTCTTGATAATTTATACGACTTATACGAGCCCGGCTGACCTTGGACTAAAGGCCACTAACACAGTCTGCTGACTCTGCTGATGACTCGCCTCGCCGAGAATGGCTCTGCCAAGAGATACCGCATCTATTGTTTGGCGCGGGTACCATGGTCGGGGACCCCGTTGCTGTCCTATCTTTGCGGAGACATCATCTTGCCCACCGCATTCCTCGGTCTCAAAACTTATCCCCCTGCATATCCACCCTTGTTCCCTGTACTCCCTGTTTTCCTATCAGTTATCCGGTTCCCCAGGTTTCTGTGAGGTTTGGAGAATGCTTTAAAGGCCGCGCGGTCGGCTAAGGTTGGTATCCCCAGAGTACCCCACTTGGCCCATCATGACACACAGCAGCTTGTCGTCCGAAAAGATGGATGAGAAGGTTGAGTACCAGACGGACGCGCAGGTGTCGCGCGACCTGTCGCCCCGCGACGACAAGGTCCTTCAGAAAGCCTTGCGGAAGGTGAGTAGGAGAGGAGGATGTTGTTCGGGAGGAAGCTGACAGTATGTAGGTCGACTTCCGCCTCATCCCGCCACTTGCCATCCTGTATCTCTTCTCGTACCTCGACCGTGGATCCCTGGCGAACGCGAGTATCTTTGGACTGAAGGAAGACATTGGCATCACGACGGAACAGTACAACCTCGTCGCCACCGTCTTCTTCTTCACATATGGTGGTATGGAAATTCCTGGAGGTATCATCCTGTCCTACGTCCGCCCGAACCTCTGGATTGGCTGTATCTGCGCGGCATGGGGCATCGTCATGACCCTCTCTGGTCTCATCCAAAACTTTGGTGGCGCCCTTGCTGTCCGGTAAGTTGAGCGACAGCGTGTAAATCGCCCAGAGCCCGCTTGATAAAATCTCCATCTGACACCCAGTCTCGTTCTCGGTATCACCGAGGCCTCGTTTTTCCCCTCGGCACTCGTCCTCGTCGGTAACTGGTACCCGCGCGCACAGTACCAGACCCGCATCACCGCCTTTTACGTTATCGGCGTGTTTTCCGGCGCGTTCAGCGGTCTTCTCGCATACGCGATCCACTACATGGACGGCGCGGGGGGCCTCGCTTCCTGGCGCTGGATCTTCATCCTCGAGGGCCTCGCGACCGTCGTCCTCTCAGCACTTGTGTTTATCTTCCTCCCGTCCAGCCCCGAGCGCAGCAAGTGGCTTACCGAGGGCGAGCGCGACGCCATCCTCGCGAACCGCTCCGCCGAGGGCGACGGCGGCCACGCCCACTTTGAGTGGAAGTACCTCCGCCAGGTCGCGACCGACTACAAGGTGTGGATGTGTACCTGGCTCGCTGGCTCGGTCAACATTGTGACCTTTGGCTTCAGCTACACGCTCCCCTCGATCCTCGTGCAGATGGGGTACAAGGCTGCGCACGCGCAGCTCCTCACTGTCCCAGTGTACGTCGCCGCGTGTATCTGCACGTTCCTGGCCGGTATTTATTCCGATCGCAAGCAGCGCCGCAGCGACATGATCATCACGGGCTTTAGCATCGCGCTCATCGGCCTTATCCTGCTGTATACCCTCCCGAAGAACAAGTCCCCCGGCGCGCGCTACTTTGCCTGCATTGTCTTGATGAGCGGCATCTACATGGGTTTCCCCGGAACACTGGCGTGGAACTCGAACAATGCCGAGACGCGCGGGAAGCGAAACATCTCGATGGCATTCCAGCTCACCCTCGCGTCGCTGGCCACTGCGGCCGGCACAAACTCGTACCTCGCCAAGGAGGCGCCACGGTATCAGACTGGGTTTGGGCTGGGCATGGCAATGTGCGCGTCGTCGATTATCGTCGCTGTCGCGCTCGTCTTCCTCCTCAAACGCGAGAACGCCGCACTCGACGCCAAGGAGCAGGAGCAGCTCGCGAACGGCGTTCCGGGGGACGAGGCTGCCTTGCGCTTCCGCTACATTCTTTAGAGTTCGAAAAGGCGGCCGTTCCGGGTCCGCGGGGGTTTCAGGAGTGGAATGAGGATCATTGGGTCTTGGTCTCGTTGGAAACGTACTGGATTGTAGAGCTATAGTAGAGGGATGAAGCAGTGCATATTCCTGAGATCGCGAGAACGAGGAATGGTGTTGCATACAGTATTCCTGGGTGTAACACATCACGAGATCAGGTCGGTATGTCGATAAGCAAGCCCGGGCCGCACTCTGGCGTTGATCGGGCCGACCAATGGCGGAATAGCGGAAATCGCGCGACAAAGTCTCGAAGTCTCTCCCGCGCGGAGAGTGCCGCTTCTTGGCAATCGACACGCAAGCAGCCACGATCTAGATCAAAGATACGCTGATGAGGATCTCGTCGGCCCAGATCTCAGCCGCCCAGAACTGCGGTACGGTCCCCAACGCCATACGCTTGGACAGTCTTGCCTGTGAGCTTTGAGCTTGGAGCTTGGAGAGTGGGCTGCAGTTGGCCGAAACATGTTCAACAAGCGCCGGCTCGCACGCCACTGGGGATGGCACAACGTGCCTCCATCAGCCAGGCGCCAGGCACACGGCACCCCACTGGAGCACTCTGGAGTAATCGAGTGGCTGCCAAGCGAGGAGGAGAATGACGGCAGAACGATAATATACTCTGCCGAGAGCCAAGATCCAGAAGGGCAGAGGTACAGAGATCAGCTGCCGCAAATGCGGATATACACCGTTTCCCGCTTGGTGCGCCACCACTTTGGAGAGAAACGACCGTCGTGCCGTTTGCACAAGTGGCTGAATCTCTCGGAACCTTTACCTTTTTTAGGTTTGGAATGCCGACAGTATTTAAGGATAACATCAAGGTCCGAGAGAGGGAATCGAGATCAAGCCACACGGCTTGGGTGGTCGGTGGGCATCGCGGCAACCTGGCGTCCGGGGCCCTCTGTGGAGGAGTCGAGGAGGGTGTCACCTTCCGAGGGATTGCGGGGGGTCGTTGGGGCCGTTCACCCCTCAAGCTGCTCTTCTGATAATCTCATATCTCATAATCTGCTCGCTTCTCGTAATTGCAAACTGTCGTTTATTCTTAGCGCACAGGCTCCAGATGTGGCGAGCAGGGCAACTCGGCAACCTAGAGTCCGTCATTGCGAGTCACTCTGGCCTCAGTTTCCCGACGTTATTCCGCGGCATTGCGACATTGCTAGGTTGGTAGCTAGCGCCCATGACGTTTCAGTCGATAGCGAGCATGCGAGCATTGGAGCATTGCAGGAGCGCTGGATCAAGGGCCAGGAAGCAAGGCACGGTGAGCGGTTGCATGTGGATGCATGTGACTCGGAGGGTCAGCCACTGTCTCTCGGCCTCTTGGTCTTGGATCTAGTAGTCTGGAACATGGACGCTGCTGGCGTCTGGAGCTAAAGAGCTAAAGAGCTGTTCGTCTTCGTGTGGGTACTTAAGGCGAGGGAGATGGGTTCATCGGTCCTGCAGGCCCCAACACATTACTCTCAGACATGCGTTTGCTGGCCCTCTTCACCCTCCTCCCGCTTCTCCTGGCGTCGCCCACCCCGCACAACAAGGGGCAGGACTGCCGCGAGTGCAACGGCAACGGCAACGGCCATGGTAATGGCCATGGAAACAAGGGAAATGCTGGCGCAGAGTGCTTTGCGTACAACCCCCAGGGCTGCCCGTTCTCCGATGTCGGCAAGAACGGCGCCGTCGCAACTGTGAGTTTTGCGGTTTCTGCACTCCGCAATGAAACAATGCTGACGGACAGGAAGTTGGCCAGTGCTCTGCGGTCGGCGTCCAGATCATGAAGCAAGGCGGAAACGCCGCTGACGGTGAGTGTGACCCCAGAAGGCGAGTCTGACGAAAAGCAATGATCGCGTCCGCCCTGTGTATCGGCACGATTTCCGGGTTCCACTCTGGTATCGGCGGCGGCGGGTTCATGGTCGTCCGCTTCAACAACCCCGACGGAACGCACGGGTACGAGCAGATTGACTTCCGCGAGACCATGCCCGCGGCGGGCAACGAGACGGTGAGTGTTCGGGTTGTGTTCGAGTTGTGCTCGAGTTGTGCTTCCCGGGGCCAGCTGACATCATAGATGTACAAGCAATATGGCGATGACCAGACCAAGTCGACCGTCGGCGGCCTGGCCGTCGGCGTTCCCGGCGAGCTGCGCGGTGAGTGGAGAAGTTGGGAATTTTGTGGACTCGAATTCTGACATCAGGCTGGGAGATGCTGCACAAGCGCCACGGCAAGCTTCCGTGGAAGGAGCTGTTCAAGCCCGCCGCCAAGATTGCCCGCGAGGGCTTCAAGGTCAACTACGATCTGGCGGGCCATCTGGGTGAGGAGTTTATCGTCAAGGAGCCGGTGTGGGCACGCTCGTACGCGCCGGGGGGTAAGCCCGCTGTCGAGGGGGATGTGATTAAGCGGACGGATCTGGCGGACACGCTCGACCGCCTCGGCGAGCACGGCGCCGACATCTTCTACCAGGACTCGGACATTGCAGAGAACATTGTCAAGGCGGTGCAGGCTACGGGCGGAATCATGACCCTCGACGACCTCAAGGGATACAAGGCGATTCTCCGCAACACGAGCTCAATCTCCTACAGGTGAGAAACGGGAAATTCGGGGGGCTGACCAGCAGGGGGAAGCGCATCTTCTCGACTACGGCTCCTAGCTCGGGCGCCATCGTGCTCTCGACACTCAAGATCTTTGAGGGCTTTGGCGGCGGCGCGCAGGACACCGACCCCGCAATCAACCTCACCACCCACTTTTGTAAGCACCCTCCCACACCGCCACCGTTTCTCACACCCCAGTGATGGAGGCCAACAGGTTCGCGTACGGGCAGCGCACGACGCTCGGCGACCCGGCCTTCACCGCCAACGTGAGCACGCTCGAGGCGTCGTACCTCACCGACGAGGTCGCGAGCGTCGCGCGCAACCTCATCCTCGTGAACAAGACCAACCCGCCAGCATACTACAACCCGAGCACGTACGCGCCGTCGCCGCCCGAGGGCGGCACGTCGCACCTCGCCGTCGTGGACAAGGACGGCATGGCGGTCAGCC
This sequence comes from Apiotrichum sp. Y4204, assembly GCA_025531455.1. NCBI lineage: Eukaryota > Fungi > Basidiomycota > Tremellomycetes > Trichosporonales > Trichosporonaceae > Apiotrichum > Apiotrichum sp. Y4204. The sequence goes on from JAMYHL010000028.1 coordinate 211,463, forward strand.
TCACGACGACGGTCAACCTCATCTGGGGCTCGCAAGTCAGTGAGTAGCCGAGGTGTGAACAGCGCTCACGCGCCAAGTGACTGAAAACGGAATCATCCTCAACAATGAGATGGACGACTTCTCCACCCCGGGACAGATCAACGCGTTCGGCTTCCCTGCCAACCCGATCAACTTTATCCGCCCAGGCAAGCGTCCCCAGTCGTCCATCGCGTCGTCGCTTGTCGAGGACGAGCACGGCAACCTCATCATGGCGACGGGCTCGGCTGGCGGAAGCCGCATCATCACCGCCACGATGCAGCAGCTCTACCGCCACATCGACCAGGGCCTCAACGCCACTGCCTCCACTGGCCAGTGAGTACAGCGTGGCGGGGCGAGTGTTCTTCTCCACTTTGGACCACCCATCTCTCACTTTGATAAACACGCTAACACCAGCCCGCGGTGGCACGACCAGCTCACTGGCAAGACGTGGTTCGACTTCCCGAACCCGGGCCGCCGCATCCCGCTGGAGGGGTACAACAACGGCACCGTCGAGTTCCTCGCCGCAAAGGGCTACAACATCACGTACCAGGACCCGTCCTCGTCCTCGACGTCGCACGCAATCTCGCGCCTGCCCGACGGCAGGTGGCTCGCCGCCGCCGACCCCCGCAAGCCGGCTGGCAGGGGACAGGCATTCTAATAAACAGAAGACAAGAAGAACAGAAGTGAATAAAGAAAATAAGGGAACAGAAGTGAACAGGAAGCAAGCGCGAGAAACATGGGACCGGAGGGTACGGACGTTTTACGTAGCTAGTATTTTGAAATGCATAATGATGGGCTTGGACTTGTATTCATTTCCGTGGGGCATGGCAAAGATGCGTAACGTAAATGCGTGGATGTGTAGATGCGTATATGGTTGAGAGACTTTTGCGGATGAGAGTGGTTTTTGCCTGGTTTTCGCCCTGGCCTCGGGGATGTAGCTCGGCGTCGGCGATCTCGCATGTGCCGGCTCGAGCTGTGGCCCTGTGGCCCTGTCGTCGCCGACGCGTCCACGGCATCCTCTCCAGCTTCGGTATGGACGCAGACGCGGCCAGCACGGCACCCCCGCCAGCCGTGGACGTCGTCAGCGCCTCGGCCATGGACAATTCGGAGAGTGGGACAAGTGATACACTCGAGATTTCGGAAAATGAGAGGTGCGCAGCGAGCGCACTGGGCGTATTGCGCGTGTTGGGAAGTGTGGGCGATGCAAAACTGTTTGTGTGTTATCGGAGTGAACTTGCCGATGGGCCGAAACGCACCTGATCGGCCGATAAGCTTCGTAATCTGATAACGCTCGGGATGGGCACGCATCCAGCCCGGCACGCATCCAGCCCGGCACGCATCCAGCCCACCACATGCCACCCTCTGATGCCACTATTTGATCTCTTGGTCGCAGACCAGTGTTGAAAGAGTACTTAACACCATGAACCCCGGGAAACAGACAGACAGAGACACAATGAGCGCGACAAACACAGAGACAGCAGCGACGATGGGCGCACCCTGGAAGAACATCGTCGTTATTGGCGGTACGTCCCAGCCAGCCATTACTCCTCTGACCACACCCAGCTTCCTTCGCGGGCCATACGCTCGCAAACGAGCTTGGCCCCAAGCTCCCAAAGGCATACCGCATTCTCCTGGTTGAACGCACACCATTTGCGGTCCATCTCCCGGCTCTCGTCCGCGCGGTAATTGTTCCCAGTACGTCGCGCTTTGAGCTTGGATCGACCTCCAGGAATGTCTAGAGGCTGACTCCAGACTCGCATAGAACCAACCTTACCGCCCCGCTAGCCCAAAACACCGTTTTCCCCGCGGACTCGCGCCACCGCCTCCTGTGTCCCGTATCCGTTGTCGAGCTGCGCGAGCAGAGCGTGGTGCTTGATACTGGGTTTGAGGGGTCCACCGAGGTGCCGTTTGCGGTGAGTGCTCTCAGTGGGGGGCTTCGTGTGGATCCCAGTCGCAGGACGTCGAGGCGGCTTCGACATAAGTTCCTGACTGCGTTTCGGCCCAAGCGCCCGAGGAATGCCCGCCTCGCATACCTTGCATTCCTCTGCGCAGACAAGCGGCCCGCGCCATGCGGAACGGCCTTTAACATCCTTCTCCTGCGGGTCTCGCGATCGTTTTGCCCGCGCGTCGGCACGCGTACCCCAGCCTTACTGACGCCAGCGCTGCATCCTCGCCACGGGTTCGGAGCAGGCGCCGCCGATGCGTCCCGCTCCTGGCACGACGCTGGGGGCATACCACGCCCTGCTTGGGGGTATCCAATCCGACGTCGCTGCCGCAAAGAGCATTCTCGTCGTTGGCGGCGGTGCTGCCGGCGTCGAGATTGCTGGTGTGAGTAGGGGAACATTATTGTGCTGATAAAATAGGAGATCACACACCACTACCCCGATAAACAAGTTACTCTCGTGCACTCCCGGGCGCGGCTCCTCGTCACGGGGAACAGTGAGGCCTCAAAGGACGCACAGGGGTACAGCTACAGGCCGCCGCCTGCGTCTCTGTCGGAGACGCTACAGGCGCAGCTTGAGGGGCGGGGTGCGCGCGTCATCCTCTCTGACCGGCTCGTGTTTCCCAGCACACCAGCGGGCGCCGCTGCGTCAACAGCGCGTAGGGACACAGCCGAATCGGAGACAGAACATGTACAGGTACGTTTGGCGTTTCACTTTGCACAAGAAAGGATATCAAAGATCAAGATCAAGCTCACGCTAGCCCACATGGACCGGCAACATCGGTCCCCTGGGACGCCTGCACTCTGTTCCGCTGCAATCTGGGAAAACGGTTACGGCCGACTACATTCTGCTCGCGGTGGGGAACACGCCCGCGTCATCGCTTGTGGCCGCCAGCGCACGCACGAACACGGGCCACGTCGCAGTCACCTCCGAGTTCCGCGTGCCTGGGATGGCGGGGTACTATGCTCTCGGGGACGTGTGCAATACGGGCGGACGCAAGGCGGCCTCGCAGGCGAATGACGAGGCGATTGCGCTTGCGCGTATTCTTGCGGGGCATATCGCGGACACGGAGGCGGGGAGGGAGGAGACGCCGCGCCCCCGCAAGCCGACGACCATGGGCGGCATCCTCGTTCCCCTCGGCGACGACGGGGCCGGCGCAGGCTTCTACGACCTCGCGTGGGCGGGCGTCTGGGCCGCCCCGCAGTGGATGGTCCGCTGGTTTGCGAGGTGTTACTTTGCAGACCGGGTGTTTTTCCCGCGCTTCCGTGGCCCGACCCGCGTCACGGGAAACGAGACGGAGTAGGTGAACAGGCTGTGCAGTGGTATGTGGTGTAGATGCATAGACGCATTCTCCGTGGAACGAGCCGAGAATAGCGGGTGACAACTGACATTGCTGCAGAGCTTGAGATCTTTAGAGTGTACTGATCGATGACTGCATCCCGGGGGCCGCTGAGGCGATCGCGGAATGCGGCAAGACGGGACAAGCCCAGTTCTGGGCCCCCGCACCACCACCACAAACACGCCGCGATACCCCGAAACCCGACAATCAGCCGGAGGCCGGAGGTCAGCTGGACATTTTGTCGTCGACGGCGACGCGCGACGACGACACAAGACACTCAAGACAACCCATCCCCGAGCATCTAACCTGGACTGCACTGGCACTCGAGCTGCAATGCCGCATAGAAGCTGCGGGGCTCCCCCTCAGCAGCTCTTTGCCTCGCATCTCGCTCTCATCTCGGACCGGGGCTTTGCTAGGCCCCGTGTTGCCCCATCTCACATTCGTGGCGCGTGGCGTTGCGTTTGCTGATGCCAGCATGCTAACCTCTTGTTTCTGTCCGGGTGTTGTTGTTTCCCGGGCAGCACGTTGGATTCATACGATATACCAGCCGATGATAACAGGTATTTGGCTCTTATCCTCTTTGTGATCGTGATGCACACTGCTGCTCGAGCCAATGCCACGCTATGCATTCCTAAAGCAACACCACATCCCACACCCTGCGCACCAGCCACACAAATGTTATATATATAGCCTTCATTGCCCTCTCTTTGTCACTTGCCAGACTACCAGCATCACACGCTTCCCACACCATGGCGGTCATCGTTCCCGACCTCGTAGCCGGTCTCCACCCCGCCCTCGCGGCGCTCACCCCGATGCGCCTCCTCCTCGCGGCCCTCATCCTCGTCCCCCTCGCCACCTGGGTCTATCTCTACCCGTACAACGCCCGCCGCATCCCGTACGCCAACCTTCCCGGCCCGCGTCCGACGAGCGGCTTCTTCGGCTCGCTCCTCGACCTCGCCAAGGCTCCCATCCAGACACGCTACCTCGCCCTCACTGAGCGCTATGGCCCGACAGTGCGTTTCCGCGGCCTCCTCGGCCGCTGGCGCATCGTCTCCACCGACACGGCCGCCATCTCCTACGTCCTCCGCCACACGGGTCTCTTTCACCGCCATCCCAGCTTCAACACCCTCATAGGCCGCATGGTGGGCCCTGGCGTTCTGGTCGTCGAGGACGAGCCACACCGCCGCCAGCGCCGCGTCCTCAACTCGGCATTCAACGGCACTAGTGTCAACAGCATGCTCCCCATGTTCTGGGAGGAGGCGTACATCCTCAAGGACAGTCTGAACGAGGTGCGTACCGCGAACCGCAAAGCGATGGCGGTGTGAATCCCAGGTGGAGCCAGACCGCGATCTGCAGGCCTCGGTCTTCGATCGTTAAGCGGCATTCCTGACCCACAGAGCCTCGGTCCCGCCGGCGAGGCGCGCATGGACATGCTCACGGCGTACATTGCGACGGCGCTCGACGTCATCGGTCGCGCAGGCTTCAACTACCACTTCAAGTCGCACTCGGTCGAGGGCCTCAAGAACCCGCTCGCGGTCGCGTTCAACACGATGATCAACACTGCGCTCGAGAACAAGACGGTCGCCCTCGTACAGCAGGTCATGCCCGCGGCCTTGTACCTGGTAAGTTTCGGGAACGGGGTTCTTGGATGGTCGGATTCTCGGATGATAATCGGATCTTTCGAAGTGCTGCTTATTGCTGGGAGATCTAGGCACAGCGACTGACAACAGCCCACAAAGAATAAGGCTACCGTAGATGCCTCGCGCACGATGCTGGACAACATTGGCAAAGTGGGTGTCTCCTCGCAGTACAAGTGATGACCACCTGACACATTTCAGTCAATCGTGGCGGCCCGCAAGCGCGAGATTGAACGCGACCACATCAGCCTCGAGAAGAGCGACTACGAGGGACGCGACGTCATATCGCTCTGCCTCCGTGCCAACATGCTCGCCAACGAGCGCGACCGCATGACGGATGAAGAGGTGCTCGGCCAGATTGGCACCTTGGTAAGTACGGTGCAAACATAGTGGCTTCTCTTCGTCTTCACTGCTGACATACAGATGGTTGCTGGCAACGAGACATCCGCAACGGCACTCAGCTGGGCGACGTATCACTTTATCACCCGCCCCGACATTCAGGCCCGTCTCCGCGAGGAGGTGCTCTCCGTGGCCGAGGACGAGCCCAGCGCGTAAGTCGAGCCGGCCGGGAACGGCAGAGTCACGCAGTTTGACACTTGCTAATACGCGTAGCGAGGAACTGAACGCCCTTCCCTACCTTGACAAGTTTGTTCGCGAGCTGCTCCGCTTCGACCCCCCGCTCCCGCAGGTTGTCCGCACCGCTGCTGTCGACTGTGTCATTCCTCTCAGCAAGCCGGTTACAGGTCGCGACGGCAAGACGATCACCGAGCTGCACGTGAACAAGGGCACTGATATTGTCATCCGTGAGTACATCCTTTTACACGCTCCACTGACATCAGCAATCAACAATCTCAACCGCATGACGGAGATCTGGGGTCCTGACGCGAACGAGTTCAACCCCGACCGCTTTGACGACCCCGCGTACCCCAAGACTGCTGTGCCAGGCGTATGGGGTAACCTCCTGTCCTTTATCGGCGGCCCGCACCACTGCCTCGGCTTCCGCTTTGCCTTGCTCGAGATCAAGGCGGTCCTCTTTGTCGTCATGCGCAACTTTGCGTTTGAGGCGTTGCCGGTCGTTAAGATTGAACGCGTCGCGCCGGGTATTGTTCAGCGCCCTATCGTCGTCGGCGAGGAGAGCAAGGGCATCCAGCTGCCCGTGATGGTCCGCCGCCTCGACCGGGAGGAATGAGAGATTGGGGAATGCAAGGAGGGAGGTCATCAGTCGAGACTATTGAGAAGTCGGCATGACCGGCTATCAAGCCCAGTGGACACAATCAGAAGCAGGAAGAATAAATGTACATTTTCGGATGAATGCCATCATCTATGGGATGACCTAAGTGTTCTGGGTCGGGCACTCTGGACCCCGACGTGATACCAGTGCGTGTCCATTACCGCTCCCTGTATTATAACTTGTATGGTGTCCGTAGTACCGTGTAACCACAAGTCATACTAGATTCACTCAGTGTCCTACACCTCCTCGCGGCGCTCCTGCTGGCGCTCCTGCTGGCGCTCCTGCTGGCGCTCATACTCCTCGACCGAGCCATAGCCACTAACAGCGCCCTCGAGCACCTCGGCCGCCCTCGCTCCTTCGCCGTGCGGCGCGCGGTCGAGGCGCTGCATGTGCCGCACCGTACGGCGATACACCACCACGCCGGTACCGATCGCGCATCCGAGAGCGACGACGATGCTGCCGAGATTGAGCCAGACCCGCGCGGGGTCCGGGGCGTCGCCGAGCGCGCGGAAGCGCGCGCCGATGAATACCGGGACGAGTGTGCGCGGGATGAATGTGCTGATGTGAGCGAGATGTGAGGAGGAGAGGAGGAGAGGGGGGGAGAAGACTCACAGGTTTGTGATAAAGTACTGCCAGAACTTGACGCCTTCCACCGCCTGTTGTCAGTTAGACAGATGAAGACCGGCTCGAGACTTGCCGACTTACAGCAAGGAGACCGTTCCCGAATGCCCAGGGGAGGGGACACCAGCGCACCATGATCATCATGGGCAGCCCGTGTTCGCGGACTACATGCCCGAATGCCTCCCAGTGCGTGTTTTTCGCGGCGCCGTCCGCGCGGATCCACTGGAGGAAAAATGTCTGTTGTGAGTTGATTCCTTCCTGAGATTACAACGCACGCGGATAGAAAACCACGCGACGATACCGCCGAGTTGCGCGGCGATGCCGCCGACGAGGAAGCCGGGGAACATGCCCCACGCGTACCCGACGAGCATCATTGATGCCGAGAAGCCGACGAGCGGCGGGTGCGAGGCCGTCACTTTTATCAGTACAGTTTTGGGGTGAGTACGCACTGACGGCGAGGCCGAGGATCGCCATCCCTGCGAAGCCCATGCCGCGGAGACGCGCGCCGAGCTCATTGAAAAAGTGGTTGATGCGCGCGCGGCCAAAGACGATGAACACTACTAAGGCAGCGACATTCACCGCGAGCAGGATACTGGGGTCAGTCTAATCAGTCCTCTTCGTCCGCCTACAAGAAGATGATCTGCTGTCAGTCACACACATACCGCCGTCCCACCTTGGCTGTCCTCGAGAGTCGCGCAAAGCGCTGGCGCCACGTCCTCGCCGGTGGCGCGGGCGCTGCCTCTGGCGCTGGGGCGGTCAGTGCTGTCCTTTCTGTCGCTTCTGTTGGCATCGTGTTGGGTGGGAGAGTGGCAAAAACGAGGCTGGAGCGCTGGAAGAAACTGTGCCGCGTGTCTCGACGAGTCTGCAAGTTGGGTACAGTTGGCTACACGTGACTCCATTCGGGGAGTGACGTCACCCCCTCCAGCGTGTCGGCCGATGGGGCCGTATCTTTATATCTCGGTTAATTTTCCCTGCACCATTTTGTGTGACTGTGGAACTTGGGGCCTTTGTGGATCCATGGATCTGTCGAGATGCGGAATGAGCATGTGAGCACTACTGTAGATCATTAAAGACCCAAGCGCACAGACCTATCAACTATCAGCTGTCGGAACGGTTGGGAGCCTATGACGTTTTCTTTGGCGAGTACGATGTGTTGCTGAAACAAGGGACCAAGGGATCAAGGATCTCAAGGGATCAAGGGATCATGGAGATGTATTTTAGAAGTTGAACGACTTGCCGCGAACGTTGTCGAATCATCATCGTCCATGTTCGCGTTTCCATAGTCCACGAGGTGAAACCATGACACAGGCGGCGTTGCCATAGTGACTGTGCTTCGCGAAGTTGCTGCGCGCACAGCGTGTGTGAGGATTTAGAACGTGTCAGAGACACCAGAGAGCGTTCCCCAGAAGCCAGTGCCATGCTGCGGATCAGGCTTAGCAACTCGACGCAAGAAACGCGCAGTACCTGTGTCTGGCTCTGGGTACAGTACAGGTTTGGCATGTAGCGCAGCCAAGTTGGGTCCACGATAATGCCCGCACTCTCAGCCCTACCGCGGAAGTGGCGGGTATTTCAGCCTCAGGCGCGGGACACCCCCCCCTCTGTTGCTTCCTCAACGTGTTTCTGTACCTCGAAAGCAATTTTATAGCAAAGTAATCTCGTCAGATGATCGCCCCGCAATGCGATCGCGATGTTGTTTGCAGTGATCGTCGCTGGCTGATGTCATTGCTGTTACTTTCTACCCTCCGGGCCCCCAACACACGAGACACGGCGGACGATGGAAAAGGACAAGTTGTGTCTTGCCGACGTCATTATGACGCAAACCCGCGATCACTCGGCGTCGCGGCTCAGCGGCTCGCTGCCCTTCAGACAATCGAGCGCGAGGTCTACTCACCATCGGCCATTGGCTATTGGGCAGCTCGGCACGCGCGGCTAATGGTTGTGCCTTGCGCACTCCTTGTTATCGTGGACGAGAGTGGACTGGTGGACAGGCGAGGCTGGACCTGGTGGCAAGACGCTGCAATCCGCAAGACGGCAGATGCCGGTGGGTGTCCATTGGCAGTGGCAACTGGACGACAAGTAACGCAAACAGACACAATCACAACACGTTCCGTCTCGTGTATATAAAGAGCAGAGTCGACGAGGCAGACAACACAACACAGAACTCCATCTACCTTCCAACTACTACTCTACTCTACTCTACCCCCAACAGCCACCAACCACAACACTTCACAATGTCTGACCACGGCCGCCTCGACATCCACGACAAGGTACGTAGCATGGGAGTAACCTGGCGCGAGTGGCTGGTGGCCATCTGGTCCACGGCCACGGCGCCTCTCCCCCCTCTCCGCCTGCCACCGCTAACATCCCCAGGTCAAGGCCGCTGTCCGCCCTGACTCGTCCAAGTCCTACACCCAGCAGGCCGGCGAGGAGATTCGCGGCAAGGCCGACCAGGCCGCCAGCGCTGCCCAGCCCCAGAGCGAGAAGAGCACCATGCAGAAGATTACCGACAAGCGTGAGTTGTCCTCCCATTGATACAGTGCACAGTTGCTGATCCCAGTCACCCCCGGCAACAAGGACCGCCACGTCGTCTAAGCGCGGTGTATAGTTGTATAATGAAAGAAACGTTAACGTTGTCTATGCAATGATGAGACGCTACTGCCCTACTGATGTTGAGAGCTGCTGGTTGTGTGGGATCACGGGAACGTTGCTAACCATGGGTGCGAATGGCGCCGGAGAGGAAGTTCACAAACTCACATCGCCGAGCATGTTCTCCGCTACATCCCAAAGTCGCATCGCTCCACTGTTCCATTGCTCACTGGCCCCATGCCTCTCGGAGGAATGCAGCTCTAATCGGCACAACTCCTCCGGCCCCTCGGCGCTCCGACTTGATCGGTATCTCGCGATCGAGGCTGCACCCGTTAGAATGCAAGCCGATCAGTCCAATCAACTCCGTCCAGTTCCGTTCACTCTTGGTGAGAAGGACATTGGCGGTGGATCATACGTACGTCAAAAGTACCGGAGCGTGTGGCTCGTCGTGCTACGATAGAGGGCCTCTGCTGTTGAACGTGTATACGCAACTGTATGCTGGGCACTGTGCAGTGTAAGAAATGTGCTGTGCTGGGCAGCCAAGGTTGGCACACATCAGATCGATCTGCCCGCTCTCCGCTGCACCGTGCCTGCTGGTCGTGCATGCCCGGTGTTCCGCATCTCCATATCTCCATGTCTGCTCTTCATAATTGATCTCATCCCTCGCTCCTACGCTTCATCTCAAACGCCTGTACGCAGTGATCGTGAAACATGTCCAACATGTAATAGCGCTCAGCAGGTGGAACGGTGATATGGAGAGATTTGGAGCATTGTGTAGAAAGCGCCGTCCCACCACATCTCCGTCAACCATATCCCCGCATCAACGAGTGAAAACAGCATTTCCCTCCGTTGGCACGCCTGCACAGCAGCAGCAATACTCACCCGACAATGACCTGTTGAGAGCGAGAGCACGGCTGGCGACAGCCAGTACGAGTAGTTGTACCGAAACGCCAAGCAATCCGCGACGGCGAGGCACGCAGCACCGCAGTTGCGTGTTTGCGCACGCGTTTCAAACCTTATACTCACCGGGATGTGGCATTCTCCTCTTGCTTTGCCTGCCTCCTCGGTCAGAACTGGCAGACCGAGATCATGCTACGTGTCTGGAGCACCGGAGAGGGTGGGCATGTTGATGCATGAACGCACAGCCATCATCGCGTATCATCGTTGGGCACAGCTGTCCATCGCACCGAGCTCGCAGCCGATCTCAGTCACCGAGGCTCGCGTCCTCGATACTCCATCCTCGAATCACATCCCAATCCACAGCTTTGTCAGATTTCAGTCGTATAAAGACTCACGACAAGATATCAGACAAAGCAGCATAAACCCTTCCCCTCCAGCGCTGCGCGCACCACATTCGTTTCTTCCGACGCTGAGCGTCCCACACTCTTTCTGACCCATCACTCCCCCAACTCCCCACCTGCTCACCCCTCTTTCACTCACTTTTCACCTTCACCCCTCTCCCTCACCTCACCCTCACTGACCCCACTCACATCGCACAGGATGCGTATCATCGCGCTGGTCGCACTCATCTCCACGCTGGTCGTGGACGCCCATCCGGCGGATCCTCAGGCGCCGCGTCACACTCTCCCGGCCCCTGCTGCGCCTCCGAACCCCTCTGGATCACCTCCAGTCCCTGTGGGACAGCCGCCGGACGCTGCTGGGCCACCGTGCGGCGAGCAGGCCGCCACCGCCATTGTGACAGTCACTGTCTCCGCAACGGCCGTTGCTACTGTTGCCTCTGACGCCTCTCCGCAGCAGCCGCCCGTGTTTCTTACGAACAGGATCGCCATTGCCCACTCTGGGCAGCCCGCGCGCCCCCAACCGCCAAAGTCGGGCACGCCGCAGCCGCCCCAGCAATCCGGTCCGAAGCGGGAGGCCAAGACGGAGCAGCTGCCTCGCACGGAAATCAACAAACCCTCACTTACAAAGGGTACCTGGAAAACTCCCATGGGTCCAAAGCTGCGCGAGGCGCTCCCCGCGATACCGTACACGCTCACTGCCTGGAAGGGCAACCGGGACTGGATCCCGATTGCGTGCAAGGACATGGCGACAAAGGGAGATTACAAGAACAACGTGACCTACTCGCCCATGGACATGGATACCTTTAGCGTCAAGTACGGCGACTGCGGGTCCGAGTGGCTGATCTGCCAACACAAGGACGCGCAGGTAAGCAAAGAGGAGCTGGCAGAGACGTTTGGGCGGCTCCCGGTCCGCCTGCGCTCCATGATCCGTCATATCGGCGCGATCCCAACTAAGAACAACGCGAGCTGGGCATATAACAGCAATGACAACGTCGTCATGATGGGCGAGCACTCGCCTGACCGTCATATCGGCGTGTGGATCCACGAACTCGGGCACAGCATTGACAAGCGCATCTTTGGCACTTCCCCTAATACGCGTTTCTCGCTCACGAAAAAATGGGCCGAGGCACTGGAGCAGGACACTGCTGTGATTTCCGAGTACTCCAAATCGTCCCAGGTGGAGAACTTTGCCGACTCGGTCGCGGCTGCGTTCTATGACCGGTTCGTCCCCGGTGGCCTGAGGGACTTTTTCAAGAATGACAGCGCGAGCAAAATCTCCCACCAGATCAAGCTCATCAAGGACGCAATGGAGGAGTACGTCTCGAACAAGAATGATGTCTGTCGCCGACGCTTGACGAACGACAAGCCCGTCAGGAAGAGGGGCGGTACTGCGCGCAGGAGCCGCGAGGGTGCCCCGCCTGATGTCTCGCTTGGGGCCGGTATTGAGGAGTGGGAGAACTTTGACGACGACGAGAATCACGAGTGCACCTGCGGCCACCACCACTAGAGAGGGGATGCGGAGACTTGAGGATCGAGTGCTGGCCACTGACCTTGAGGACCGAGGAACCAACCATAGAGCTCATAGAACATTGCAGCGGGGTATATTACCCCTGTGTGTTGTGTATGTACATGTGCATTGTCCCATTCCCGTTCGAGCATCAGTTCTACCACACTGTGTTTGGTTTTGACTTAGATCCGGGGTAATATACAGAGTACATCCATATCGATTAAATACAATGGTTGTGGCAGAGGATACATGCTACCATCTGAAGAGTACTGCTCAATTCCGAGAGAGCACCAGCCCTGGAAAGCATGTATCCAATCTGGCCCTTCGGTTACTTTGTTACTTCAATCGCACTCCGACGGACGGACAGAGATTTCGCCAGCCGGCGGCAACGGCCAGGGTGGGCAACCATGAACACCACGCCACCACGGCCATTCACCCATCCTCCTCGAACAGCGCCACGATACGATCCACGCTCTCGAGCGCCCACACCAGTCCGTCCTCGGACGCGAGACGGCCCTTTGCATCCGCGCGCGCGAGGGCATCGAGGTATTCCTCGAGATACGCGCCGCCGTGTGCTCGCCCGACGGCCGCACCCGCAAGAGCTGTAAGCACCGCGCCGAGGCGATACGACCCCTGTGGCGGGGTGCCTGCCGGCTCGGACTGGAGGGATGCGTAGTGATTGAGAATGTAGCCCGGGAGATCGGGGTGTGCGCCGGCGAGAGCAGGGTCGGTGTAGATGCCATCCGAGCGGAGGAGGGCTTCGCCCCGCGCGTCGGCGGCCGCGTCTGGTTCCCTGGAGTCAGAGAGGGACGGAAGGGGACGTACCGCTGCGATTCTCTGTATAGACCTGCGATGACGGGATCGGGGAGGTGTGCGCGCAGTGCGTTGAGGTTGTTGATTGCCTCCAGTTAGAGTGTTAGCCTTTCGAAAAACCCACTGTCGGCGCCTGCTGTCAGTCGTCATTACCGCGCACACTTACTCCGCTAAAGCTGACGCACTTGAGCCCCGTTTCGCGGATAACCTGCCCTCAGCAACTGTCAGTTACAGAATGTCTGCACGCACCGCCGCGACATGCACACAGGTTTCCGTATCGCATCCCTCAGTGGCAAAGTCGTACAGCTGGCACAGAGTGTCGGGAGAGGCAATCGCGCAAATCGCCGCTGCGGAGAGGACGAGCCACGCATCGTCGCCGGCCGGGGCGGCTTCGCGGATGGTCGAGAGCGCAGCGGCCGTGGTCTTAAATGGCGGTGCGGGCGGGGGCGCGCCGCGCGCCTCGGGCTTTGCGATGAGCGCCTTGAGTGCCGGACTCAGAGATACTTTGGCGGCTGCGTTGGCGCTGGGCTGGGTCATGGTCATGGTGGTCGTTAGATGGGCATTGGAACGTTTGTTGCGAGGCAGCTGATATTTATCGCGGCCAGTGTCTCGCTCTGGAGCGCTGGAGAGATCTCTAATGGCTGATATGGGTGGCGACAATCGCGACATCGGCTAAATTCCACGTGCAGACCAAGGCACGGCTTTCTGCGTACTTGTGTTGATTGGCACCATTGGCGCCGCTTGCCGCTCCGAAGGTTTGTTGTGCAAACCATCAGCAAGAGGTGCAATAGCCCCGACGGAGATGGATTCACTACTGCTGTCAGTAGAAGAGAATGTTCAAGTGCGGCTGTCTGTCGTTATTGTCGGTAGAATGGTGGCGGTGGGCAGCCGGCGGTAGAGTGATCGGGCGGAATGTAGACGAGTCAACAGTTGAACGCGAGCCCACCTCGCGATGAGTCTGTCTGCATACGCTGCTTCTGGACAATGGCGGCCCGGCGTGCTCCTCATCGTCAGGCCGTATATATACGTTTATGGCCTTTATCTACAGAATGGGCCAAGCATGAAAGGAGTGTGCTTCAGAGAAGCTTCAGACCATTTGAAGATGGGACGGAAAGCAATTGCCGACCAGCCGGCCAACTCCGCTCCCATCATTTTGCTAACTCCACATCCACATCCCGACATCCAAGTTCTGCAGCACTTATCTCTCGTGTACGACTAACCCCCTCTTCACCTCACATCCTCTCTTCTCCGCTCACCCAGCATGAAGCCGATCCGCGACCCGTCGTTCATCGACATCTCGACGCCTGACGTCCCGATCCCGACGGACGCGGTCGCCAATGCCGCGCGCAAGACCAACCCCGGCGACGCGACGCACGTCATGGACTTTGGCAACCTCTCCCTCGGACACCCCAAGGCGTCTCACCGCGTCGTCATGCTCGTAGACCTCGCGGTTAACGTGTATGGCCTCGAGGAGATTAGCGGGAGTAATAGGCCCGTGGCCGTTGTGGTAAGTCTGTGCGCATTGGCTGTGGCGAATGTTCGCGGCCACTTCCTTTGCCTTTTCCCTCTCATGCCTAGATGCTCGCACACGGGTGGACGAACCGCGCAAAGCAGATGGAGCCAATGGCCTCGGGGATAGTCGGCGAGATGCAGCGTCTCGCAGCCGAGAACACGCGCACGCAGACGCACGACGTGATCGTCGTCTGCCTCGATCAGCGCAACCACGGCGAACGGCGCCGCAACCCCGACGGCCTCTCGCACTACCGCCATCCGAACCGGCCGGCCGACATGCTCACCGTCGTCACCGGCGGCGTGCACGACTACCAGCTCGTCATGGACTTTCTCCCCGTGTACCTCTTTCCCGGAGACGAGCGCGTGGTCAGCAACTGGATGGCGTGCGGCGTGTCCATGGGCGGTGAGTGCAATTTGAGCTTTCGAGGTGGTATGGCGGTATTGACTCCAGGACACGTCACTTGGCGGCTGTTGCGGGACGATCCGCGGGTACGCGTCGGCGTCCCGATTGTCGCGATTCCTCCAGAACGGCTGGGCACTCTTTTGACAATCGCGTACGAGCGCGATGGCACGCTCGGTACAACGGAGCGCCCGTACCCTGACACGCTGCGGCGGCTGTACGAGCTCCCGACGCGGCGCGGTGCGTACACTGGGAAAAAGATTCTTTGTCTGTATGGCGAGGAGGACGCGCTCGTCCCATATGGCCTTGGGCGCGCGGCGCTCAAAAGTATCATGGAGGAGTACCCCGGCGACGTGCGGTTTTGGATCCAGAAGGACAGGGGACACGTCTGTTCGCCTGAGATGGTCCAGCTCGCTGCTGAGTGGCTCTGGAGGTGGGGAGCGAGTGCCAGCGAGGCATTCTAGGTGACTCTGGGAGCAGTGTAGGTTGTAGAGCGTTGAGAGCATGTAGATCTTGGACACCTAGTCGTCTTGGAACTCGATCGAGATGCCTGGCACCTGGGGGAGAAGGTGGTCATGACGCGCCAAACACGCCAAACGCGACCATCGTCCCATCCATCCATTGTTCCTACGTTGCCACCCCATCAGACAGAGTTTTGTGTGCACACATTCAAGCGACCTTGCATGCATACTTCTTATACCCTCCTCACCATCTTCATCGGGTCTGCAGCACCGCAGCTTTGCCACTTCTACACACTCCCCCGTGGCGCTCGTGTCTCAGCCCTTCACATCTCCAGATCTTTGATTTACGCCGCACGCGCCGCACGGATCACTCAAATCGCTGCCCCCACCGCTATCATCCGACGCAACCCATTCGACGAGCAGCAACTATAAAAAGGTCGCAAGCACCACAAACTTAATTTCTCCTTGCATTCCCCTCTCTCCACTATCCCCCATGTCGTTCTTCAAGTTTGGGCGGTCCGCCGCGGCCACGACGGACACCAAAGCCAACGAAAAGGAGGAGAATGGCACCCTAGAACCCGCTGCCTTCGCGCCGATCACGCTGCCCCCCGCTGGCGTCGCGGTGCCGGCGCACGTGTACACACCAGAGCAGGAGGAAATGGTACGTCTATGCGCGGGAGGAACGTACTAACTGGACAGATTGCTGCGCTGCGTGAGGTGAGTTGAGTTGGGTCCAACTACCCGAGCGTTAGGTTACTGGTGGGGTATAACCCGCGGATCACTGAGACCAGTACACGGCGACCATCGCGCTCCCCGAGACGGACGAGTACTACCGCTGGGAGGCGCGCTTTCTCGCCGACCCGGGCACACATCCGCGGTACATGCGTGCGGCCAAGTGGAAGCTCGAGGATGCAAAGAAACGCATAAAGGGCACGCTCGAGTGGCGCCGTGAATACCGCCCCGACCTCATCGAGCCTGCCGAAGTGGCGCCCGAGCAGGAGTCTGGAAAGCTGTGAGTGGATCCAGAAGCTAGAAGAGAAGCGATCTGCAACGGTTTCTGCAGTTCACTTGTTTTTTGCGGGAATGTGGCGCTCGATTGATGCACACGGCTCGCCTCGATCGCTTTTGTTGACATGCAGCGTCCTCTCTGGATTCGACAAGGATGGCCGCCCGCTGCTCTACATGTTCCCGTCGCGGCAGAACACCAAGGAGTCGCCGCGTCAGGTGCGGCACCTCGTCTACTTTTTGTGAGTTTGAAATAGCAGGACCCAACCCGGTCGCTTACCCCAGGGAACGCGCGATCGACCTCATGCCCCCGAATCAGGAGAATGTGGCTCTTATTATTGACGTGAGTGTGCCGCACGATGATCAACGAGTTTGTGGTTTGAGCTGACGCACAGTATCGCCAAATGTCGAGTGGCCAGCAGCAAAGCCTCAGCATCGGCCGGCAGGTGCTCAACATTCTGCAAAACCACTATGTCGAGCGTGCGTCCTCTAATTCTTGAGCGAGCGTGGCGCTGGGACGACACTGACTCACACAGGCCTTGGACGCGCGTTTGTGCTCAACGTCCCGTGGTGGCTCAACGCGTTTTTCACCGCCGTGTCCCCATTTATCGACCCGGTCAGCCGTGAAAAGGTGAGCTGAACTTTGAATTTCCGCAGCTGACAACAGATCCGCTTCAATCCGAACCTCAGCGAGTTCGTGGAGCTCAACCTCCTCGACAAGGCTGTTGGCGGGCAGTACAACTTCAAGTACGACTTTGAGAAGTATTGGCCAGAGCTGAACAAGTACGTCGGGACAGCGCGACAGCACATGTCGCTCCGCTGCTTTCGTATACTACATTGCTGACTTCGAAGGTTCTGCCACGTCTCCCCTGAAGGCACGCGTGTCGACGACGACGGCAAGGAATGGGTCCCGCCCGCCGGCATGGGCATCAAGTACGCCGTCGACATGAAGGAGAAGGAAGAGGCCGCTGTCCCGCCGGCGAGGGTCGAGGAGCCTGTGGCAACTGTTGTCAAGGTCGATGAACCCGCTGCGACCGCGGTCACGACCGACGAGCCCGCCACAACTGCGGTCAAGATTGATGAGCCAGCAGGTGCGGTCAAGGCTGAAGAGCCTGCTCACGCCCTCAAGGTCAATGAGCCGGCCGCACCCACTGTTTAGAACACACCACGCCTAGATCACCTGATACACGGCATAGACACGAAAAGGAACTGGATACCATCGCGATAGCCTCCTATGTAATGTACAACCCGCAGCCGAAGCATGCAGCACATCTATACCCTGTCCAAGCCGCAGGTCTAGGCGCTAGCCTCCGCCTCAGCCGCCTCTTTGATGCACCGCGCGCACATGCAGTCGCCACCAAGCGGCCCGCTCGCCCACTCTCTCCGCTCCTTTACGGGCAGATTGAGATCGCAGTAGTGATTGAGCACCTCGTCGCCCGCCCTCAGCCCCGGTTCCGAGAGGAGCCGGCTCGTCCGCGCAGTCATGACGATGCGCCCGCCCCACTCCCAGCTGACATTCGGATCGCAGTCATGATTGGCAAGGCACCACAGGGGGTGCACAGCTGCGACGTCTGGTCCTCCCGCCCCACCGGCGGTCTTGCGCGCGGACGCGACACCGCGGAACTTTGCGTACAGCGTGTTCATGACCCACGTGTCGTAGCCGGGGTTGGCGTAGATGTCGACGTCCATCGCCTCGAGAAGGCGCAGCGGCTCCGCAACGCTGTACTTGAACGTAATGGGAAGCGAGGGCGGTGCGCCAGACGGCGTAAAGTCTCCCCAGAGGTATTTGACTTCTGGGACATCCAGCGGATGACACTCTCCATGCGCAGCAATCGCCAACACGCGCCCCAGGAGGAGAAGGTACAGGCTGTGGTCCGCCTCGGTGGGGGTCGGGTCCTTGCCGATCGAGTCAAAGTCCTCGCGATCACACACGGCGGGGTGGTACCGCTCGTCCGCCTGGTCGCGGCAGAGCTCGGAGCAGAACGCCGCATCGCACTCGTCGCACGGGACGCAGGTATCCGGGAGCTCGGTGGAGCACGCGTCGCACACCGTCCCCTTGTGCGTGTTGCTCGCCGTGATGAGCGAATACTCCTCCAGGACCTTCTCCCCGGGCGCAATGTCCTCAGTCGCGAATACACCGAGCTGGCGACACGTCTCGCCCTCTCCTGCCTGGAGAGCTGGTAGGGTCGCGACGCGCACGGCGCACTTTGGCGCCGCGACGCGGAGGCGTGTATTCAGCTCCTCGATCGCGCTCGCCGCGTACCTGTCCGTCTCGTGCGTGTTCCACTCGTAGAGCTCGCGGCGGGCCGAGCCAAGATCCGGAAGGTCCGCGGTGGGGATCATGTCCTCCGAGTCGACACGGAGGCGTTTCCGGGCGGCGTCGTTGACCGCTTTCCGGGTCGCGGGCAACACCTCGTCGTTCGGGAAACACCGGAGACCGCGCTCCGCAAACGTCGCTGCGCTGTGGAGGCATCCGGCGACGAGCAGCTCGCTGGAGAGGATACGATACGCAGCGTGCGAGACCGCCTCGGCGAGGGTTTCTGCGGAGAGTTGATCCGGGACAGTCAACAGCACGTCCTCCAGCCCTGTCTGATCGGTCCACGCCTCCAGCGCGTCCCGCGCCTGCTCCTCGTATTCCCCTCCGTCGAGGTCGTCGCACAGCAAAAGCGCGCGGTATGCGTCACCCGCTGCGAGGTCAGGGTAACCCAGTGCGGTGTGTGCCGCCGCGCGGCGCAGGTACAGCACTGCGTCGTAGGGCGAGGAGGACAGGCGGTCCGTCAGGGCTGAGCGGCGCGCGAGGTTGTCCGCGTCCTGCTGTCAGCTAGACTCGAGAGCGATACGAACCACTTGGTTTGAGGAGCATATCGGCGGCGCCATGGTGTGTGTTTGCTTGCGCGTCTGGGTGAGCTCGACGTCTGTGATGATGCAGAAACAACAACATCACCTCCACTTGGTCGCTCGATGCAAACATTTTTCTGGACAATAACGGACATGTCATCCATCTCCGTTTCCACAACCTGTTCGAGTCGTCGAGCTGTACAGCCGTCGAGCCAAACAACTTTGTGGAAATCGCGACGACCTCATCTTGTATTGCGTTCACTGTGTTCGCTTACAGGGTCAGATTCACCGCATTGACAGGCCGCTCTTTACTATCAGAGCACCCCATCGACAGCTGCGGCCCAACCCGCCTCAGCAGCGGCCCGGCGTATCTCGTCGGGCCCGCCCTGCGGCGCGGCAGAGAAGTGTCGGGCCGCCGGGGCGTGTGATCAGTAGCAGTATCACGTACACCTCCGCTTTGACAACTGACTTTGATCTCTGACCCCGATCTCTGACGGAAACCGGCTGACATTACGCGAGGCCAACGATGGCCGTCTCCGATGGAAGCTGGAACCAAGTTGCCGAGAAGCGTCACATGCATACCTATTGCCTCCGGCAAACATTCCGCTAATCAGGCCACTTACATTCTTTTGTTTGCCGCCGACCGCGACTGTCTCTGATCTTGCGGGTGTTGTGAGGCGCAGATGACGTCGGGAGCGGCGGAGTAGTTGGGCATTGAGCTATATTAAGACTGGACTGTTGGCTCGCTCGTCGTCGGCACTCTGCTCTGTTCTGGTCATCTTTCGTACTCATCGTCTATATATATTAACCCGCTTGCCCTTTACCCCCTTCGGCTCCAACTTCCCATTCACTATGATGTTCTTCCTTAGTGAGTTTACCCTCCTCACGCGCACCTAACTCCAGCCCTCCTCCTCCTTCTCGTCCCCGTCTTCGCCCGCGTATCTGATCTCTACGCCCCGCGCACCGCCGAGGCCGGCTCGGCCATCTCCGTCACGCTCCGGAACGTTCCCCACGTCACAAACTACCACGACTATGTCGTCGTGTGGGGCTTCCGCACCAACACGGCCGGCTGCCAGAGCGAGGGCTGCCTGGGGCAGTATCTGGGCAAGGACTGGCCGTGAGTCATAGCGACTTTGGAGGGTCTGGACTGACACGGCAGTAGCTCCAACTTTGGGAACACTACTTACAAGGTCAAGCTTCCCGAGTGGTATACCGGCCAAGGCCAGTTTATTGCCGCCGTCCCGGTCGGTGTTGGGGTGAGTATCGCCTCCCGCATAATGTGTAGGCGCTGACCTGCAGGCCAGTGAGCAAGTCACCTTCAAATACTTTTATGCTCCGATGACTCTCACGTGAGCTGTCGAGCAAAGTCTTATCAATGACGCGCCAGCGATGCCTCGGACACTACGACTGCGAGCTGCTTGCCTACCCAGAAGTAAAGAGTACGGACTATGAGACTTGTGCAGGCTCAAAGCGCAAAACCCAGACCGGATAATCAGTCATATACTCATCCCGTTTACATACACTACAAACGTCTCTACCAGTTGAACGCCTCCTCAAAGTAATGCAATGTCGTTCCACTGACTTGCCCCTTCCCGTTCCCATAACTATCCGCCACGGCGGCTCGGAGATCATCCATCATCGCGCTCGGCCCACACGCGAGCACTGCGAGGCGTTCGCCGCCCAGCAGTCGCCCGAGCGCGGCGTCCACGAGCGGGCGCATCCCAGGTCGCCCAGGGATGATGTGTACGCCTGGCGTGGCCCGCGTCTCCATATCAGCATCGACATCTACGGCGGCCACCTCGCCTGCCTGTAGGATCTCCATGGCTGTCTTGGGGTCTTGACGAGTCACGAAGAGATCAACCGGGAGTGAAGCAATAGCCTCATCTTTGAGCTCGTGCGCAAACACATCGGCGGCGTACTCTGCGTTCCGGACCATCCAGACGAGGGAGACGTTCCGCGCGGGAAGCGTCGCGAGGTACGGGAGCACGGCGGCGATGCCGCTCCCTCCCGCGATGAGGAGAATGTGGTCGTAGGTGTCGAGGTTTGCCTGGTGACCGTACGGGCCTTCGAGGAGGACGCGTTCCCGGGAGACGCCTGCCCCCTTTGCGATACGCCTTGTCACTTCGCCTGTCCAGCCTGACATCGGCATGATGAGAAAGTGCAGCCGCACACCTCCGAATGGCGCCGGTTCGGCAGATGCGAGTGTGAACGGGTGGTTCTGCCAAGGCGTGAGGCTCAGCGGGGAGTAGAGAAAGTAGTAGTCTCCCGGGCGAGGAGTCAGCTCGCGGGTGGTGTCGACAGAGAGGCGGATGAGACCGTCTGGAGTGGTAAGACGGGCAGTGGAGTTGGGCCCGCTGATGGCTTTGACGTTGAGGAGGAGGACACGGCCGATGCGGATCGTACGATCGAAGAGCTGCTGTTAGACGACTGCCACAGTTTAAACATACCCAGAGACAGACGCAAATCCACACCCATGCAGTGTATCCGAACATGACGACGTGAAGGTAGAGAACGACGAGGAAGATGGCGGACAGGACGATGTGGAGGACCAGAAAGGTCTCGTACAGCTTTGCGCGCAGGGGACGGATCGAGAGTGGTAGCAGCATGCACATCACGATCGTGGAGTAGACACCTGTCGCCCAATAGTCCTCCACCATGAGGGCAATCACATCGCCCCATCGGATGTACATGTATCCACTGGTGTCAGCTGCGTGTGGACATGAGGAGCTTACGCGGAGTGGACAATTGCCTGGATGGTGGCGACGCGCGCGGCCCAGCGGTGGAACAGGTTCATCGATTCTAGCATCAGCCACTGTCCGCGCTTCCACACTCACGAAACGACCAGCCTGTCAACCAGATGACCACGTCGTTGCGCCCCGCCAGGAGCCATAAGAGGATCATGTTGTAGAAGCTCATAATTCCCGTCCGGTCCGCGAGGTAGCGCGCAATCTGGATGTCCTCTTGCGCGTACCAGTACAGGTTCTCGTAGAAGATGTCGTACTCAATGACGCAGAAGTAGACGTTGAGTGCGACATAGAAGAAGATCTGGGGTGAGGGCCACGTTCTACAGATGTGTTACTATACGCACCATACATGCCTCCAGGCGCGTTGGGAGAGACAGGAAACCCCACCATGCCGGCTGTAGGTGGCGATACCCCCCAACTGCCGGGGTGCCAATGTGCTTCTTGTACCAGGTATACACCCCAGAGCCACTTTCATCCTTGGCGAG
The DNA here is from genome assembly GCA_025531455.1 of Apiotrichum sp. Y4204. NCBI lineage: Eukaryota > Fungi > Basidiomycota > Tremellomycetes > Trichosporonales > Trichosporonaceae > Apiotrichum > Apiotrichum sp. Y4204. The sequence continues at coordinate 233,904 of JAMYHL010000028.1, forward strand.
AGACGAGAGCGAGATGTATCCGCCTTCGACATCCTTGACTCGCCGGGAGGAGACGTACGCCCACGCGCGATTCGCCAGACCAATACCGATCATCACAAACAGCAGGACAATCATACCCATGCCGAACATGTTGTGTAGTGCCATCTGCCGCTTCATCGCGTACTGTAGTGAGCTCCACCCTGAATCTCGACTCACCCCTGTGCGGAATCCAACCTGGTAGTTATGAAATGTGGGCCGGAGTGTACAGTTGGCCACCGCCCCACCGGCCGCAATGCAGTCGAGCACTGGCGCCGACGCATTGACCTTGGCGAGCACCTTCTCGTACGGGGGCACAACCGCCTTCGTCGGCCGGAACGTAGTGTACTCCTGCAGTGTCTCCCAGCCTTCTTCCACCGCCTCGTCGTCGCAGTAGCTGCTCATACACGATACGAGCGAGGTCAGCCACAGCTCCGATCCAACGCGGCTGCCCCAGTACGAGTCGCGCGGCATGTCCGGCCACTGGAGGAGGTTGAGCGGGAGGTAGCAGCTGACAAAGCACGCGCCTGGCGGTGGCGCAATGGTGAGAAACGGTCGTTTGCGGGCTGCCGTGGTCGTCGTCTTGATTGTACTACTGGGCGTTTTCAGAGCCATGGCCTTGAACGCCGCCTTGTCCTGGTCGTAGAGCGTGTTCTGCCCCGCTATCGCGGGCACCGCGCAGGTCGCGAGGACGGCAAGCGTCGCGCTGCGCATTGTGTGCTCAAAGCTAGTAGTGTGGAGAATAGTCTGTTAGTTACATCTGGCATGGCGCAAAGCGGCTCCTCTAGGGAAACGGAGGTGGGGGAGTGGGAGCTGTGTGATAGGGTGGTGCTGGCAGTAATGCTGGCTGTGGTGCGGCGGCTTATCAGATTAGAGCAAAGGCCGAAAAATGATCGTCTCGGCCGAGAGCCATCGGTAAAAAAAAACAAATCGCCAACTACCAAAGAATGCGGGCCAAGACACCCCTTCGGAACCTCGCTGGCCAATCACACGCCTTGCACACGACCCCCAGGCGTGTCTGTTGCTCGCGTCGGCCGAGTAGCATCCATACAGCTCCAGATACGGTACAAGCATGCATGGTCTTGGGGGGGACGGACTGCGTGCATCGATGTCCTGGGATTGCGTACAATGTCTGGTTGCCATCCAGCCGATTCTCCCACTTTTAGAGCCCTCCCCGGCCCTCTCTGATCACATTCTGCTAGGCTGGTCGTTATCTTCACCCGACCTGACTGGTCTCCAGCTGCCGCGCGCATGTCTCAAGAGACAAGTCAGTCGCGGGGCAGGTTCACACCGATCGCCGGACGCGACAGGACAAGCTGAGATGACCCTCACAGAGTCGGACGAGATATGCACAGACGTGAGGCTCAGGCTGCCTCGGATCCCTTCCTGCTATCACCAGTGTCAACCATGCAGATGCACAACTCCATGGCCGCTCGCCAAAGACATAAAGATTCCTTGTCATCACTTGACTTGAGCGTCATGAAAACAGGATGCCGACGGGCCGGATCGAGCCGTTACTTCTGTTTTGAGCTCGCCACAGTTAGGGGCTAACAGTGTCGCTAACCACCGAGCTCGTCTCTTGTTCCTTCTGGTCGACTAGAGGAACCGACTTGCTGCCTTAAGGTTTGAGAGCATGTGACCGTGCTGTTACAAGGGGTTTAGGGTGGCGACCGTGTTATCGTCGTCGGTAGTGTCGATGTCTTTGGCTGTGCCTTGTAGCCTCGTTTGCTTCACGACACATCATGCCCTACGGCCACTTTCCTTGACACCTCGCATGTCTCTTTGTTTTACTCGTGAACTCGTCGATCACTTCCATCTGTATTGTGCGAACTGAGGAGTAATCACGGATACCGACGACAGTGTCCCTCTCGCCACCACCGTCGACACCAATGCCATCTTCATCATCGATTCCTCCCTCTCGCTCCCCACCCACACCACATGTTCTAACGATCCTCATCTGTGGTGCCACTGTGGCTCTTTGCTTCCTCACCTACTGGGTCGACTTCAACTCGACCGCCTTCTGGATCATCCTCCCCTTCACGATCCTCAGCTCCTCTCTCGCCTTGTCCTGCCTGCTGAGCAACCTCGACCCAAAATTCTTTCCCGGCCCCTCGCAGGCCTTCAATACATTCCTTCCCCTCTCCGTGCTACTGCTCTTCATCACCTCAAGCTCGCAGTACGGATCCGCCGCCTTCTGGATCTTCCTCACTCTGTCCATTGCGAGCATCTTCCTCACCTTCAACTTCTACTTCGCCTACCTCCGTGTCGATGATGCCGAAGCCGCGCCTCTCCCCAACGAGAACGACCCAGCCATAGTCCTCAAAAAGGGCTTTACCGAATGGACATTTGCAGGCGCGGCGGGCATCGTTGCCGGATCCCTCGCTGTCGGCTGGGACATCCATGCCGGCTGGGCGGGGGTGGCTGCTGGCGTCCTAGGTCTCGGTACCGCTGTCGGGATTCAGGCGGGGTGCGTGGGCTCTAGGGGGAGTATCCTCTAGTTGATTATCCACATTGGTCAACAGTCTCATTCAGAGTACACCGTGGAGAATACGAACTCGGGTAGCCGTTCATATTTAGTGCGTAGGAATATGGGCACTGCCAGCTGTTAGTACTGATTAACTTCAGCATGAAGGCGAAGCATGGTAGCGGGCAAAGATAGTAACTAAAGCTGAGAGGGGAGACTGGAGGGTCGCACTACAGACAGGAGGAGACCAGGCTCTGTGTACAGACGACGGAGATGCCGAGGCAGAACGAAACTTGACGCTGTACAGCATCGTGGGCGATGCTCTAGGGTCCCATCCAACCTTCATCCTAGGACCGTCGTCGACCTGCAGAGCGGCGCTCCTATGCGCGATCCAGTTTTAGCTCACTTCGTATGTAGTGCCCATTAATCTGATGCCAAACGCTCTCGCCCCAAGAAGGACAGTTTCCCCAAGCTCAGTGGGCTGCGCATGACTGATAAGTTCGGCTGTACGCAAATTGACTTTGGTCTTGAGCGAGGGGACGAGGGCGGCCCCTCACCTATGGTTCACGCAGGATTCCGAGGCACCGCAATCTGCAATCGAATGGCATCCACTCTGTCGTAGGCACCTGACCAGTGCCAGACTTGCGCACGCCGACTGTTCATCAAGTTATGCTTCAGTTGCAGTGTGAAGTTTGCGGTACGGAGTCGAGGCCCTGTGTTCCCGTCATCATACACTCCTGTTCTCGTGATGTTTGAGAAACGCGCGGAACCGAAATAAGCTTAATAAACTAAGCTGGGTGGGCGCATTCCCGAATCTCGGAGCATTACCAAGCTCTTAGACCGCCGACTTGCCAGGCGCATCCCACTCACACGGCTGTTTGCCTCTCCTGGCCCCTGCGGGCAGCTGTTGCAGTGTTCCAGGCTGTCCTTCCGCGGTATCCGCATCCCGTCAGGCACCTGTGGAGCCACACTCGAACTTGTCCATGCCATTGTCGACACTCTTCTTGGGGAGGCCTGCTTTTGCAGTCAGTGGAACAACGCGCGTCGTTGTGACAGTATCCGGTGCATAAATAGGTGCATCCCCAACTAGAGCATACACTATGCCACCATCATGTTCTGCACAACCCTCATAACGCTCACCCTGCTCCTCGCCGTGCTCGCCACTCCCGTCGAGCAGAAGCGTGGCATCGCGACGCGCGCCGACCTCATCGACCCAATCAGGCACCACTGCGGCTTTGGTGAGAAGAGGTGCGGCCGCGGGTGCATCGCCCGCGAGGAGGTGTGCTGCCGGGGTATGCGATGCCCGAATGGGTGAGTACACAGTATATGTACTTGAAACCGCTCTGACGACCAGCACGAAGTGCTGGCACTTCCCCGTCGAAGCGCGTGACGGCCTCGAGGATTGCGCGGACTTTGCACCCGGCTGCTGTCCCGTCAACATGTATTGCTAGGCCCGTTCAACTTTGGTTCCAGCATCAGCTTCAGCTCCGAGAGTTGCAGAGCTCTGTATCAACGCCAATGAAACGCAAACTACGCCCTTTGTCGTGTATTCCGGTGGGAAGAGGCTGGAGTGCAAAGAGGATCGATTAGGTGGGAGAATATAAACAAAGTTAAGAGTGCAGCTGTGCTTTGGGATGAGGGCTGTACCGTCTCGGCAGACGAGCTATTCTGGTCTTGCAGAGTGAAGATTGCTCACTCATACTTGAGGTACGCGTACAGTATGATGAGATCGGTCATGGGAGCAGCCATAGTTCAAAGGTGAGGGGGAGATGCGCACAGGATGCGCCGCAGTTTCCCTAACGCGTAGCCCCTTGGTTCCTCTTTGTGTCCTTTGGAAAGACCCACAGCAGCTGTCTTGTCCGTCTTTTGTTCACGTCAGCGGCGGGGAACCCGAGATTGCAGAACCCAAGAACCATGTCTCAGAAATAGCCCCCGGCCGATAATGACGCGGGCAGTCCGGATGCAAAACACTGCAACCGCGGAAACGATAACCCGATCGATGATTAAGGTGCTGCTACATTCCGGTCAGTTGCGGGGTCACTGGGTGGGAACGACCGTCTTCCGCAGTTTTCGTTTGGGTTATCGTTTGGGTTTGAGTTGTCGTCCGGATCTTGGAATGCCGAAATGCCCGTCTAACCGCCCACAGTGGCTTCGTGCCGCCGGAACCCGTGCGGGGCAGTGTTGATATGATGCTCCCGACGGTACACAATAGCTTATTCTGCCTGCAGACAGGGTGTGAGAAGCATGCCGGCGGCCAACTGATGAAAGCAGGGGGCGTGCGTGAGGGATAGCGTTCCCAATTGTGTGTTGATGAGCCAGAGACTCAAGAGTGTGAGGAGCAGTTGTATAAACTGTATAAAGCACGAGCGCGATCGTTGTCCAACTCACACAGCACAGTCTCGGAGCACTGATACAAGCCTGCACCATGCGTCTCGCCTTCCTCGCTTTCACCGTCATCGCCGTCGTGGCAGCTACAGCTGACCCGGAGCTCGCCGAGCGCTCCCCCACCAAGTGCCAGCACAAGCGGGCTGCCGCCGCCGAAGCGGTCGCCGAAGCGAATCCCGAGGCCCGCCTTCCGGTCGAGCCTGAGGAGGAGTGGTACCACCGTCCATGCCATCGTTCCGAGAAGCGCTGTGGCAAGCACTGCATCCCCCGCGTAAACGTGTGTTGCGACCACAAGACCGGCAAGAGCTGTCCCGATCTGTGAGCACCCGACGTGAAACATGAGACTGACCGCAGCACGAGGTGCACGATCGGCAAACTCGGTGTTCCTATCTGCTGCCCTCGCGGCGCCATTTGCGACTAGATCACGTCCCAAAGTCAGAAGTGCATGTACGATACAGTAAACCCCAGCGGAAGGCACCTCCAGCTCTGCACTGGTTTCTGATCTACACTGACTCAAACATCGTTGGCATCTGACATCCTCGACATGAGCACTGTTGACACTGACTCCTCCGTCCCCGCCGACGGCGACGGCGCCGGAACAGCGGGCACACCTGGTCGCTTAGCTCAGTTGGTTAGAGCATCGTACTAATACGCAGACGCGTGTCGGTATGCGGGGGTCGGCAGTTCGAGCCTGTCAGTGATCAGTCGCGGTCCTCGACCGCGAGACCAACGTTTTTCCTGAATGTGGCGATGGAATCCGTGCCCCTGGGAATGGCGGATGCGAAGGTCGGCGCGAGAAGTAGCTGGAGCAGCGAGTTGGCCACTTCGCTGCCGCTGAGGAAGAACATAGATCGCAGATGAGCAGAGAAGGGAAGTTTCTCACATCAACAAGCTCGCTCTTCAAGTAGCTGCATCCCGACCCTGAATTGACCATGTCCTTAAGCTGGTGGTGCATCTCCCCGCCCAACCCTAAAGAATCGCCTGTGCGTTCGGCGGTGTGGCTACTCCCCCAGGAAGGTTTAAACCCATAGACGTGAACATGAATGAGTACTGGTTGAGCCGCGCACACTCCGCGGCAAGCTTGCGGAGGTCGAATATCTCACCGAGGGGCAGACCCCAGCCCGCAAGGAAGACCTCATGGATCGACGGCGAAAACGGCGACGGATAAGCCTCGTACGCCACCCTGATCTCAGTCTATAGTTCCCATAGCGACTCACGTATCCGAGGCGACGGCGGCGATGCCCTTCTCCCAGTGCCACCGCATAACCTCCTCGCTGGCCTGTACGCCGCAGATACTTCCCTCTCCGGCACGCAGCTTCTCCGTCTCGGCCCTTTGTTCCTCGGGGGAAAGGCTGAGCCATCCCTCAGTCCACCCCGTGCGCACTATCAGTATGTCTCCCGGAGCGAGTTCGACGCCAAACGCCTCACACGCGCCCTGTAGCTGTGCGACGGTTATCGCGTTGTCGCGGCTCATCGCGCGTAGCGCCGGCTCTCCCCGTGAGGCGAGGTACCGCGGCATGTCGAGGAGGTGTGCACGTGAGGTGATTGGGTAGTCGGCAAAGTCTGGAAAGAGTAAGAGACTGAGCTGAGAAAACCTTGCTCACTCTGGACACCGAACGCCGTCCTGCTCACGTCGGCGGCCTGAGCCTGTGTCATGCCGTTGTGGAACGTGTCGATGCCCTTCTCGGGGTAGTCGATGTATCCTGCAATCAGCAGTAGCCATAAGAGAGATCCTACCATAATGCTTGAAGCCATCCCACTGCGTCGACGACTGCGTGTTAAACGTAACCTCCTCGTCGACATAGTGATGACAGAGGTGGCTGCCATTAATACGCAGCTCGGGTGCCACTCACATTTTGCGATGGATGTCAATACGGTCGGGGATGTACACCGGAAACCCTTCAAGCGGGAGACTGGGATGAGCAGAGCAAACGCTGAGAGCATTCAGTACATACTTGAGGTTCACCCGGATACCATGCTTGATCGCATCGCGTCCGCGCAGCACCGCCGCCTCGTCGATGAGGTTGAGGCGGCCAAGCTCGTTGTCCGTGCCGTACAGCCCCCATGAATTGAGTGGCGGGCCGGGGCGCGTCTTGAGCTCGTCAAACGTGCAGGGAAAGGTAGCAGCCATTGCAAGTGGGAGATGCGCATCCTGTCAACTTTGATTTTGTATATATATATACACCTTTGCCCACCACTATAGCAGGAAGGACGCTAGCACTTTGCTTGTTAGTGGAAATCAAGAGTAAACACCCCGTTATCGCGCCGGTGATTGCCGGTCTGAGCCGTCATACCGAGTTGGCATTCCAGCTCCCACATGGTCGCTGTCGTGAATAGTCCGAGTCGTGGACCTGTAGTCAAGGCATTCCGAGCTAGTAACCATCACCTGACAGTCAAGCTGGATGCAAGGGAGTGTGGGAGGTTTTTCGCGTCGGACATCGGCATTTAATCTCGGAGAGGCGATACGGTCGAGCTGGTCGTCAATCCCACCACACGCTTCAATCTTCAATCCGCCGTCGCGTCGCGTTCACACTAGACGCTGGGTCCTTACAACGGGGTGTCGTGAATCTTGCGGTGCGGGCTCGGTTCCGGCATTCCTCGGCGATCGGCGATCTGATAAATACTGATTCAAGACACCAGGGGAACCGACCACATTCTCCGATCCTACAATCGATTCTATCAGGCCGCTCACGTCGATCATACCAGCTAACTGGCCATGCCAAACCTGTCGAGCCTTGCCCCAGTTCCCACAATAGGGCGCCGGACGTTGAACACCTAAAAAGGACACTGCTCTCGACCTGTCTGGTCTCGCGCGCTCAGCCTCGTATGGGGCTCGAACCCATGACATTTTGATATCTTAGTAGTAAGAGTCAAACTATCTACCGACTGATATAACGAGGCTTCGGTGTTCGGCGTTTGTCGGCGCTGATCGCGATCCGTGCGCAAGGGAGGACCACATGGCATTGCCGGGGGTGATTGGCAGTTTGCGATCGTTCTGGCTGGGCTTGATCGCTGGGGAAGTGTGAGCTGAGATGATCAGGGGCTGGTCAAGCTGATCTCCGCGTAGCTCATCATGATCGGGACTAGGAGGGACGCATGGAGAGCTTAGCAAGAGCCTAATGGGATCAGCAGATCGACAGAATCATCGAGAGCAGAGCGCGATTGACAAGATTGTCAGGGGATGGAGGTTAGATGAAACATCATTCTCTTCGCCGCTTGATATTCTTACTGCATCACATTCTACATACGCGGCCGCGCAGCTGAGAGCGTCAACGGCACGATGTCGCCGCCAACGCCACCACGGCGCAACTGCTGTTCAACTACTTACTCTCCGCGACCTTGACGAGGAGCTTGCCGGTGGTGCCGCGGCCCGAGATGTCAATCTGCGTCTGGCGGATACCCTCCTCGGAGAAGGGGTACACCTTGTGCACGGCGTACTGCCTGTCAGCCAGACCGTTCCATACGCTAGCTTACCTTCATGGCGCCCTTGGCAGACAGGTCCGAGACCTCCTTGGCAAAGTGTGCGAAGCGCTCCGGCGTCGAGATGAATGGGAAGAGGGTCGGGCGCGTGACCTTGAGGCACTTGGGCGAAAGCTTGAGGGGCGAGAAGGCCGGAACGGGGCCTGACGCGTTACCAAAGGTCACGATAGTGCCGCCAATGGCCATGACCTTGAAGTTCTCCTCCCAGGTGTCCGCGCCGACGCCGTCAAAGACAGCTTGGACGCCCTCGCCGTCGGTGAGCTGGAGAATCTGCTGTTAGAATGCACATACATGGAGACCCACCTCCTTGACATTGTCCTCTGATGGGTTGGTGGTGAGGAGGACGGTGTCAGCACCGTTCGCCTTGGAGAGCTTGGCCTTCTCAGCCGTCGAGGTGGTACCGATCACGGTGGCACCGAGGTACTTGCAGAGCTGACGTCAGTTACTTCCCGACGGAATGTGAGCTCGTCAGAGGGATGCGCGAAGTGGTCAAGTGCGGGAGTCAAGTGCGGGCATGGTCCGAGCACATTCACGAACGGGTACTGGAACTCCAAAGGATGGGGACGCCGGTTGCTAGAACGCCACCAAAGGAGCCTTGGCGGTCACCCCGTTTCCGGTCGATGCGGGGAGATTGCGGGGTATAACCACCCTGACATCGGCTCCTCCGACACAACACTCACCTGGGTGAGAACGAGACCGACACCACCGGCAGCCGCGCGGATGAGCACGGTATCGCCCTTCTTGACGGGGTACGACTCGCGCGCGAGCGTGGCGCTCGTCAGCGCGACGGTGCACATGCTCACGCCGTCCTCGGGCTTGACCTCGGCGGGGAGGGGTGCAACCTTCCACCACGGGGCGGTGACGTACTCTGCGAACGACGAGCCGATGGGGGACCACACGCGCTGGCCAACAGAGAGAGCGCCGAGCTTCCAGTCGACAGACTCTGTCGGGAGCGACATGATCGTGCCGACCACATCCTGTCCCTGGATGAACGGGAGGGAGACCTGGTACAGACCCGAGCGGCGGTCTGGAGTCAGCAAATAGTGTACATCTAGTTGTTCGAACAGCTGCGACAAAACGTTCCTGCAGCTGCAAAGTCACCACAAATACGCACAGTTGTCAATGTAGTTTGCGCCCGTCCACTCGACCTTGATGAGGACCTCGTCCGCCTTGGGCGAAGGCACGGGCACCTCGCGGAGGACGTTGACCTCGGGGCCGCCGGTCTTCTCAAACTGGGTATAAGCAGGGATAGGCTGCGCAGGGGATAGTAGGTATCGAGCTCTGTCCCCTGGTTCTTTTCAACAGCGACGGAAGCGGCGTGGCAGTTCATCACGCTTCTTTCGGCGATGTCCGTGATCGCCGTCCGTGTCTGGTGCGCTCCAGTTACTCACGAGAACGGCCTTCATGGTCTTGGGGATCGCGGTCGACATGGTGCGCAGAAGTTTCGGGGAGGGGGAACGGCGGAGAGCGGGAAGCATGGGTTGGAGAAGGGAGTGATGTTGATGTCGTTTATGGGGGAGGGTGGTGTCAACAGCGTGTGACAATGGCAGGACAGTTCCCCAGGGCCCCCAGACGGTTGCTCGAAGTCACCGACCTCCACCTCCACACGACGCCTCAGATGACAAATCAGCTACGGATAATCAACTTCCCCTCAGCAGCTGGCAGCGCCACCATATGTTTGTGCAGGCTTCGGAACTTGAGATGCGACCCGACATCTCAGATTCATGAGGACAAACAATACATCAATGCATTTTCAACCAGCAGATACTCAGCTCAAATCAGATTACGGACGATCTACGAAATCAACACCAGATGGGATGCGTGGGTATACACCGGTAGGGAATACTTCGCGCCTCGCCCATGATATTTTCCCCTTCTATCTCGCGGTGGGTGGCGCGGGCTCACACTTTTGTTCTCGTCTTGTCGTTACTGATCACCACTTTGCACTGATGTTTTAGATTGCTCAGTGACGGTTCATGGCACGCAGGGCACGGCGGCGCATAGAGTCGAGAAGCATCCTGTACGCGCGGTCGACCTGGGACCACATGCGGTCGTCGTCAACACCGAGGGCACACATGTTCGCCCAGACGCCGTGCACGGCTGTGAGGCGGCGGTTGACCTCGCGGGTGGAGAGTTCATCGAGTGCCATGATCGCGGCGCCGGGGTTGAGGGCTTGCGCCAAGGGAAGACCGAGGAGAACCGGCTCCCAGGCTGCATTGGGGTGGTGCAGCTGGTGGTGGACTATCTCGAATGTCTCGGGAGCGGGGAGCTGGACAGCCACGATTGGGAGATGGATGTACGCGCCGGTGTCGGCTGATGCGACGTCCGAGGCAGCATCGGTTGATGACACTTCCGACACGTCCGAGAGATCGGAGGCATCAGTGCCAGTGGAGTCGTCCGAGTCGTCGCTGGCAATGGAAGCGTTCGACATAGCAGAGGCGGGGCGTTCGCGGATAACGGGGATCCACTCTACTTCGCTGTCGTCGTCAAAGTCAAGGTGCTCCCTTGACTCATCCTCGCTCTCGTCGCTGTCCTCATCGCTGTCGTCACTGTCGTAGCCGGACTCCTGTGCGAAGTGGTCGGGGTGGACAAAGGTCATGTTGAGCGGGTGAGAGGGGAGCTCGGGGAAGAGACGGCAGCGGGCGGCATACGCAACGTGCCTGTGGGTCAGTTTCAGGACAGAGGATCTGGAGGACTGTGCTTAATTACACTGATCAAATGATCAATGTTGACTGACGCCGATGACTCACTTGATGGGGTGGAAATCAAACTTTCCCTTGGAACCGTTCGAACGCTGAACTGCGAGGAGCAAGTCAGGCTCGTAGCCTGCCACAGAGGCCGCGAGTGTGCCCGACGTGTCCTCGCCGCGCACGATGGTGGGAATACCATATGCCATCGACTGCGCACCTCCTGTCACAGGAACCTTGGATTCGGCCCACGAGAGCGGCTGATACATGGCACCGACGCGGTGAACCATGGCCAGATGCGGATCGAGATGATAACGGACGTAGTCGGTGGGCTGACGTTAGCTGAAGCTTTCCACAAGACAGCTATTGCGTGAACTCACAATCTCATCATCCTCGAAGTGCATGTGCGTCATGGGAGGAAGAACGGGCTTCTGCAGGTGACCAGGAATGCGGATGTACAGGTCAGAGCTGGTGGAGGCGGCGGTCGGAGAAAATCCCGCAGGCACAGCGGCCGTGAGCTGAGGGGGAGGAATGGTAGGCGTGACGGGAGTGGGAGTGACAGTCGTGGAGACTTTGATGGAAGAGGTATTCACCGCCTCCACGTCCTCGGCGTCACTTTGCGCGTGTACTTCATGGCGCTCGTCGATCGAAATGTCCTCGTGTTGGCCCTCGACGTACTCCTCGTTGTCCTCGATATCGTGGAGCTGGACCTGGGGTCCAGCAACCTCGTTGGTCCAGGGTACGCTGGGAACGGACGCCACACGGCCGTGCAGCGAAATGTGGCGCTGGACAGCAGCCAGGTCCTTGTTGGAGCGCGACGCGCCGTGGACGCGTTTATCGGCGCAGCGGTCGTAGGGCTTGATGTGTTTGTTCTTCTTGACCCCCTTGGGTGCCTTGCCGACGCCGGCGACGCGGGGCTTCGAGTCGGTCGTATCCGTGCGCGTGGCGGGCACAGGCGCGTACTCCTGGTTCGAAGAGAGGCGATGGAAGATGGCGGTGGCGTCGCTCGGAAGGCTGGGGAACATGTTGGGAAGCATGTTGGCCATGTTTACCGCTGTGAGACGGGGTGGGGGTTTGAGTGCGGGTGCACGGGGTTGGGGAGGGTTTGTTTGAATGATGGGATGGTGTTTGGAGAAGAGGAGTGGGCGTGTTTGATCGCCAAGCGGGAGAGATTGGGTTGGAGTTAAGCTCGCGATAACAAGCAACGAAGAGCGAGGAGACTACAGCAAGACTGTGCAGCTGAGAGCGACTGAGAGACGATGAGGATGAGAGAATGGCGAGAATGGGGGGCAGCTGGAGGGCGCGCGTATATACCATGAAAAGTGCCTTCACAAACCAATCACTCACCATCCAATCACTCTCCGACGCCAGCCACAAATCTGCCTTCACGACCTCGTCACTTTCCGCACGGTGTGTGTGTGATCATCATGCATCATGGCGCTCCGATTGGGGGCACGCCCCAAGGCGTGGGAGGAGAGGAGGCGCGCCGGAATGCACACGCGTCAAGGCCTCCCCACCCCCCCCCCCCCCCTTCCTGCTGCTGCCCCTGGATGGGAATGGGTGATTGAGATGTGATGGGATTGTGAAGGCAGATTCCAAAGACGGGATGGGGCACAAACAATAGCTGGGTCTCGACGATCCTCCATATCCCCCCTCACTCTTGACTAGAGGAATGTCTTCCCCAGCCAGGTCAGAGCAGCCGTCGTCAGGCGAGCAGGAGACAATTCCTGACCATGCATTTTTCTATACGCATTGCAGCCATACAGTAGTACGTGCAGACGTTCGTTAAAATATTCGGTTGTTGTTGTGCATGCATGCATGAAATCTTATGGTCGTTTCTACTGTAAGAGGTGGCTGGACAGAGGTGCGGTGCGGTGCTGTGTGTTGTTGTTTGGCTCCATTTGTTTTGTGTGTTGGTGGCGTCCACTCGTCCACTCCCTGTACCCCTGTTGCTCTACACCAACAACCTCCCACTCATCCTTACGAACTGCCTTTACCTTGCATCAAGACGGCCTGCTAAATGGTGAACACGCTAGGTTAGCAGTACGCAAGGGAAGTGGCAAATTGGCAGCATGTCATCAGGCCTCCTCTGGTACTGTAAAGACTCAGATCTGATGGCTGCAAACACCGTCTTCCCTCTTCTAAGTAAACCCCAGTCCGCCCAACTGCAGAGAGGACTTATGCTGCCGGTATAATATTTCTTGCGTTGAGAAGTTTTCGAAGGTCTGTGAGACGTGGAGACGTCCGTGTGCCGACGGTACGGCGAGGACAGTACGACAGTAGCGGAGGGATTGATGGCTCGTGCGGCCGAGGGCCAGGGGGTCGCCAGAGGTCTGCCCCAAAGACGCGTGGGATCGCCGCTCATGCGTTGCAGCAGAATTTTCCTCAATCTCCTCTCACTCTCAACCTAAACCGCGCGAGTCTCTAGCCTCAGAGGATCATTGACACGTACCCATTAGGAGTTGGGTGCCAAGCTTTGCCGATGGACTCATCCGCTGTTGATGAGTGGTGGTGGCCAACACACAGGGCGCACAGCACCAGCTCTCGTTCTTTATGTCTTTCATTTCTCCAATACCCACTAGTTTATCAAGATCATCCTTATTTACTACCATGTCCATCTCCCGCCAACTACTCCAACGACTCGAGATCACGGCGCGTCGGGATGAGGTTCGGCAGGCATCCAAAGAGGCCACCCGGCGGGCTTCCCTTCTTCCCTTTGAGAGCCCACAGAATCCACTTGGTGACATTGGGGTCGACCGCCTGTGCGAGGTGTCCGGCAAGATCAATCTGCGGCGCACACTGGTCCTGGATAACGATATTCGTTACTCCCGGCTCGTTAAGTAGGCCAGCGGTATACGGGACCACGACCTCGTCCAGCTTGGAGACGATGGTGGTGTAGCTCGGCCCGGGAACGGTGACGCCGCCAGCGTTCAGGTCGGTAATGAACTGCGAGGGGGGGAGGAACTCGTCACAAGACGCACAGATCGCCCGCAGCGCAGGGCTGACATCAGGGATGCGCTTCACGAGCTCGTTGAGGCCGTACAGCGTCGTGCCCTTGTAGTTTGCGCCGAATCCAACGAATTGGTTGACCAACGTATTGCCGCCGTCAAACTTCATGTAGTAGGTTCCGACCGTGGTGCCCATCGAGTGTCCGACGATGTTGACCTTGCTGGCTCCGGTGGAGGCGAGGACCTTTTGCACAATACCCGCGACTTCCTTGAACGACTCGCGCATCGACTTCCAGCCGAGGAGAACGCCGTTGACGGTACCGTACTGCGGCGTGTAGACGCAGTATCCTTCAGCAGCGACGATCGGCGCCTTCGTGAACCAGTTGACGCCAGAGGGCGCACCGAGGCCGTGCAGGAAGATAACCGGGTCATGTCCGGGGGCGGCCTTGCAGCTCCAGTCGTTGACGCCCGAAGACGAACGCTTTTCGACAGCTGGGGCGGCACAGACGACCGCAAGGGTTGCGGTCAGGACAGAGAGAGCGGTGTGCACGAGCATTCTGAGGGGTTGCTGGTTCTCACTGACCTCGGACAGTCGACTTAATATACTTGTTCGGCGACCGTGCGCGTGCGGCCACATCGGCATGGGCACCACACTGTACCTCAGCACCGATCGCGACTACTACCAGGCACGGGAACGCGAACAGTACCCATGAAGGGTCCCCGACCGCTTTGACCCGTGACCCTGTGAGTGTAGGAGCTTGTTTCCACCAGCTTTCACGCTTCCGGGTCATCTACGATGATCCTAAATTTGATCTAACATGGTGCATCCCATGATCAATGCCCCATCGCTCACTTTAAGTTTGGTAACGTACTCTTCACCAAGCCACTCTTTTCGCGCTTCCGACATGTGGACACGCTAACATCACGCTTGCCAGACCAGACTGTTCTCTGCACAGAGCTCAAAATAATACAATTAACGCTAACATACATATGACGGCGCCCAGCGCCGCGTACTAAAGAAACATTACGCAAAACCACGACTGATCCACGGGAGCCGTCAACAACTTCAGGCAGCTTCATCCACTCAGTGGTAGCGGCGCTTCCGTTTGTGGGCCTTAACGTCGTCGGCGAGACTACGCTTAGCAGGAGTCAAGAGCTCGGGAGGGATGCCCTGGCCGACCTCGGGGTTGTGGACCCGCCAGTACTCGTCGGGCTTGCCCGTCGACATCGCGTTGGTCATATATGTGACTGTCACCTTGGGAAGGTCCTGCTTGACGTGGTGCTTGTTCGTGGGGGGTCCCGAGATGATCTTGTCATCCCAAGCGGAGCTGTCCTGCTGCTGGAACACGGCGTCGACCTTGTTCTGCGCAGTGTTGAAGTCCGTGTTCGCAAAGTAGTCCTTCTGGCTGGCCTGGGGCCAGACCGAGTCGGTGTTGAGGCTCTCGCCCGAGCCCCGGGGGTAGCTGCCATCACCACTGCGTCCGACAGGGGGCCACGAAAAGATCCAGGGGTTGTTGCCGCCTACGACTCCGGCCTTTTCCTCTAGTCTGGAGGTCTTATTGATGACGATGTCTCCAAAGTCGTCGGCGACGGGCACAACTTGGGCACCGTACCAGCTGGAGCGCGACGCCATGGGAGGAACAAAACCGGGCCGCTTGAAGTCGGCAGGGCATTCCTTCGGCTTCTGCGGGGGGTCGTTGATGCCCCACGGCTTGTTGCATCCCGGAAGGGTCTTGAGCGGCTTGTAGAGACCGACCGGTTCCGCGGGGACCATGCCCTGGTAGCGGCACTGGCTCTGATCCTTGATGTGGGCCGAAAAAGCGGAACACTTTTCGGGCCTGTCGTTAACCTGGTTGGGGCCGGTGCAGTGGTCGATGGCGTCCTGGAGTACCTTGGGGTCCCAGCTGTTGACAAAGTCGGCATGGAGAGAGTAGCCGGTGGTGTCGCCGTTGGAGAGGATGAGGTTGATCTCGTTGGGGCGCCACTGGGCACGCTGCTTCTCACTGGGGAAGTAGGTGAGCTCGAAGAAGATGGACGGGTACTTGATCGGGTGCGAAGGAGGACACTCGTAACCCTGTACCTCAGTAAAGGAGGCCCCACCGCCAGAGAACATGGGCCAGGTAAGGTGCGACCAGTGGTCCCAGGAGTCGAGGGACTGATTAGCCCAGCCGCACGAAGGGAAAGCGACACCAGCCTGAACGTTACCGCAGCCGCTAGGGTTGGTCGTGCCGTTGGGCATCATACGGTTGGGGTTGGAGCCCATCTGGCCGCCTCCAAGATCGTGGCAGCCCCAGAAGATGCCCTGTGCGGCCTTGGAGTCGGGCGAGCGGACGTTTCCAATACCCGAGATGACGCGCATTCCAAGCGGCCAGGGAACGGCGTTTTCAGCGTGGTAGTAGATGCGTCCGCCGACGTCCATTGTCTCGTACTCGCCGTCCTTGTTGATAAAGTAGAGGAGCGGCATCCAGTAGTTGGACTTGTCGGCCTGGATGTTGGTGGTGGAGCATGCGGCCCTCTGCTGCTCCTCGGGGGTGTTGAGGACGGAGCGGAAGTTGGAGCCGCCGGCAATCCAGTGGACATGACCATCAGCCTTGCCGGGCGCCATGATCGGATCCATGCGGCCAATGACCAGGGGTTCGACCTGCGTCAGGACCTGGTGTCAGATATGTCTTTATTTGTTGTCAACACTCACCCAGTCGTTGATAAAGGCGTCGGCCCCACCAAGGAAGGCGAGGACAGCGATGGCGGCTGTGGAGCGCGTCATTGTGAAGAGTCGTGTGTGTGGAACGAGTGTGGGCGTAAAGGAGTGTGGCAGCGTCGAAGCGCTGAGTGTCTGTGCAGCCACCAAGTCGGGTGGTGAAGAAACAAAGCTGCGTAGCGGCGATGCTGGACCAAGGTACCTCATTCGCTGCCTTATATACCTCGCGCGTCGATACTGATGACAGCTGTCCCTTCATTGATCTTGACACGATCCTAGTGCGATGGGGTAAGAGCAGGGGGTGCAACACGCGCTGCGAGCCCAAGACAGTAAGACGGCCGCGCGCAAAAATGTATCGCAAATTTCATTCAACCAGGGATGTGGAGAGTGACATAAGTACTGGGAGGCACCGGAGACATGCTTGTGGACGACTCAGAGGAATGGTACGGCAGAGAGAGAGATCAAACGCGCCCGGCGGCCGCAAGGGAGGGATCTGTTCCAGAATGCGGGACCTGTGTGTCGAAAGGGAGTTGGGTGGGTCCAGACATTGTGAAACGTTGCTCCATGCCAGTGCCCGCAGGGGGTAAGGCGGTGGTTACCTGAAGGCGATGGTGGGCTCGGTTGGGCTCTTGGTCTGGATGGAGACTGTTCTCTTTGCTTTATCCATGCAACATGCTCATCGGCACAACACATCTGCGCATCACTTGTACAATGTGGCCTCTAAAAATCTACACTCCTTTTCCAGGACTTGATAAGAAGACTTAACCCTGTGCAGCCAACAGCTATTGGGGACGTATCCACACTCAGGACATGATCACCGATCACGGATAACCCCCGGCCTCCCCACAGCTCCAAGATGAGATGCACGTCCACTCCCGCAAGGGGAGTGGTAATGGACGCCGAGGCGACAGGCGATAAGCTCAAGAGGGATATCTCCGCATATCCCGTACAACTTGGTCCACTACGTGCGGCCCAAGCTCACAGTGTCCAAGCTCAAGACATCCGACAGCCACCAATATAATGAAATGACACCTCCGAAATCGGCCTCCCGCCCCCCTGGGACGCAGATAAGGTTTGCTGCTCCATAACACTGGCACGGTATCCCTCATCACGTACGTTATCCTACCACACCGCTGGCAAGAAGCCGGGAGGAGGAATATGAGCTACACGCACCGCGCACCGGCGATCTGGCGTTCCAGGGCAAATCCTAGGAATCAAAGATGGACCGTCTTCCAGGCCTAATGATCTCGGGGTTTTGGGTAACGAAACGCCAACCATGACAATGTGCCTGATGCCTGACACCCGACACGCGCCCCTCGCTCCCTATTGCGGTGCACCTGTCCCCTGGGTCGATCCTTGTCCACACAAATGGGATGGAGGGGCTTTGGACATGCTCGATATCAGCGTGATGAACGAGGAACAGCGCTACCAAGGAGAAATGCTGCCAAACTCTCCTGAGGATGGCACAGCTTTGTGCAGGGGACGCGGTCTGTCGCGTCCATCTCCCAGCGCCAGTGTGGTATTTAGTAGCAGCCAGGTGCTTGTGCCTCTAGACCACGCCCGAACGCCTCGTCTGTGTTTATCGAGTTGCGGACTCGTTTTACTCCTACTATCCCCATCCCACTCTTTGACAAGATATTAATTCATGCAATAGTTACCGGATCTCGGAGACCAGATCGTGTCGTACAAGATACAAGCTAACGCAGAATGTGGAGCGTGCAATAAACAATGGGATGGGGATGGGGAACCCGGGATGGGTGAGGGCGAACATAGCAAACACGAGGTAGGTCGCTCGCTTAGAAGATCCAGCTGGCAATCTTCTGCCATGTGGACTGGGGCGCGTAGCGCTCGTCGTCGAGGGCCTGCATCTCGTCGAGTTCGCGGCGGCCGGTGGAAAAGTCCATCTCGTCGAGGCGGATAAACTTTGTGCGCTTGACAAGGTGCCAGCCGGCCCAGCAGACGATGAAGATTGGGATCGAAATGTACATTGAGATAAAGCCGGATGTGTCCCAGTTGCCCTTGAGGAGGTACTTGAAGCCGGCGAAGAGGAGGACGAGGGTGAAGAAGATGAAGCCGACCCAGGAGAAGTACGGCTGGAAGGGCGCGCGGTATGGCAGGTCGTCGCGCGAAATGCCCTGCCTCTTCATGCCGTAGTAGAAGCGGAGGTACGAGAGGAGGATGGCCCACCACGCAATGACGCCGGTAATGGACGAGAGCGCGAAGAGCCAGTTGAACGCCTCGGTAGCCTTCTCGCCGCCGGTGTTCATGTATGCGAGCGGGCCGAAGAGCGAGGTCGCAATGACGCACCAGATCGGCAGGCCGCTGCGCGTGCACTTGCGGAAGATGCGGGGAAGCTTGCCCTCGAGCGCGAGCGCGTACATTGTACGCGAGGCGGCGTAGATGTTCGACGAGCCAGCGGACCATGCAGAGATGAGGACGACGGCGTTGATGATAGACGGGAGCGCGTGGATGCCTGCTGTCTCAATCGCAATGACGAAGGGCGACGCGGCGGCCGTGCTCTGGTTCGAGTTGAGGAGACGCGGGTGGTCGTACGGCACGAGGACGGAGATGACGAAGATGCCGCCGACGTAGAAGAACGCGAGACGGAAGAAGACGCGCTTGATCGCACGGGGGACGGTGCGGCGGGGGTTCTCCGCCTCGCCGAGGGTCGTGGCGATAACTTCTGTTCCGATGAACGAGAACGCAGCCTGGACAAAGACGTTCCAGAAACCGAGGAATTGGCCCCACGAGCCTGGCACGATGCCTTCGCCGTTGTCGATCGTAATGTAGTTGAATGGACCGGGGTTGCGCCAGTACCGGAAACCGATTGCGTCGTGGTTGGGGCCGCCGCCGCACATCAGGATGATACCGAGGAGGATGAGGCCCACAATGGCGATGATCTTCACAAAGCAGAACCTGGGGTTAGCGCCATGTCCGTGGAAAGGGGGTGATATGCGTTGGAGGAAAGCCGGGAGTGGCCAAGCACGGCAAGCAATTCTACCCTCATGGCAAGTGTAGCAGACTGTTGACGCCAACCACAACAAGCTGTTTGATCTCCCGAAGTGGGCCGTGCACTAGCTGGCATGGCTGGCGTCTGGCGTGTAATGACCGCCAAGCGCCAAGGACGCCACATCACATGCCCATTCCACCCTCTATCAAGCCGGCGGCATGCGGCACGCGCGCGTACGGCAATTTTTTTTCGGATAACGTGAACGAAAACTGTGCCGAGGATTGGATCACGCGACTCACCAAAATTCAGTCTCGCCGTACATGCGGGCGCCGAGGCTGTTGGGGTTAGCAATGAAGCTTTCTTCGCAGAGGGAGCGGCGACTCACAAGTTGATAGCCCAGCAGATGACCATGCAGACGGTGATGTACACGGCGGGATTCGTCTTTTCGTCCCAGTACGAGATGACCATGGCGGCGGCGACGAGTTCGGCTATAATGTCAGCGGCGGACAAGTTGGAAAACTCACTAGGGAGAGTGATGGCCCACGAGTACCAGTAGTTGATGCCCACAGCGAAACCCAGGCCCTCGTCGACGAACCGTGATGCATAGTGGGTGAAGCCGCCCGCGACGGGGAACAGCGTCGCCATCTCGCCGAGCGCCACCATCATCGAGTACACCATGGTCGCCATGAAAATGTAGCCGAGCCACACGCCGACGGGTCCACCGGACGCGAGCGCGGACCCACTGGAGATGAACAGACCGGTGCCGATCGCGCCACCGAGACTGATCATCGCCATGTGCCGCTGCTTGAGCTGGCGCTTCACGCCGCCCTCGATCTCTCCGCGGTCTGGATGTCAGTCACTGTTGCTTTTGCTCTCATTCGGATCTTGATGCTTGTGCTTCTTTTTTTTTTTTTTTCTTTTTTTCTTGGCTTGTCTTGCACACACTACTCACCATTGAGGCGGACAGTCTCGTACCCCTTCGTGTGATACCCCGGCTCGGGGTCGAAGCCGTATCCATGGGGGGTGCTGTACTTCTCGTCTGGCGCACCGACCGTGGGCGGGGGCGCCGCCATAGTGTCAGGGACTGGGGAGGTGGACTTCTTCTCGTCGCTCATGTCGGTAGGGGGTGTGGATGGATCCTGTGCGGGGGATCCTCTGTGTCGCGTCGAGATGGATGAAGCGATAAGAGAAACGACAATGTCAACTTGAGCCCGACCTAGGAATTGAGAGACAGACGAAAGAGACCGAGAAAAACAGTGGTCAGACAATATCGACCGGGCTAACTGACTCGATCCATCCCGACCCAAAGCCCCAGCACAAGTTCCCCGCGGCTTGCGGCGATATGCCGTGCGCGCGACTCGGAGACTCGGAGCCCCCAAGCAAGCAAAGGCCGGCACCTGCCCGCATCATCAATCAGCAACAATGTAGGAGTCCTGCCCACCCTGGCCGCCCCGCCTGGCGGCGGAGTGCCCCGACGGTCTGCGGGGCAAGTGCCTCCGGGGGAAAAATCTTCGGACCTTGTATTCTCTCGGTGGTGGCGTGCCGAATCGATCGACACCGCAGGCGAGCGCAGCGGGCCGACAGCTGCAGCCAGTCAGCGAGTCCGCGTGCCGAGGGACAAAATTGACCTTTGTGCCTGTGAGGTACTATCCCTTTGCTAGCCGACCAATGCCGCTTAGCCGGCCTATCAGCTGCAACGCGGTTTCGGCAGTTCTAGGCCCGACTCTGCCCCGACTCCCTTATTATGCTCCTTGAGCTGATACGTACTGCAGGCAATAAATTTCTGCTCCTCATGGCACAAATGGCCTGCAGGACCCGCAGGGACGCGTCGGCGGAGTCTGTGATTGCTCTCCGATAAGCCCGTTCTGCGTACGCGGATTGTACAGCAGTTTGCCCACACCTCCGTCCCTGTACGTAGCTACAATAGCTGTCATGTTGGTCAGGTCGTGTGAGTCTGCTGTGTCGTTATCAGCTGATTGTCAGCTTTCGGTCAAGCGAGTGCTATTTAAGATCCTTGGTCTCGTGCCGCGCAATCTCTGTTCCTAATCTGCCCCACTGGGCTATAAAGCTTCCATTGTAGGCTGCAAGTACGCAGCTCATCATCAGAGTCGATGGCGATAAGGCGCTCGCTTTACTCGGCTCATGAACGAGCTCCACCGCATCAAGGTTCAGTGCCGATCCTGCCACACTCGCTGCCGGTCCTGCCGATCCTACTACCTTTGATTGTGCCTCAGAGCACACCGGATGGAGCCGCGGGTGGAGATGGATGTCAGACGGTTATGAATAATTGTCACTCAGTGTGAGCAGCAGTCTTGCCATGCTCCGTGGATAGTTGTGAGAATGTGCACGCGCTCGAGGGGGTCGTGGGTCGGCTTGCACCTGGCTCGACTTGAAAGGTGAGGGAGTGCTCGATGGGGTGTTGCAGCCCCTCGAACAAGGTCAAGCGTGTGTGATGTCGATATGTCGAGCAGCTCTCCCTGTGCTCTTGAAACGATGTGGCTTGCACTTGTAGACTGAAGAATGATGAAAGACCGAGTGATGCTGAATTGCCGTTTGTGCCAGTAACTTGTGCAATGTGCACGGGCATCTTGATGGTCCCGGGGCTGCTCCTCACTCTCGCTTCGCGAAGCAGGGTGACACACTATGGGCAGCATACAGAGCAAACAGAGCACGCAGAGCATCGTGCTCGACGTCGATCTGCATGTCCAAGTCATGACTCACCCTGCGGGAGCCACAGGCTGTGCGCACCCCCGCAGCCGCAGTGCGCTCTGTCGTATCTGTGCGCGGCTCGTACAGAGGAATCTCAATGATCATTGATCAGTGATCGTTCGGCCGACGATGCTCTCTGCACGAGCATGAGCAGCTTGCGGATACCGAAGGGCGCGTCTGTGCTCTGTGCCCATGCTCTGTGCCCATGTCACCAAGTGCGGAAGACGACGAGACACTGCGCCGCCTTGTCCCCCACTCTTCACCTCTCTCTCCCCCACTTGCATGCTTGCAACTCTCTAGCCCAGCAGCACCGGCGACATTGTCAGCGGCAGCGAGACACAGCGGCCCGTGCGTATCCCCCCGGCGCGACAAGTGGCGTTTGTCGCAGCGCAGCCCCCCGTTGTCCTCTTCATCCCTTGACACTGTGCATCTCTTCATCACCACAAACTCACGACTACTCCCAGATGGACAATGTCCGTTCCGACAATCCACATTGAGCTTGAGCCAGTCTCAAGCGAACACCCGGCGTCCACACCGACAAGCCCAGCGGACCCACACGGAGCGCACCAGCACCAGCTGCTCGCCGCCTCACCGCTCTCTCTCCCTCCAGCGTATCACACTCCATCATCGACGCGGCGCGGGTCACTCTCATGGCTCGCCCTCCGCCCCCCGCCGCAGAGGCGGAATGCGGACTTGATAAACCCCCCGCCGTCGGATCGCGGAGATAATGAGAAGCGGGCGGTGCTGCCTGCACACTCCAGAACGGCCGATAACAACACGGCCAACACAAGCTCTGCAGGCGACGTCACCACGCCTGCCACAGACTCAGTCGCAGCAGACATGCATAGTGTCGTCACGGCCCTGGATGACACTGCGGATGCACTTGCGGATGCTCCTGCGGATGCTCCAACTACCGAGGTCGAACCACGACCGGCTGTTGGTGCGGGTTTATCCGAGAATCACCCCGGTGACAACCAGGCCTCGGCGACATGTGATCCAGCCAAGTCCGAACCGCTCTCTCCATCTCAACCAGCACAACCGCAACAACCACACCATCCCACGCATCTCGTGCATACGGCCGGCGCGATCCTCTCCTCCTGGCTGCGACACCGTCTCAGTCCCCTCTTGCACAAGTCGGATCCCATGCCCCAACGTTCGGCAACGCACGCCTCGCCGGAAGTCGCCTCCCCGGCCCCGCCGAGCGCCCACGATGCGGTCGTGAACGCCCTCCTTGCGCGCCCCGCCCGACCACCGGCACCACCGCGCTCCGCATCCCTCCCCGTCGCCCCGCATCCTGACCATCCCGTCGACGACCGCGAGGCCGCCAGCGATACAGAGGAGCTTGATGATGAGCGCCCCATCACGGCGCTGCTTGACGGCCCGCTCGAGGCCGGCGGCGGGCGCGTGACCCGCGCGCTGGCTGCGCAAATCGAGGCCGTCCTCGCCGCTCAGGAGGAGATTGGACGCGCACATCTCGCCCTCGAGAATGTCGGGTGTGAGCGCGAGGACGAGAAGGACGAGGACAAGGCGTTTGAGAACCTCGAGAAGCGGGCGAAGAGCGTCACGGACATAATGGATAAGGTGCGTCGGGGAATGAGAAACGTGCTGTAGCTGACCTCAGCTCTCAGAGCTCTCCCGCTCGTTGAAGAGCTACCACGCGATCGGGACACCAGTGATCGCGTTCCCGCGCCGCGGCAACTCGGGCGCGACCCCAGTCACACCCGCCTCGCCGCAGATCAGGATTGCGCATCCGGGGGTTGCGAGGGCCAGGCTCGACTCGCCGTGGACCCCGCTCGACGTCTCGCGTGCCGGGAGCGGCGCGTCCGCGAACACACTGCCGCCCTTTGCGAGCCCGCTGTCTTTGAGCCCCGCGGGGACGACGCCCGTGGGGAACGGCCCGCCGCAGCCCATCGTCGTCACGACCACTGCTCCCGTGGGATCTGGCCTCTCGGCAGATATGCCCGCGCTGGCGCTCGCGCCGTCGCCGAGCGCGACGCTCCCGTCCGTGCCTGCGTCGTCACCGCGCGTGCGCAAGGGCCCGAACGTCTGGATCCAGCGAGCTGGCCTCGCGCCGGATACCGACGAGTCACACTTTGTCCTCTCCCCAGCTGAGATGACCCCCGCTCACCCCAAGAACGCCAAGCCATGGTAGCCTCACGACTAATCGTACTCATATTGCACGCATCGGAATTGTATTGTACCTCGTATGTATGTTGTTCCAAAGTCCACTCTGGCGGGCCGGTCGTCAATCTGCTCTGGGAACGGGCAATCGGCGTCGTACCACTTCTTCCCGTCTTCCCGCCTCTTCCAACCTCTTCTCAAACCAGTTCCCACATTCTCGTGTCAAACTACTGACAGACATCGCGAATAACAACAGGTTCTCACAGTCAAAGCCGCTCGAGCATGGCACTTCAATAAAAATACTGTTCATGAAGAAACAACGGCGGGGTACAAAATTTACAAGGCTTTCACTAATTACGCGGAGGGGGAGGGCTCAGCACCCTCGGTCTCGGGGGTGGGTTCGGAGCCGCTCGTCTCGCCCTCGGGGGTGGGAGTGGGCTCCGGGGCGGACTCGGCGCTGGTAGTAGCCTCGCCGCCGACAGTAGCCGCGCCGCTGGTAGTAGCCTCGCCGGTGGCAGTAGCCTCGCCGGTGGCAGTAGCCTCGTCGGTAGCGGCAGCGTCGTCGGTAGCGGCAGCCTCGTCGGTAGGAGTGGGCGCAGCCCCCTCAGTCTCGGGGGTAGGCTCGGGGCCAACGGCTGAGCTAGTGGCGGACGGGTTCGGTGAGCCCATGGCAGCGCTGGTGACGCCACCCGAGGTGAGGGGAACGGGACCCTTGTCGCGGGACAGGCCGCGGATAAGCGCGATGACGGCCTTGCGCTCGCGGAGCGAGAGGCGGTAGTTGCCGAGGAGGACCTCAATGGCCTGGTCGGTCTCGGGGGGTGTGAGGGCGCGGAGCTTGGAGCGGGGGATGCCGCCGATAATCGTCGGCGTGGGGGGGCTGGGGGGGTAGATGCCGCTTCCGGCGGTGGGGCTGCTCAAGACGGAGCTGGAGACGATGGGCGTGGCGGTGGTGTTGGCGGCGACGCTGGCGGCGACGCTGGCGGCGACGCTGGCGGCGACGCTGGCGGCGCTGCTGGTCTCGGCCGAGATGGGAGGGGGCGAGGCGACGGCGGAGCCGCTTGAGGGGGGTGTGGTAGTCTCGGCCTGGGGCTCGGCGAGGGCGCCGAGCGAGGCGAGGAGGAGGTAGGCTACGGCGAAACGCATTGTAGATAGTCTGGGGTTGGAGGATATGCTACAGGATACAAGGGATGAGTACAAAGCTGGCTGTTGAGAGAGCGCGATGGGCCGGGTTATATACCTTTCTGAAGGGTGTTCCGGTGTCTGGTCAGTAGCCAGTGATCAGAAGTCAGTGATCAGTAGTCAGGTTGCGCAGGAATCATGGCCGAGGACACTGCGCACTCTCATGAACTGCAAGACTGCGAGACTCCAAGACTTTGAGATTCCATGCCTCCCTGTCTCCCTGCGAGCGCTGCGCATCGAGGCGGTGAGGACGTCAGAGAGTACATTACTGTACAGTCAGCAACGGTACTGCGGAGAGTGAGGTGTACAGTACTCTGCAAGTAAGGTGTTGGGTTTGATCGGAGACGAGACGCGGGATCGGTGGACTGTGGAACGTGTCGGGAGCCTAAACCTCCGAGGAACGGCGTACTGTATGAGGGAGGCCGATAATAATACAAGCTCCCAGAGAAAGAGCAGGAACAGATCTCGTTGCAGCACCTGGTGCTTCGACGCTGGCAACCGGGGAGATGTAATGTAGGCTCCAGTTCGGGCGGCCGGAACGGGTACCGTGGCACCGTCGTACCGTGGCACCGTCGTACCGTGTACCGTGGCACCGTGAGACCTCGGAATGAGACGAATCCTCCGAGGCGGTGTCGCCCGTGCTGCTGCGGATGTATCCCTCCAACTTCCCTCCGACACTGTGCCTTCGGCTCCGGGCCGGCGGTCCAGACCAGACCCGTTGAGCTGGCGCCGAGGAGGTATGACGCGGTGCTGCGGCCACCTGCTGCGACATGACGACAGAAATGGGGTTGCCACGGGGTCGCCACTACTGTGCGCTGGGAGCTGTGCGCTGTGCCACTAGCCACTAACCACAGTGTCCGCCGGAAGATGCAGGCAACTCCAACTCTCTGTACCCCGGTTGCTTTCACTGCCACTCCCACGCCGGAGATTCGTCTTGAATGCACCCGCGGGGTCTCCATTGATCCATTGGAATGGCGCGTGAGAAGCTTTACAAATTACAAAGTGTACAGCTACCGCTGCTTTGCCGCTGATATGGTTTACTTCCAGTCCGGAGAAGCCGGTCGTCTGGACCCCCGGCCCCCGGCAAAGCTGATACGGTTCACGGTCCAGATCTCCGCCCCGTTCCCCGTCGGTTCCGCGTTGTTGGCCTGTTGGAGGGTGCATCCCAGAGATCGGGCAGCTGTTTCGTAACGGAAACACGAGCCGGGGCCACTAATCACATCTTGGACAGTCCATCTATTGTGTCGCCGGCAATGTGCATACAATCGCATATGCTACAAGTCTATCAGAAGGAGTAAATCCATCGAGAGGGGTTGCTTCCCCCTCGGTGTTGAATGTCAGAGGAAGAGAGCCTTTGGATCTTCGTGGCGTTACTTGTCCTCGTCCTCCTCCTCGTCCTCCCCGTCGTCGTTGTCCTCGTCGTCGTCGTCACCATCGTCGTCCTCGTCCTCCTCGTTATCCTCCTCCTTTGGCTCCTCGTTCTCCTTCTTCTCCTCCCCCCTCTTCTCCTTGTCCTCAGGCTTACCAGTCTCCTGAGCGCCGGCCTCGGTCTTGCTACCCTCATCCCCCCGGGCGGCTGAGGTGTTGGCGGTGAAGGAGCTCTCTCCCGCGGTCGATGAAGGCGCCGGCGGAGTCGAGGCGGAGCCGTCGTCGCTGGACTTCCCCTTGCCAGGCTTGGACTCGATAGGAATACGGGGTCCACGTCCACCCATCATATACCTGAGCCTGTCCTTGTCCGTGCGGAAGGGCCCGCCAAAGAGCGAGCCAAAGGAGCCGGGCTTGCGAGGCGAAGAGTCGTCAGGGCGCAGGTCGTCAATGAGGCTACGCACAGCCCTGCGCTCCTTCACGCCGAGATCGAGGCGGGAGAGCATAATCTCCAGAATCTCCTTCGCCTCCTCGGGGTGCACGTTCTTCAGGTCCTTGCGGGTGAACGGGCCAATCTTCCCCATATCCGGCCCGGGCACCCGTCGGGGACGCCCTTCCTTCCGCTCCTTCTCGAGCAGCTGCTTGATTGTAAGCGTCGTCTTCTGCGGGCCTGCACCGCTCGTAGTCGCGCTGATGGTCGCGCTGGTGTTCGCACCGGTGGGATTGGCGTTGGTCGTGCCGGCGCTCGTGGCGAGGCTCGCGGAGGCGTCCGTGGAAGTAGCCGCTGTGCCCGAGGGGTCCTCAAGTGCCGCGGCGGCGCCGAGGAAGGCGAGGAGGAGGTAAGCTGCTGGAATGCGCATGGTTGTATAGAGTTGGTATAGCTTGCTGGGGATATGCTAATCCTAGGCCGGCTAGGATGTAAATGAGTGTGAGATGGGATTCGTAAGTCTTGAGCCGTGAGTTGAACTCGTGAGATGAGACAGGCCAGCTGAGAATTGGTGATGGTGATGGGGATGATCATCAGAGATGGTCAGTATATATATTGCGCCGATGGGTATGTACCTTCGTGTCCGAATATCAGAACAGCGGCATCGCCATTCCCAGATGGCACATCACACGCAGAAAATGCAGTGACTTGATGTGAACAGATGTGAGCAGTGAGCAGTGAGCGGTGCCCAGCGAGTGAAGCAGTTGTGAATGTGACGAACATTGGTGCACACACGCACGAAACACTGGCGGTGCAGTGTGCTCGGCGTGCACGAGTGCGGCGCCGGACCTGGCGCGCCTGATGGTCTGGACTTTTCGGCGAGAGTGGAAGCCGGATAGCGTGAACGAGAGTGTGAACAGGATCAGACTCGATGTGAATCAGATGTGCACGCCGGAGAATAAGGCCAAACACCGATGTGCCGCAGTGGTCTCGAGTCTGGATGACCCAGATGTTTCGAGATCTCTCAACCACAAATCGCGTATCGAACCCACACGCACCGCCACACGGCGTCTTGTCGACATGCTTCCACCACACGGTCCGTCGCGCCGTCGCCACTGTAGCATGATGTTTCAGCTCTGCCCCGGCACGCTCTGCCTCGGTACGATCGATGCACATTCCGGTGCATGCACACACAGATGTGCGTGACGCCGAGGGTGCAAGATTGGTGGTGTTGCAGTGACCTCAAACCCTTTGAGCCTGCAGCAACCTGGCCCCTTCTCAACGAAGACTCGAGTATCGCACCCAGCGCTCAGCTCAGTCCACGTCTATCATGCATATGCACAGATGCAACCACAACTACAACACACGCCGCCCGCTAACTGTCTAAACCGACGGCTCGGGCTTTTCGCCGCGCTTGACCTGCTCAATGAGGGCGCGCACGCCGTCCTCGCCGCGGACCTTGAACACGCGACGGGACATGGCCTCGAGCAGCGCGAGCGGCTCGGGGAGGACAGTCTCGCGGAAAGAAAACGACGGGAACGCCTCCTTTGTGAGGGCGAGCTCGACCGCCTCGGAGAACTTTGCCGGGTGCGCCGTCGAGAGCGTCACCCACGTCCCGCCGGGGTACTTCTTTGCCGCGCGCTCGGTCGCCGCGAGACCGACGGCCGTGTGCGGGTCCACAACGTACGGGCCGTACGGAGGTGCGAGGGTGTAGAACTTTTTGATCTCGTCAAGGGTCTGGCGTCAGCGGCGTACGTGATGGAGGTGCAGTGATGCACGCATCACCTGCCAGTCGTTTACTCACCTCCTGGTCAGAGACGCGCTCGGCGTCAAACTCCTGGGACGCAAGTGCGCGGACCTTTTCACCCATGTCGACGCGGCCGTTCTTCTTGAGCTCGTCCATCCAGCCGTTGAGGGTATCCTGTGCGGCGGCGCGGCGCTCCTCGGGGCTCTTGGCCTGGAGATCGGCATCCTGCGTGTCGTGCGCGAGGTACCACAGGAGACGCTCAAAGTTTGACGAGAGGAGAATGTCCATGGCAGGCGAGTACGTGGGCTTTACGCCCTCGTCGGCGTTGGCGGTGGGGTCGCGCTCGTACCGGCCGGTGCGGAAGAAGCGGGCGAGAATGTCGTTTTCGTTTGTGGCCACCACGAGGCGCTCGACCGGGAGCCCGAGACGCTTGGCGTACCATCCTGCGAGAATGTCGCCAAAGTTGCCGGTGGGGACCGAAAACTTGAGGCCCTTGCGCTGGTCGGCGGGGAGGAGGAAGTAGGCCTGGAAGTAGTAGACGATCTGGGCGAGGATGCGCGCCCAGTTGATCGAGTTGACGGCGCCGAGGCGATGCGCGGCGTTGAACTCGCGGTCGCTAAAGCAGCTCTTCACGATCGCCTGGCACTTGTCAAAGTCGGCGTCGAGGACGGACACGCAGTACACGTTCGCGTCGGGCACGGTCGCCATCTGCGCCTCCTGGATCGGGGAGACGCGGCCATCAGGGTAGAGAATGAAGATGGTGATCGAGGGCTTGGAACGCAGGCCGTAGATCGCAGCACTGGGGTGAGCGGGGACCAGGGGCGGAAAGGGGGTGGAAATAACTCGGCGAGATGTGGCCACCCAAGCTAATGCAGAAGGCACACTTCAATTCCACTCACGATCCAGTGTCGCCCGAAGTCGCGCCAAGAACCGTAAGCCTCTCCTCTTCGCCCTTGTTGTTCTTGTTCGCGCGTTCGAGGAGGTAGGCAAACACGTTGCCGACAAACTGGAGCGCCACGTCCTTGAACGCCCACGTCGGCCCGTGCCACAGCTCGAGGACGTACTCTCCCTCGGCGGTCTGGCGGAGGGGCGTGACGTCGGAGCTGCGGAAGGTCGCGTACGAGCGGTCGATAATGTCCTTGAGGTCGGCCGAGGGGATCGAGTCTTCGGGGACAAAGAGCGACAGAATGGCATGCGAGAGTTCCGGGAAACTCAGGCCCTCCCACTTCTTCTCCCAGTCTGCCGGGAGAGACGGGATCTCGGTCGGAATGTACAGCCCGCCGTTGGGCGCGAGACCGGTGAGCACCGCCTATTGTCAGCTTTTGGGAATTGAGTCTCGGCCCACCTCGTCAAAAGTCAGCGTCTCGCTGCCGCCGCGCGTGGAGAAGTACCGCATCGGAGCCATTTTGGAGGATAGAGGGAGAGAGAGAGTGATGGAGAACAAGAAAGATGGGCACGGCAGTGACAAGCGGACCTGCCGGCCTGGGGGTCGCGGCGCGATCGACTCGAGCCCCTCGTCCCCCCGGCTTGGCCGGCGTCGGAGGTGGCGACCGGTGGGGCAGACAAGCGGTCGACTTTTTCCGATGAACCACTTTTTGATTCCGTCATCGCACGTGCTTAGTCGTCACGTGATATTCCTCCATACCATCTCGCTGATAAGATTGTCCCCTCCCTCCACATCCGCCAGTTCCTTATGCTCGTCTGCTCGCGCTCGCAAGATCGGATACTCCATGCATAACTAATGAAAGGATGTTCTAGCAGTTTTACGCGACGCCCTGTTCGATCTTCATCTGCTTGATCAGGGCCCAATCTGAGAGCTCGACCTTGTCGCGGAACGTGTTCTCTGTGCGTGTTAGATGATGTTGCAAATCTACACTCACTCAGTGTGTCGATCGACTGGCGCGTGATGAGCGACACGACGAGGTCCTTCTCGTCAAAGCTATTGTTAGTTCACTGTCACAAACCCCATACTCCACGCCAATACTCACTGACGGCCAAACGACCGTGCGGCCTGGTGGGCGGCACGCTCAATCTTGACGGCGACACCGGCACCCGTCTGGTGGCGCTTGACGAGCGGCATCGGCTTGTGGTTGATTTCCAAGCCGGTGATCTTTCCGAGCGGAATAATCTCGCGTGTTCCCTTCTCCTTGTCGTACCGGACGACACCGACAGGCGTGCCGACACGGCAGGTTGTGCCGTCGACAATGTCGCATCCGAGAATAATGGGGTCCTTTGAGGCGAACGGCTTGAGGATCTTGAGCTTGCACGGCCACACGGCCATCGGCGCAGCCTCCTTTTCACGCGCTGCCTTGACCTCCTCCATATGCCGCTTGAAGGCGTCGAACAGGTGGTAGATGATCATTGCGGAGAAGACCTTGACACCGTCGCGCTTGGCCTGCTCCTCGGCCTCAAATGTGACTGGCACATCGAAGCAGAGCATGACGGCGTATTCTGGTGCACGCTCGAGCATGAGGCCGGCACGAATGACAGCACTCTTGTACACCGGACCAAGACCAAACTCGAACACGGGAATGTTCATGTCCTTGAGGAAGACAAGCAGAGCCTCGAGCGAACCAAGAGTGGAGGCCTGGACAAACACACCACGGCCAGTCTTCTGGATAAACTTGTCGAGCGAGGTAAGGTCGTCCATGGCGAGGTCCTTGTAGTACTCCTCCTCGTCCGAGTTGCGGGCGACAAACATACGCGCACCAGCAATGGCCTTCTCAAGACCCGGCGCGGAGATCTTGACACCGAGCGCGGCCTTGACCTCCTTGTGGTGGACGTACGCCGACTTGATACGCAGCTCACGCATGGGTTGCGGTGTAAGCAGTGCACGGATATTTGTCACAATCGGCCCGTTCATTCCACAAAGCACAATCTTGTCGCCTTCGCGGAGGTGGCCGTTGACGAGGACGATATCGATAGTGGTACCGAGACCCTCGATGACCTTGACTTCGAGAATGGTGGCCTCGGCCTCGGAGAGGTACATGAGCGAACCGGTCATGCGGTCCTGGGTGAGCTTGACGAGAAGCTTGAGCAGGTCGGGGACACCCTCGCCGGTGACGGCCGAAGTGGGGACGATCGAGACGACACGGCCGGGCTGGGTGTTGCGGTCGTAGACCTCCGAGTTGAGACCCTGCTCCATGAGGAGACCCTTGACGTAGGTAAGACGGTCCTCGAACATGCGCTGCATACGCTTGCTCTGTGCCTCGAGGGTCTCGCGGAAGCCGGCGTCGGGGTGGACCTTCCACTCGGTGGCGTCGAGCTTGTCAATCTTGTTGAGCGCGACAATGAACGGCGTCTTGCGCATCTTGAGTAGGTTGAGCGACTCGATGGTCTGCGGTTCGAGACCGTGGGTAATGTCGATAACAAGAATAGCAATGTTACACAGCGAGGAACCACGCGAACGGAGGTTGGTGAACGACTCGTGGCCGGGCGTGTCGATGATGAGCAGACCGGGGATCTTGACGTCGACGTCGCCGTCGTGGTTGACGACCTGGGTCTTCTCGATCAGCGCCTCCTTCGGGAAGAAGGTGGCACCAATCTGCTGGGTGATACCACCGGCCTCGCCCTCCTGGACCGAGGTCTGACGGATCTTGTCGAGCAGCTTGGTCTTACCCGTGTCGACGTGGCCGAGAATACAGCAGATGGGGGAGCGGAGGTCCGACTTGGTCTGGGCGGCCTCGGCAGCCTTGCGGCGCGCGGCAATGGCCACACGGGCACGCTCCTTTGCCATCTCGATCTCGTCCTCGGACGAGTCGTCCGAGTCGTCAGAGTCATCCGAGTCGTCGTCAGAGTCGTCAGAGTCCTCGTCCGAGTCCTCGTCAGACTCCTCCTCAGACT
The DNA here is from genome assembly GCA_025531455.1 of Apiotrichum sp. Y4204. Lineage (NCBI taxonomy): Eukaryota > Fungi > Basidiomycota > Tremellomycetes > Trichosporonales > Trichosporonaceae > Apiotrichum > Apiotrichum sp. Y4204. The sequence continues at coordinate 266,922 of JAMYHL010000028.1, forward strand.
CCTCCTCAGACTCGGCGGCCTTGGCAGCAGGCTTGCCGTTGGTGGCCTTGACGGGGGCCTTGGGCGCGGGCTTGGCAGGCTCGGCCTTGACGGGGGCAGCCTTGCCAGCGGGCTTCGCCCCCTTCGCGGCGGGCTGGGCCTTGGGCTCGGGCTTGGCCGGCTCCTCCTCATCCGACGACTTGTCCCAGTCGTCCTCCGACTCCTCGACCTTCATGTCCTTGACGCCATCGGCGACGGCGGCAACCTCGTCATCCGACTTGTCCCAGTCGTCGTCCGACTCGTCCTTCTTGGCGGGCTCGGCCTTCTTGGGCTCCTCCTTCGGCTTGGGCTCCTCCTTGGGAACAGGGGAAGCGGCACGGGTAGACGGCTCGGAGGGGGTCGCGGCCTGCTTGGCGGGCTTCTTCTTGTTGTAGACGGGGCGCTTGGGGCCACCGCCCTGGAGGGCAGCGACGGTGACGCCGGACGCGAGGAGCGCCTGCTTGCGGGCCTCGGCGGCGGCACGCTCGCGCTTCTGGGCAGGAGTGAGGAGGCGGCCCTCGGCCTTTGCACGCTCGCGGCGGAGACGCTCCTTCTCCTTCTTGGCCGCCTTGGCCTCTTCGGCGAGACGCTCCTCCTCGGCGATGCGGGCCTCCTCCTCCTCAATCTTGCGCAGCCGCTCCGCCTCGGCCTTCTGTACCTCCTCCTCCAGACGCTTCTTCTCCTCCATCGCGGCCTGCATGGCGAGAATGTGCGCCGACACCTTCTTCGGCTTGGCGGCTACCGGCTCGGGAGCCTTGGCCGCGGCCTTCTTCTTCTTCTTCTTCTTGTTCGCGGCGCTGGCGCCACCCTCCTCCTCGTCGTCGTCCTCGGCGGCAGCGGCAGCGGGCTCAGCGGCTGGTGTCGAAGGCTCTGGAGTCGCCTCGGGGGTTGCCTCCTCTACTGCGGCCTTCTTCTTTGCCGCCTGGGCCTTCTTCTTGGCCTGATAATCAGCAAAATTCACAAATACAAGACCCACCTTCTCCTTCTCCTTCTTCAGCTTCTCCTTCTCCTTCTTGGTGAGCAGGCGGCCGCCCTCCTCGCCCTCGTCATCCTCCGGCTCGGCAGCAGCGGCAGCCTCCTTCTCCGCCGCAGCCTTGGCAGCGGCCTCCTCCTCGGCCTTGGCACGGGCAGCAGCAGCCTCAGCAGCGGCAGCGGCGAGGAAGTCGTCGTCGTCGAGGTCGTCGTCGACCTTCTGCTGCTTGCCCTTCTTCCCCTTCTTGCCTTTCTTCGGCTTGACGTCCTCCTCGGGCCACTCGTCCTCGAGGTTTCCGCGCTCCGCCTCGGGCTGGGCCGCCGGCTCCTCGTCCTCCGCAGGCTCCTCGGGCTCCTCCTCGACGGCAGCGGCGCCCTTCTTCTTCTTCTTGTCCTTCTTGCCCTTCTTGGGCTTGACATCCTCCTCGGGCCACTCGTCATCAAGGTTACCCCGCTCGGCACCCTTGTCCTCTGCGGCCTCCTCGTCCTCCTCCAAATCCTCCTCCACCGCCTTCTTCTTCTTCTTGTCCTTCTTCCCCTTCTTCGGCTTGACCTCGTCCTCGGGCCACTCGTCGTCGAGGTTTCCCCGCTCGGGCTCCTGCGCAGCCACCTCGTCCTCGTCCAGGTCCGCAAACGCTGCCTTCTTCTTCTTCTTGTCCTTCTTCTTGTTCTTCGCGGCAGTGATCGCGGCCTAAAATGTGTAAGCAGAAAGCGCAAAAAGATAGAAACTCGAAAACACGTGAGCGGAGCCGACACACAGCCGACGTCCCGCCCTCGCATCTATGACCAACATACGCACCATCAGGCCGCCCTCCTCGTCGTCGTCGAGCGCGTCGAACGCGCCGCCGCCGCCGCCGCTCTCCTCCTTCGTCTCGGCCATCTGCGCCTCGAGCGCGCGCTCCTTCTCGGCCCTGGACGTCAGTTTACCGATCCAGGTCTTTGATCTGTCATGTCATGTATCTGGCATCGCCATCGCCATTGTCGCTTTTGTCGATTTTTTTTTTCTTCTGGCTGTCGCTCGCGCGAGAGCTAGAATAATGGAGTACCTGGATGACTTCAGACTCACCAGAAGGCGTCGTCGTCGTCGCCGCCCTTCTTGCCCTTCTTTCCCTTGTTCTTGGGCGGCATTTTGTGATGCGGTTCTTAGGGGAGTGTGGAAGAAAGAGTCGAGTGGCAAGAAATGTCCCGATGGCGGCGGCGTGCTTCCATTGTCCGACGACACTCGACGGCCGACCGACGACTTTTGATCCAACATGAGCAAAGAGAACAGGGAGCGGAAGCAAAAATTCAATTGCAGCACCACCACACGAGTCAGGCACCACTCTCGTGTTCTCGTCATGGTCCTCATCGCGCACCGAGGGTACCGGAGGTGCATACAATCAACTCGATGCAAGGTCTATACTACTATCAGGACACGGATGGATATGCTTAGCATGCGAGGCAATAGAACATGCACTCTGCGCGCTGGATGATTTTATTTTACTTTGCTCAGCGCTTCAGGCCGACCATGACGCCCGGGGCTGGCGGGCGGTTGGATGCCGGCGGCGGTGGCGGCGGCGGGGCATTCGGCCGGCGGGTCGGCAGCGGTCGTGCGGGTTGCGGTGGTTTGGGTGGCCCGCCTCGCCGCGAAGATTCGCGCTGCTTCCACAATGAGCGCACCTGCTCCTGCCGTGCGAGCACGTCTTTGAGCTCCACGCCGTCCTCGATACTCGACAGGATCTTGGTCACAATGTCGCGGTGGTTGCCGTGCGGCTTGTCGTCGCGGAAGCGCAGCATCCGCCACCCCTGCCGGTCGAGGTCCCAGGTCACTTCTGCGATGCGGTCGTCGTACTGCTCCCGAGACTCTTTCATCCTAAAAGTCAGCACGCGTTGATAAGCAGAGGCACTCACTGCTCCCACTCCTCATCGTCCACATCCATCTCGTCAAAGAACTCGTATTCTTCTCCGCCGCACCACTGGTTGAGGAGAAACACTGGCTTGGCTGTATAGTCGCACTCGTTGGGGTCGAGCGGTGACGGGGGGAAGCGGAGCTCTATGCGGAAGTCGATCGAGTTCTCATTCGGCGGCTTCCACTTGAGAATGTTCTCGTCTGTCCCTGGCGCGTAGCGCGACTCGACGCACGTAAAGATAAGCCCGTCGTGGCCGTGCTGCAGTGTCGGGATAATACCATTAATCACCTGCGCGACAGAGTACGAGCGCTCCTGGTGCTTGGCAACAATGTCGAACGGCATCGCGGCCTTCCACTCCGGGAATCGCTGCAGCGCGCGCTTCATCGGCGACACGACCCACTCTCGCAGCCGCTGAGATTAGATACCATTTCGGTCAGTCACCCACCGCATAGCGCTTGTCCAGCGGCTTGGCCATGATATTCTCGCCCCCGAGGACGAGGCAGTCAAACGCGTAGAAGCGCAGCGTCTGCGCGCCGGTGGCAGGATCAATGTCGATAACCAGCTCGCCGTCCAGGATCGTGTCTGTCAACGGGTCGTCCTGGCGCTCCCAATGCGGGAAGTGCAAATCGTGGACAAAGAAGTAGCGCTGCTTGCGGTCGATCTGGGGTCAGCGGCCACGAGATGGAATGACCACGATCCGGAGGATGGCCTCCACGAATAACAAAGGCAGTGGGTTTTGTTGAAGAGCAAGATCGGCGGGCATCTTGCTCCTCCATTCACAATACTCACAAGCCACACCTCCTGGTTTCCCGTCATGCCATTGAACGCGACAAAGAGCAACACACGCACGCCGTCCGATTTCTCGCACACCCAAAAGCTGCCATCAGCTGGACCCCAGTATTCCCACCCACTCCATCTTGTCGAGCAGGTCGAGCGAGTGCACGCCAAACGACACCGGCTGGGACCCGGGAAACCTGCTGTCAGCAGTGTACGCTTCTTTCTCCGTACTTGTTGGAGCGCAGATCACATAGCGCCGCGACGTGCTGGATCAGGTGGTGGCGTGTCTCCGAGTCCTCGAGGAGGTCGCCTGGGATATCGGGGATAATGGATTCGGCGGGCATTGTGGAGGAAAGGGGAGAGGGTGCACCACCAGCGGGGCGGGGAGCAGAGCTTAGAGAGGTGTCGCGAGAAAAGACGGAATGGGACAGGTATGATAGATATAAAATGGAGTTGTGTGTACTGTGTGTGATGGGGTTGTTGTTGCACAGCACACAGCACACGGAAGAGAGTCAAAAGAGGACGACAAGGTTGACTATCCTTTGGAAGTGGTCAGAGCCGTCTGATAGCTCCGGCTGGTGGCAACAAGCACAGAGCAGCCAGGCAGCCAGGCAAGGACGGCCTGGTAGGCGGGATCAAAAAAGAGCGGAGCGAAAAGCAAAAATGTTTTATCGCCAGCAGGTTTCGATCCTGCGATCTCCAGGTGTCATAATATGAGCCTGGCGCCGTCCCACTAGGCCATAGCGATTTGATGACTTTCTGAAAGTTTGGATATCTATGAGTGTGTGGCATATGTATGCAGCCGATGTGGCACCTCGCGATTAACATGTGCTCGGTGACTGCTTGAACACCCATCACCTGAGACAGCAGAGCATTAGAGGCCCTGTATGGGTACAGAATGCGAACGGTACATGGATATGAGTAAGGGAATAATCAGACAACGTGCGATGAGACGCGGAAAACTGGCGGTCGGTCCAGTGTCGTGTCAAAGACATTTGTTGAAGGCTGCCAGTGCCAGCGCTCCCTCCCATCCCATCACTCGCGTCTCCACCGCATCGACTTGTTCTTTCTCTCCATTCGCTCCGGAACTACAGTGTTAACAGGCATTGGGCTGCCGATTACGACCTTTTTCGCCGACAGGCGCGCGCGGCTGTGTCGGCGGACGAGGGGCGCGCTGCGGGGCGACGGGTGATCGGGGTATCGGGGCTGGGAGACGGTGTGTATCGAGTGAGAGTGGGAATGGGAATGGGAGTGGGCGGACGGGGGCTGGGACCGATGCCGCCTGTCCCCCTCATGATCTGGAGATACCTTGAACAACCGCCGGAGTGTGCTCGCGATACTGGACCGGCGGACAACTCTCTCCGGTTCCTCAGAGGACGTTGGGGACGGGAACCCCGCAACGCTGTCATTGCTCGGCATTGTGGGGGAGTATGGGATGATCTCGAGGGGTGCAGGCCGCGAGGGGGCGGGGCCGCCGTCTGGGAGGACGTCCTTCCCGCTGACGGGGTCGATCCGGGTGGCGGTCCCGTCCACGATCCGCACGTGTACGAGGTGGAGGGAGCAGGAGAGGCGCGAGTCTGGCGAGAGGAGGGCAAAGCGGCAGGCCTCACACTGCCCCACGGCGTAGATGTCGTCGCGGACGTGGGTGAGCTTGGCGTGGCAGTGTGATGGGGAGGGACAGGTGGAGCATGGTATTGTGCTGCTGTCAGAGGAGGATATGGGGGGGACTAGTCTCTCACCTCCGGCCGTAGATTGCGCTGTACTGCTCGTAGCAGTGGAAGAGGGGCGGGACGGGGGGCATCCTGGGCTGCGAGGGAGTGAGGAGTGAGGAAGGGGGAGTGAGGGGGAGAGGTAAAGATGCGGGAAGTGCACCTCGGGGATGAGCTGGGGAGATGCGGTGAAGGAGTAGACGATGAGCAGTGATCCAAGTCTAGAAGACCTAGATTTGGTCGAGGTGATGTTGTGAGAGTGCTCGTAGTGTCGTGAGATTGTCAGAGGAGAAACCAAGGCAAGAGCGGCAGGCCGACCACGCCATATCATGTTCGCGATCGCACGCTGTGACGCGAGACAAACACGAGATCCGGTCGCTACTTGCTAGAATCGTTCACACTCGCACGTCACACTCGCCACTCGCAGGCAGCCGCACGGACAGTGACGGTGGCGACAATGGCGGCGGTGGCGGCCCGCCGGGCGTGACTCCTCTCTTTCCACCGCGACCACGGCCCGTGAAAGCCAGCTCCGGCTCCGTGGCCCCGTGGCCCGTGGGATTGGGGTGTTTGCGCGTTTGCATTCATGTCTCGCAGGGTACAGTATCGCATTTGGCATATGGCATATATCGCTCGTCTATCGTTACTGGAATACACTCAATCACGCACCCCACCCTGCCCATCTCCCCTCTTTTCCAGCGGCAAATCCTCCAATACGCCGCCGAGCCCGAGCTGGCGATGCGCCACGCGCTGGGGCACGAACATGTCTGCAAGGCTGGGTCGGCGGCGGCGGGTCCGCGAGGAGAGACGGAGGATCGGGGCCGTCGCGAGGGGGTGGTGCGTTCCCTGTGGGAAGTGAGGGGGTGTTGGGGGGCTAGGCGGTGAGGGAGCGGAGTGGGTAGAGGAGCTCGAGTACGGGGTGGACGTGCTGTGCGGAGGTGGGGTCGATGGCCGCGTAGAAGAAGTGCGCGGCGGCGGGGGCCTCGCCGACGGGGTGTCGCTGCTGTCGATGTCTGGGCGTGCAAACCACTTATTGAGCGAGCCGAAACTGAGGCTCCGGCGGAGCTTACTGATGCCAGACGAAACCGACCGCCGTGAGGACCGCGAGGACTGCTGATCCTCGGACTGTGGCGACTGGGGTGTCTGGGGCGACTGGAGTGACTTGACCGGTTTGGACTTGGTTGGTTTGGTCCTCGGACGCTTCTCCGGCGTCGGGGCCGTGATGATGATCCGCGGTGGTGGTTGCCTCATCACTGGCGTCGGAGGTGAGAGCGTGCTGGTTCGCAGAGGCCAAACTGGAGTCAGCGTTGGAAGGAGGGGACGCACGCGAGCTTTGATAAAGGCGAGGGTGTTGATGTCGGTAGTGTGTGGAGCGTAGGTGACTGCTGGATGCTCTCGCTCGTTGGCCAGCGCTGGGTTATATTCAAAGTCAGCTCCATCAGTTGTCAGCGTGAGAGAGGCGCGAGCAAGGAGGCAACGGCGCCGAGTGCGAAAGGAGGGCGAGGAGCGAACTAGTGCGGCTCAAAGCGCGAATGTAGTATGCGCCCCGGAACGCCGACTGCTCCACCTCGCGCTCCTCGGACGCGACACGAAGCGATGCGAAGTACGTGATGTGGAATGAGCGTCGACGAGCTTCTCATCCTGTGTCATCAGAACCATCAGAACCCATCAATGAAACACGAAACACTGGTCCCGGCTTTGGACTATATCACAACTGCATTACGCGGTAGCTAGCGGATAGTGGAATAATATTGACAACGTAGGCACAGTGGCAGACCCGGAAGTGGCGGGCAACGGGCAGACGGGATGGTAGCTGTGGCAGGCAGGTAGATTGGGTTTTGATTTGGGTGGTGGCTGGACGAGATCCAGGCCCAGGTTCAGTTGATGGCAGGTGGCGACTCCGTCACCTCGGTGCCAAGTGGGTACGAGTATGATTTGTGACCAGCAAAAAATGGTAACTGCTGTCAACGACGTCTCTCCACCAACACACGAACTGAGTGCCGAGGCCGGCTCGCTGACATCTTATGGGTGTGATAGGTATGCGCAAGGGTTGGGAGAAACGGGGATTGGGGGGATCGTATCGTCGTAATAGTCGTAAGCTCTAGGCTGGTATCCGACTCGCCTCGACAGGCTCTGGCTCCAATGGTATGATCGCTGCAATACACAGTAGTGCGCAGTAACAGTAGCGTAACGGGGTTACTGCGTCACGTCGTTGTTGGTATGCTCCCCTGGCGTCTCCAGCTCCGTGACCGACTCGGCTCCCATTTTTGCTCCAGCTCCACTACTTGAGTTCTTCGAGGAGCCGGCGACGATCCTTCTCCACGTCGTCGACGAGCTTGAGTGCGCGGGCGAGCGCATCCGTGCTTGTTTTCTGCGAGGTGCGCAGAACGGCCATTGTGCCCTTGAGCGTTGCGTTCTTGCGCTGCAGCTGGCGGTTCTCGCGGCGCAGCTCAGCGTTCACCCCCTCCAGGCATCCGAGGCGCACCTCGAGCGTCGCCAGCTTGTGGAGGATACCACGCAGCTTGGCCTCGTCGGTGGACACCATGGCCGGGCGGCTCGGTGACGTTCCGGCGTCAGCCGCGGCTTGTTCCTCCTGTCCGTGTTCGTAGTCGTGCTCATGCTCAACATGCACGTGCTCTCCCTTTCCGTGAGATCCGCCTGCGCCATTTCCGTGTCCATGGGCGTGCCCGTGCTCGCCGGTTGCGGCTGTAGGTGAGGTGTTGGACAGGGGCGGCGAAGGGGGCAGCGCGAAGCGCACGCTCTTACCAGGGGATTCTGGGCGGAGGAGACGGCTGTCCGGGCCTTGGGGGTGCGAGTGCGGGCGTGCCTTGTCAAGACGCAGCGGGGGAGGGGGTGGCGTAGCGCGGCCCGGTGCGCGTGAGGCGGGCGTAGGTGCCGATGTGCGCCGGCGCTCGCGCTCCTGGCGCTCCTGAGATGTGTGCGGAGAGGGACTAGGGTTTGGGTGGGACTGTGCGTGTGATGTTTGGGTGTGGGCCGATCCCATCGATCCGTGGGCGGCCTCTGCGCTCGTGTTTGCGCTCGACGGGAGGCCGTCCTCGACGCTGGCTTCGTTGCCAGAGTCGAGCTCGGACGACTCGGGTTCAGACGAGGTGGACGGCGAGGAAGACGAGTCACCGCCGCCATGGTGGCGCGCATCCTCGCTGTCTGACGAGGTGCGCGGGTCGATGAGGTGTCCCTCTGTCATCTTCTTGTTGAAGCGGTACAGTGCGCCTGCCTGTCCGCAGCGCGTGCCAGTCGCTGCGCAATGGGTGCATTTCGATGCCTTGAAGATGTGCTGGCCGAGTGGGGAGAGAATGTACGCGCACATTGTCGAACCGTGCGTGCAGCCCGCGCAGGGGCGCTCCGAGCTGGGAGGGGTGAGTTATGAGTCAGACGAGCCGAGCCATGCGTGCACGCGTCCACAGCGTCCTGCGCGCCTGCGCTGTGTGGACGGACAGGAATGCAATGTACACGCCATCTGGAACATGGAACATGGAACAAGGTGAGACCGCGACAAACGCCATTCAAAGTGGGATGGAAGCTCGGCACTAACCAGCGCTTAAGTGCGCTGGCGCAACTCTGCTGCATCCTCGCACCGTCGCTGGATAACATCACCACCTCCCCTCGCTGTCCTCCGGGGCGACATGTCGGTCTCAGGGAATGATGGCATGCATGACCCCGCGCGCTGGAGGTGGAGTGTGCACTCCCGGGAACCGCAATCGACGCCATGCAATGTGCGGGACTGGGACATTCCTGCGATCCTGTAACCACACCCTTTTGCACGCGTTGGCTACTCACGTTACGACCATGTACTTGCCGCGCACGGTGGGGTGCGGGGTGACGACGGTGAAGCGGGCATTGAGGGCGATGCGCGTGGACGACATGGTGTCGGTGGGGTGTCCGTAGACGGCGGGGGAAGGCGGATGGATGATGATGGTGATGATGTGGGTGTGCCTTGTTTGGGTGTGGATGGAATGGAAATGGAGAGAGGACGAGAGAAGGAGAGATCTAGATGGGTGTAGGATGGATGGATGGGTGGAGAAGAGTGGAGCTCGTCGGTGGTGGTGGTGATGAAGAGAGGAGAAGAGATGAGAAGAGAGAGTGGGGGGTTATGGGGAGGATGCGGTATAATGGAGGTGCTGTTGCTGCATTCCCGGGTGCCGTGAGCACTGGAGCACTGGAGAAGAGGGAGTGACTGGTCACCCCCAGAGCTGTGACAATCGTCGTTTCCGGTCTTGACGACGGCCGAGGAGAGCAAGGGAGAGCGAAGAGAGCGAAGAGCACAAGGGACAGCGAGGAACACAAACTACTCCTTCGAGCTTTTTACTACTCTTTGCTCGCTCTCTGAATACCACAAAGAGAGATGATTACAAAGTACCATAAACAGACAAAAGTCTTTGTGCTGTGCTTTCTCCACTCCACTCCACTGTCTCTCTCTCCCTGGAAAACGCTCAGACACAGTTCCTCAATGTGGAAGTGAGTGGACGCCGGTGGTGGCGATGACGATGACGAGCAATGGGGGAAAGAAAAGGCAGATGCCCGATGCCCGTGCTCTCTCTGATGGCTGGATAGCTTCACTGCGCACTCTCTCTCTCTGCATCCATTGCTGCTCACTTTTTACTCGCGCTCTTTATGCGCACGGATGCTCTCTGCTCGCCACCAAACACCCTTGCGCACTCTCTCTACACCACCCAATGGAATGGAATCTCTCTTGATTCCAGCTCCCTGCCATCCTTTTTTTGCATCCTTTCTTGTAGGACTCTGAGACCGGAGCGAGAGAAAAAGGATCTCTCACAAAGTGTAAACTCTAGTCTCGAGGTGGAACGGGAGGGAACAGGGCAGCGTCGTACTCTTTGTGCAGCGTCGTCATTCCCCTGGTCTCGCTCTCCACCACAGCTCGCAGCTCAGGATCCCCTCTCGTTCGCTCGCTGTCCCTAACGACGTCCTCGCCGCCGGTCCAGAAATGGAAAGTATCATCATACCTCGCAGTCCCTCGGGGGCTTCAGGACCCGAAGAGACGGCCCACTGCCAGTATGGGATATGGGATGTATGGTAGACAGGCACGCGCAAAAGTGTAAATGACATGACCGGTTGTGGGATTGCATCAATGGATCGTTCGCGGCCAACGCTCGTGCGGTGGCTGGCAGGGGGGAGGATTGAGCATGGAGCAGAGGAGATGTGAGCATTGCACGGTGCGACAGGGAGGATGCAAAACCAGTGGAGTACTGCTGGATCATGCTTGCATGCTAGGCATGAGGCATGAGGTGTAAGGTATCCATGTTGCATGGCGATGTGAGGATGGAGCTGATAGCTGATGCGAGCTGAGACGACAGGCACGCCGCTCTGCCGCTCTCTTCGATCTCTTCTCCGCTCACTACCTCGCACCGCGTGCTCGCCATTACCGCAATCACTCCGCTGTACTCGAGCCACTCTTCGTGCCACAAAAGTCACGGGACACTGGATATCTCGCTGCTATTGTGTATGCACAGCAGGCAACTTGTATAGGTATAAGTGGCGTTCGTTGTGGCGCCCGACGACCAGATGCAGTAGGATGTATCATCGCGACCACCCCCCTGTCTCTCACCCTCGGTATCATCCCCCATTCCCCCGCTCCCTATCATTACTCAATATTGCAATGTCCAGGGCCCCGATGGGCCCGAAGAGGAAGGGGCTCGGAAGCAAGCAGGATGCGGGCCGGAAAACGGACAACGAGAGCGGAGTCGGAGAAACGGAGTTCATAGCCCGCGGCTTGTCATACCCGATGGTTACCTCTTGGAGGCTTCATTAGTCTGGAGGCCTGGGGGGTTTTTTCATTCTTCGGAATCACGACGTCACCGCTCGTGGACTACTCCGAACCTCCGACCCGGACGACGGCAACGAGGGAATGAGAGAACGAGGCTCAATCGCCGTGCTGACAACACATGCACAACCACACTCCCACACTATTCCCCATTCTTCAGCACAACTGCACGACCAACTCGGACGATGGCACCCTGGTCGACACCAGCTCAACCGGCAGAAGGAGAGACACCGGGTCTCTCGGCGCAGAATGACCTGCGGGACGCGGCGGACGCCGTGGCCCCCGCGAGGGGCGATGGTGAGTCCGCAAAGCCGCAAGGCCGCAAGGCCGCAAGATTGCAAGGCCACAAGGCCGCGAAGCGAAGGAGGGAGGACGGAGTAGAAATGCTTCCAGTTTGCTCTCCAGCTCCAGCTCCAGCTCCAGCTCCCGAACCCCACTCACTAACTCCAGACCTGCACGACGCGGCGCCGTCGGGCCCCTCCCTCCCCGAATCTCCCATAAAGGACCGCGAGGACCTGAAGCGCCTCAACCGCCGCGCAACCCAGCAGGGCATGTATCTCGGCTTTGCAGGTGGTGGCATCATGGGTACGCAGCACGCGCAGCACGCGCAGCGCGGAGCACTCGCGTCGTTTTCTGACAGCAGCATATATCGCGCGGCGGTTCAAAGTCTCGGGGAACGGCGTCGTCCTCACCTTTCTCCGTACGCAGAGAATCAGTGTATGTGGCTGACAGCAGTGGGGTCCACGAGCCTCTCCTTTCTCTATACGCGCTCCCAGATCCGCTCGGCTCTCGGGGCACACTATGCTGCGGCGCGGGCGGCGGCCGAGCCCGCCGCCCCGGGCGGGGGCACGTTTATCGAGGAGGTGTCGGTCGGCGATGAGGGCGCGCCGCGGACAGGCCGCGAGGCGGACAAGCCAGTGGACCCGCGCGCCGAGCTGATCAAGGAGCTCGAGGCGATTCCGCTCGTCGGGAGCCAGAGGGAACGGACCCGCTGGGCTAAGGGCCGCGGGCTGGCCGGCGAAGTTGAGGAGGAGGCCGAGATGCGGGATAAGTATTTCCGCGCGGGGACGCCGCGGCGCGACGTGTGAGGCTGAAGGCCTGAGGTGCTCTGTAATGTAATGTAATTCATCGCTCTACTTTGCTGGTATACCCCGGTCGTCTGCCGTCTCCGTTCCGTCCGACTCGCCCTCGCTGCCGGCTCCATCTCCTCCATCGCCGACGGCAGTGACACGTATGACCGGCTCGTTGTGCCCCTTCTCGCGTGCCTTCTCGCGCTTATCCAGCTCCTTGTGTCCCTCGCGCCACGGCAGGGGTGAGACTGCCGTGCTGGCATTCCGGCTCACGTCCTCGTTTGTCGGGCAGATGGAGTGGATCGACGCGCTTGCGAGACTCACGCTGTGGCTCGACGCGAGGGGTGATGGCCCGATACCCGGCTGTGGGTTAAGATTGAGGGTGGTGTTGCTTGCGTGGCGGGGGAACGCCGAGGACGACGACGGTTTGCGCGACGAGGCCGAGGACGCCGCACCGCTCGCCCACCCCGGACCGGAAACTGGTCCCGGGGGCGGCAAATCAGACGAGGAGAGAGTGAGCAGCAGGGACTTGAGGTTCGGGAGCGTGTGTCGTAGGTCGAGCATGCGGATGTCCGCCTCGAGCATGAGCTGCGGTTAGTACAGACTTTTAGTTTGCACTCACCATCTCTATATCCTTGTTCAACAAGAACACTGCGTATTCGTACCTGTACCGTTCGACGCCGCGCGCATAGAGCGGAAAGGAGCGCGGGCCCTGCATGACGCTCACGACGTCGCGCACGTGGCTCTTGCTCCCTGCATAGGTGACGGGGTAGGCTAGGCCGGCGGCGGGCCCGCCGAGCCCCGAGATGAGGTGTACGACGGCAGCGGCGTACCCGAGTGCTGCGGCGGTGGTGCGCTCATCGACGCGCGGGCAGCCGTCGGGCGTGAGTGCCGGGGGGAGGGAGAGTGGCGGGGCTGGATCCTTTGGGCCGAGCGGGATCGGGAGGGGCACGCCGAGGATGCTGTACAGGAGGTCTGGGGGAGAAATGGGAGAAATGGGGAAGATTGCGTCGAGGGTCTGCGCGTGTGCTGCGCGCAGCCTGTGGATCTGGGGGAGGAGCGCGGTGCGTTCCGACCTGATGTTAGTAAAGTCTGTGGGACACAGTGTGGGATTGCCAGTACTCACTCCACCCGCGCAATCTGGTCAGAAAGTTCCAGGGCCTGGGACCGGTTGGCCTCCTCGCGCTCCTGCGCCGCGGCGAGGAGAGCACGGCGCGCAGCGAGCCGTCCGCGCTGAAGGGTAATCTTCGCCTTGCCCTCCTCGATATCGCGCTCAACCTCGGCGACACGGTCCCGCACCCAGTGGACCCTCAGTGCTCGCTCGCTGACGTCGCGGCGGCAAATGGCCCGGTCCCCATCCGCAGCGATTAATGCGTCTATTCTTCGCTGCACCTCGTCGATGCTCCGTCGCGTATCGGCAATCACGGACTGGATGTTCACAAGCTGGTGCAGTGCGCCGACGCTGGCACCCTTCTTCATCCGCGTCTCGCGCAGACTCCGCTCCACGGCGCGGTTGACCGAGTCGCTCTCGGGTTTCGCATCTCCTGGCGGGGGGAGATAGAACACGCTCTTAGGGTGCGTTGCGAGCGTCCACTGCAGCGTGTTTGGCGGAAGCGCTGCGTCCGGGGGAATGGGCCGGAGGCGGGACAGGTCGACTACTCCGCCGACGTCTGGGAGGCGGCGCCAGCGCGATCTGCCCCCTTTCGTATCCTCGACCCATACCGCGACGTTCACGCACGTGCCCGCGCCCTCGGGCACAGAGAGCCATGGCGCAAAGTCCCCGGGTTCGAGGTACGCCCAGCGCGGGTGGGTGGAGGGTGGGTGGACGGGCGAGAAGAAGAACGGGACGGGGGAGGCGGGAGCCCGCGCGCCGCCTGCGTCGCTCGCGGCGCGGTGTATCCCCAGCGTCGATCTCCGCACAGGAGCAGGGCGTTTCGTCGCGGTGCCGTTCAGCTGCGAGCGGCGGAGAGTGGATGGCGCAGTGGGTGAGCTGGGGCCGGGAAATGTCGGAGAGGTCGGGGACGGGGAGACGGCGCGCAGGCTGCCGACGCTGCTGCGCGGGGTAGGTTTCGGGGGTAGGGAGGTGGTGCGTGTGCGCGGCGTGCGTCCCGGAGACGCAGGGGGAGGCGATCCCTTCGGAGACTGGGGTGGCGTGTTTGTATTCGAGTTTATGTTCGTTTTCGCGTTTGTGTTCGGCACTTGGTCTGGGATCGAGAGTGTCACAAAGCACCGCGCGAGAGGGCGTTCCGCAGCGACAGGGGTGGGTGTCGGCAGCGACGGGGATATGGGGGGATGCAGCCCTTCTCCCGCAAGAGTCGGTGCCCGCGCGCGGGTTACAAGCGGCGCGTCGAGTCCCGCATGGCTTGTCCGCCGCGCGCGCGGGCTGCCCGGCATGCCCGAGCTGCTGGTCAGCAGCGCCGCGGGCGGCACGGTTGTCAGCTCGTGGATCCCCACGCCGGTGATGTGCCGGATACGCTGCGGTTAGTGCTGCGATGCCAGCAGACGTACCGTGCCCGGCGCCGCCGGCTGGTCCGGGGTGTCCGGCTGGTCGGTGGCCATCGTGAATGGGTGGTGAGCTGGGCGTTGGAGAGTCTCGTCGCTGTGCTTTGTGCTTCGAGCTGCATACTTCGTTCTCGTCAGTGGCCGTTGCGCGTCATTGATCGCGATGAGGATAAGCACAGAATAACCATCGCGTGAGGCTCACGCCTCCGCCACCCTCTGTCCGCGTGCTATTCTCCAATTTATCCACAATCGCCACCCAACGCCGCCCACCGGGCCCCGCACTGCCCCGCCGCGGTGATGATGCGGGCGACGCGAGCGATGGCGATGCCCATGCCCGATCGATGGCCGTCGGGCGACGACTGGGGAGGGCGGGCAGTGCATTCCGCGGAGACGGAGTGTACGGAGTGTCGATCGCTCGGCGCTCGGAAGGGAGGACTCCCACATGAAATGATTACAGGCACTCT
Source organism: Apiotrichum sp. Y4204 (assembly GCA_025531455.1). Lineage (NCBI taxonomy): Eukaryota > Fungi > Basidiomycota > Tremellomycetes > Trichosporonales > Trichosporonaceae > Apiotrichum > Apiotrichum sp. Y4204. Next base: position 282,120 of record JAMYHL010000028.1, read on the forward strand.
TGGCTTCCAGAAGCTACCATCAACAGAGTCATCAACAACAACTTGTCATCGTTCCATTCTCCATTCTCTCTCTTCCGATTCTGTGTCAGAATCTCTCTCTCGCCCTCCGCTCACCTCCTCTCCCCCTCGCTCACCACCAGTCACCCTCCCGGCGCTGACTACCCCGCCACTCACTCACTCACAGAATGGCTGCCGCCCCACAGCGGGGCATGCCGATCCGTACGTAGTCCTCTGGTCGGCACTGACAGCAGTATCTGGTCCCCCTCCCCTCGTCGAGTCCTCAGGTATGTCTCCGTACAGCTCAGCTATTTTTGAAGGCCACCACAGCTGACATCAGCATGCAGACAGTGCGGACGCGACTTCAATCCCCTCTGGCGCCGGAGCAAAGCATGCGGGCACTGCGGGTACGAGTACTGCTCCTCGTGCATTGACGAAGGACACGCACTCATGCCCCGGCGCGCGGGGCAGGCGAGGCACAATGCAGGCCCCCTCACGGATATCCGTGATGTTCTCCTTGGCCCGCAGCAGCTCGCGCCGGGGTACGATGTCGAGCCCGTGTGTCGGCACTGCCTGGGCATGCTACAGGGTGGGTGCTATGGAGATCATAACGGTACAGCACTGATGGCAGTCACGGCCGCGCCGCCCGCCACGCTCCGCACGCTGCCGCTAAAGCGGCTCAAGGAGTATCTCACCGCGTATGATATCAAGGTCGTCGGCGTGATGGAGAAGGAAGACATTGTGCAGGCTGCCCTCGCTGCGCGTAGTCCCGCAACGGGGTGTCTCCTTCCCGAGCACGAGAGCTACTACCGCCGCAAGAGCGTGCCGCGGCAGGGACGCATCCCCGGACCGGTGCCGGGACACACGCCGCGCCAGCCGCCGCCGCCGCCGCGGAATCCCTACGCGCCGCGAACAGCTCCCACGCGCCCTCCGCCGCCGCGGGCACAACCACAGCCACAACAGCAGGCACCCCGGCCGCAGCCCCGCACCCAGCCCCGCGCGCAGCCCGCACCGAGACCCGCGCCGCCTCAACCGCGCCCCCCGCCGCAAGCACCCCGCAATCCCCCGCCGCCAGTCCCCACGATCCTCAGCCTCGTGCCCCTCCCGAAATCCTACCTCTCCTCTCTCTCGATCGGCACGCTCAAGGCGATTCTGTACGACAACCACGTGCGCGTGGATTTCAAGCAGGTGCTGGAGAAGAACGAGCTCATCGACCGCGTACATGAGCTGGTGGAGCACGAGCGGCGGCGGTTAGAACGGCAGCGGATCGCGGAGGAGCGCGAGGCCGCCGAGGCCGCAGCGGTACTGGCGGCGTCGCGCGGCGAAGCACCACCCGAGCCGATTCCGGACATTGCGAGTCCGTCTCCGGAGGCGGCGTCTCCGCCCCCTGCTGAAGAGCGTCATCCGCCGACCGGCCCAGCGCCGGATACGGATCGCGGACTCTGTGTCGTGTGTCAGGACAGCGAGGCGACGCTCGCGGTCGTCGACTGCGGCCATCTGGCCATGTGCCAACGTGGGTGCTGTCCTGTTTCATTCACTGATGACAGAATGCTCGGAACTCATCATGGCAACAACGAAAGAGTGTCCTCTTTGCCGCACGCGCATTGTCACCCCGTGAGTTGACATGACCGACGTTCCAGCTCGCCAAGACTAACGTGCAGACAACGCCTCATCCGCATCTACCGCGTATAGTTATAGATTCCATAGGTCCCTGTGTCTACAGGCATGTACATCTGCCCCGAACACGGTACGTTGCCCTAGCTGTTGTGACGGTGAAAATGCGGTGAAAAGGGGAAGAGCTGAAAGACGGGAAGATACCAGGACACCCGATGGATACTTACGACTGAGGTTCTGAATCTGAAGCCGGCTGCAGTGCTGAACGCAGTTGTTATCCACTCTAACTAACGTCAAAGTGAAGCGATGCATTCCAGTCCACAGGGAGAACGCGTCTTAGCCCCTCAAATGCGCGTCGCGCGGAGAGTTGATGCTGTGCTTATACTGAACCCCTTTGGTCGCCAATCAACAATTCAAGAGTCACAAGAGTACCGACAAGCCGGATACAGTCGATATAATATAATCTTTTGAGACTCTGCAAAGCGCGAGCCAACGTGCGGCAGGCCGTGCAAGACCAGATGGTAGCCTTTACGGTATTTCTATCTGTGGGACGAAGAGAAGAGTGTGGTACAGCGGCATCTTGGCAGTCTTGTGGCTGTACCTCGGCGAGTTTTTCTCTCTCTGAGTTCCCACAACAGTGGTTTCACATCACACAGAACATCAACAACCTGCGACAAACCTCGGAGGTCTGTCTCAAATACTGCAACACCCTCAAGCGATTGGTTGGCGTGCGAGTGATCCCTCGGCCACAGCACACAAGGATCACTTAAACCTCATTTGCTGGTTGGAACACTCATATACCCCCCTCCTCTACTCTCCGTTCACATGTGGCTCACTGGGTGTGCCCCTGACGCTGTCTGTACCGCTCTACACCGCGTTGATCACATTGCACCGTCCACCGCCTCGGTGTTCACTCCTCCCTATTCCAGTGCACCCCAACTCGCCCATGACTACTGACTCCTGCTCCTCACTGTTGCGAGGTTCGACGACTACTATATAACCGGATCATTGACCTCTTCCTTCCCGCCACCAACAGCAACTAAATACATCAAGCCGGCCAATACATCAAGCCGGCCTTGGACAAAACAACTCACACCACTCACACCGCTCACACATCCGGCGCGATGCGTTTCACCACAGCTTACATCCTCCTCGCGTTCCTCGGCGCCGTCGCCGCCATCAACCCGGCCGCCCCCTCCGCCCCGGCAGTGACCAGTATAAGCCTGGCGGGTAGCATGTTGCGACACAAGAGCGTGGACGCGACCGACCCGTCCAACCTCGACGCGGTGAGCGCGCGTATACCTGAAGTGGACGGGCCAAAGAACGCGGAAAGTTTTATTCCTGGCGGGCACGACGAGGGCGAGATCCCGGAAGAAGTCATCGAGGGGATCCGCGACCCGGGACTTGAGCCGGATGAAGAGGAGCGCGTAGTCCTGGAAAAGCGGAGGCGCAACCCCATGTCCTCGTATGGCAAGGATACCAAGGCGGTGATCGCAAGTCTCGCGCCCGAACACGCAATGAGCGTCATTGAGAAGATGCTCCGCAAATACGGGTTTGATCGCGTCGAAGTGGACGCGCTTCTCGACCTCATCGAGAGCGTTCATCAGACTCGCGAGCTAATCAACGCCGTGACGCCCGATAACGACGACGTACCCCGTCAACCTGCAGAGCCGCACGGGGGTATCGACAGCTTTGTGCTGACACATGTTGAGCGTGTCGTCCCCAGCCGCAGTGCTGTAGAGGTCATTGGGATGATGCTCCCCAAGCTCAAGCTTGAGGACCTCGAGGTCGACGCGCTACTAGAGATTATCGAGAAGGCGAAGCGCACGCGCGATCTCGTCGAGGGCGTCACTACCGGACAGCTGGGCGAGCTCGGTCCGGGGGGACGCAAGGGTGGGTCGCTTTCCAGTATCCCCCCCGAGAGCCGTGAGCAGGTAGAGAAGCAGCGTCTCGAAGAGTACACTGAGCAGGCACGTATTCGCTCGTCCCTTGGCGTGCCGTATGCCACCAGCCTGCTCGCCACCGCCACTTCTACTACCCCGGCCCCGACACCGACTGGCGCCCCCGCCGTGCCTAAGTCCGGCGGGCGGAAATCGAAGATTCGCATTGCCAGGGAGGACTGAGCGCGCAGTGATGTCGTAGAAACATAGATGGCCATCCGGGGGCCGTTCCTAGATTTTAGACTGTGATGTACGAGTGGTGTACTCTGAGGCCATCTCGTTGACTTGACAAGCTTTCAGGACTGACAAAGACCGACACTGACTGCATCTGAACCCCGAGTTTCCCGTGGGTAACTGTGCGCCCCTTCTATGTAAGTGCGGTGCTTCTTGTGCCGCCCTCCAATCCACAGTTCACAAACACATTCCAGCACACAGCGCACTTCATCCCGAGGGAAAACTCTGACAAAATTACATGTGCAGGCTGTACAACATGTGCAGGCTGTACAGCACAAAATTGAATGTTTGAGCTGTTGCGGTCCAAAGCCTAAATGCTGGTTGCTGCACGCCAGCCTAAGCCCCGCCGGCATCGACGGCGCTCGCCATCTGCTGCTCGTGCTCCTCGCGCTTCCGGCCAAACGGACACCACTTGCCGACGGGGCAGCACTTCTTGCCGTCGTCAATACAGTAGTACCCGTACTCGCAGTACGTGTTTCCTACGCGTCAGCTGATGGATCTTCATAATTACAAGGTTGCTGTATGGCTATTTGTGGCTCATGGGTTTTATTACGATTACGGTTTTCATGTTCCCGAACAACGGCTACTCACCGCCCTTGCAGCAGTTGACCTCGTGATCGAAGCACTTTCCGCCGGGCTTGCAGTTCATCCCAAACTTGCCGTGCTTGCCGCAGAATCCGCGCTTCTCGACCTCGCCGCTGGAGTCACGGGCGTCCAGGGGGTCAGAGCCGGGCGCCGCGATGGCGAACGAGGCGGCCGTCAGGAGGAAGAGGTGCTTAAGGAGCATTGTAAATCGGGAGGGATGAGGGCGTTTGAAGTATCTAGTGAGAGATTGGAGGTGTGGCGAACTTGAGGCTAGACTCAATGGAGCGCCGAACCGCGCCCCCCCTCCGTTTTTTATATCGTGATGACTCCGTATGACACCAACGGCGAGGCCACCTGCCTGCTACACCGATGCACCTCCGAAAGACTCTCGCGCGTCATTCAAGGAATTACTTATGGGTATGGCCAGACAAAGCTGCCACACGAACCTGTGCCACTGCGACAGCCTTACACCGCAGCGTTTGGAGCTCCAAACCCACGCGACTCGTTATCGTCACTCGCACGAGTCATGTGTCGGCTCCGTACGTACCGCAGTACCGCAGGCGACGCGTTTGGTATCGAGTTCTCCGTCGGGCGCGACGAGGGGCTGTGGACCTTGTGGGGGGCTGTATCTGTATCCGATCCCCCGCAGATAACCTTTTGGGTTCTTATTTTGGGTATACCGGTCTTGGCGCTCGAGTAAGTGTGGCATGTGGAACGCTCACACCGCTTCTCACGTGTCCACGATCCTGTGTTTGCGCGTCTGCAGTATCGGAATCTGCATGTGCACCACTCCGTCGGATCCTGGAACCTTTCATTAGTGTAGGTTAATGGAGGTTTGGCTGGCGCCGCACATTCCTCCGCCCAGAGATACCTTGTGGACGTGGGGTGCATGGCACGCACAGCGTGAGCATGTCAAGTATGAAACCGGTGCTCGGGGATCAGGGCTTGATTTGCGGTGTCTGGAAGCGGGAGTGGAGTTGATCACTGAGAACAGGCTTCCGCCGCTTTCGCCACTCCGCCGCGTTGTCACTTCGCCACTCCGCTTGCACCCGCCGACCATTGCGACACACCAGCTCACCTGATCGCCAGCAACACCTTTGCGGTGGCAGGGCCCGCGAGACTGCACTGACTGCACTGACTGCACTGACTGCAGAGACCGCAGAGGTCCGCAGGATTGAGATCGTCCGCGAGCGCAGCTCGCCCGTCGACCCCGACGGTCTATTCGAGCTTGTCGTGCGGCCCGTCGTGGCAGTTCCGAGGTTCCGGCGGCTTGTTTGTGTCCGTCAAGAACGAGCCGCCGTCTAGTTTCCAGAGACTCCAGTTGTCTTCTTGCCGCATCTCAACACCAGTCCGGGAGTCAAACGATGCTGAAGCCGCAGAGATCTCCGCACGTCTCCAGTGCGTGCAGTGACTGTAGCTTACTTGGCCAGTCTACGCGATATATAAACGGCAGTCATCCATATCCAGTCATCCATATCCATCAGCCATCGAGCTCCAAGCCTCGCCCAAGTAACCCTCTTTAATCTCAAGCCCTAACCCTCATTTCTCAATGCTCGTCAAGCTTCTTATCGCCCTCGCCGCCGCGACTCTCACGGTAGCGACCCCCGGTCTCAGCGGCGCGACGGACGCGCTGTCCGCGCGCAATGCGGGGCTCGAGAAACGCGGCAGCTGCAACTCAGGCAACAGCTTTGGGATGAACTGCGTGGCCGGCGGAATCTGCTTCGACCACGAGGTCAACTGCTGCTACGGCGGTGAGTAAAAGTCAATTCTTCCGTAAGTTTGCAAAGACTGACAAGACAGCGGGCACGTACTGCGAGTACGGGTATGCATGCATCGAGAACGGGACAAAGTGCTGCCCCGTCGGCAAGTGGTGTCCCTCCTGGTGGCCGTGGAAGCGCGATGCCAAGGACAATGGTGTCGTTGCCGAGGCGGTCGATGCTGGAGCGGCCTGAGTCTAGGCGTGAGGAAAGTGCCAAACAATTCTGAGCGAGGGCCGAGCAGGGAGGACATCGAAACAGAAGATCTATAAGCAATGCAGTGTCGTGTCCGAGCATCATCATGTGGTTGAAAGCTCAAACCTTGGTCAGTGATTGAAAGGTGGGAAGTGAGAGCACCCGGCATGCCTACGACTACACAAACGGGCATTAAACTGCAGTTTGGCTGCAACAGTTGCTTAAACACGAGATTTGATACACCAATCAGTGAGACACAACATCAGTTCCCCGACAAGCGTCAAAAGAGTGCATCACTACTCCTCCATGGGGACGTCGCCGTCGTGCTCGCCTCCCGCTTCAGCCGCATCGGCCACCTCGGCCTCATGCTCGTGGGGTTCGCTGGCGGGCGTCGGGGCATTCGAACTGGCGCCAACGCTCCCGCTCGCGCGCCCACGACCACGCCCACGGCCCCGTCCACGTCCCCCGCGCCCTCTGCCGCGCCCACGCCCGCTTCCGCGCGACGTGGGGGTGTTGGCCGCACTGGCCGTCCCGCTCGGTCCGGCGCTCGCGGTCACGGTCGCTGTCGGTGTCGCCCCTCCGCGTCCACGGCCGCGACCACGACCGCGCCCAGGCGCTGCGCCGCGACCACGGCCGCGCGTCGATGGGCGCGGCTCGTCGTCCTCGTCCTCCGAGTCCTTCAGTTCCGGCGGGGCAGGGATATCGATCACTTCCGGCTCTTGTGGCGGCACAATCTCCGCGCCCCGCCAAGGGAGAGGTGGGTCGGTAAACCTTTGGTGCGCGATGGGGGGAATGCGCGAGCTGGCGGGCTGGAAGTCGTCGTCCGTCCGCAATGACACCTGGGTGCGCATCGGGCGGCTTGGGTCAATTGGGAAGGGACCAATATACCACTGGGGGGCCTCCTTGGGAAGAACTGGCGGCAAAGGGGTTTCCGGCGTTGGTATTGTTTGCTTATCCGCAATTGGCGGCCAGACGCGCCCGAGCACAAGGAAGCCAAAGCCGTCCATCTTGATCTGGATTTCGAGGGCGCAATGATTCATTATCTCAATGCGGTCGCCGTGGAACATTGTCAAGTCGCCGACTGTTGTGCCTGTAGCAGGGCTGCGGATCCGCAAGGTCGCGTCTGAGCCCAGAACCATCAAGTTGCTGAAATCCGAGTTGGGAGCAAAGGGAATCGTCTGTCGTCAGACATGCTGAGGTGTGTTTACGTACCGCAACAAAGTGTTTGCGCAGGGAGGCGGGAAACGCGGCAATCATCAGAGACGTGAAGCTGCTGTCAGTTCTCTGTGGCAGAAAGTAACTCACTCATTGTCCGGCCCCAACATCGAGTACTTCTTCATAAGCTGTCGGAGCTCCTCCATCAACGGTGGACAGTCCTTCCACGGGCGCGGCCGCGATGTCGGAAAGTGAGCGAGGGCCGGCGCCGCCCTGTTGCCACAGGTAAACGTGTAGAATGGGCACAGAGCGAGCTCTGTCGTCCGCGACGAGGTGGCACTGAGGTAATGCCGCGAAAACGGAATCTGGTTCTCCCCCTGATCCTGCAGACGGAGCAAAAAGTCATCGGCCTCGCTGGTGGGACTTGTCGCATGCGTGATGCGGACGTGCTTGTCCCCCATCGGCTTATCGAGAATATAAACGGTGCTGTGGACATTGGGATCGTCCGAAGTTGGTAACTGCCTATGATCGTAATGTGCCAGTGTTGATGCTTGTTCGGGAGTCCTGGGTCCGGTGTACTTTATCCGCATGGGTGGGGCGAGCGCATCCGCAGAGTACACCTTGCGCCGCGGCTTGTCCACCAGCCCGCAGCCTTCACACACAAACCCGATCCAGTCGCGGCGCTCATTCGCGCACCGACATTGCCGGCACACCCATGCCCGCCACAGGTCCGCGTTCGCGTCGTATCGCTGAACATCGGCCGGGGTCTCCTGTACGTCTGGGCCAACAAGGTCCAGGTTGAGTTGCCGAGGGAGGAATCGTATCATTTTCCGGACCTCACCAGGACAAGCGGCGGCACGGCACTGCTGCCAGTCTGCCATCAGCCCAGACAAGACACCAAAACTCACTCAGCTTGGGCTGGACGTCCTTGAAGAACATTTCGCAACGCTCGTTGAGGCAGGGCGCCTGGGACTCGTACACCGTTTCGCTATCCATGCGGCACTTCTGACAGATGAGCAGGCCAGTCTTGAAAATCGCTTCCATCTCCATCATCGCTGGGTCCTGAGATGGACTAGGAACGAATCTCCGCCCGCGAGGGGTGGTTGGCCCCGAGATGCCTGGCCCGCGTATGGCCCAGGTATCGTCGCCGGCCTCGACATAGGGTGTGCCGTTCGCTTTGGGATCCGACTCAGCGGACCACCATGGCATCTCGTCTGCCTGGTCCTTGCTGCCACACCACTCAAACTGAAAGTACCATGAAACCATGTCGCTATTGTCAACAGGCACAGTCCACGCGTCGGTTACCCAAAACCAACCCAGCACGACCAGCGGGCGGGGAAGCTTGTAGGGAAAACCGACATAGTCCTCCGACACAGCTAGAGCGACGGGTGTCCGTGCCCGTTGTGCCATGAAGAGGGCCTCCAGAGGTGCAGCCTCCGGCACCTCGTCGCGTCCCGTGCCGCTCATAAACGTTGCGTGGTCGGGGGTAGCGCCCGGAGCATCAACGCGTTTCTTCAAAGCTTCAGGATCAGATGCAGGGTTGGTGTCAGTGTTGAAGGCGTCGGCAATGTTGCTGCTCCGCCTCGTTGGCGCGGGGGGCCTCGGGTCCTTCGAATATCGTTTCCGTGGAGACCCACTGTTCAGTTAGCTACAAAAGCCAATCGTTCAATCACTCACATCCCGGCGAGGATGGTTCCCACATCCTCCCTCTGTCCAAAGAACGGCCTAATTGTGGGATTTCCTTCCAGAAGCACTCCACGCGCTATCCCGCTGTCGCCAATCTGGACGCTGGCGCCCATTGTAGGCACCGGATCGCGAAGATATTCGGTCGCAGCGAACAGCGCACGCCGGCGAATGGCCCACACCGGACATATGGCGCGCGTCTTCTCCAGTTTCGGCTTGTCGTCGCTCTTCCGCACGCGCGCAGCGTACGCTTCGTCCTCGGCAGTGGGCGTGACGTCTTCGGGGCGGTACGGGAGGTAATTTGGCGGCGGGAGTTGCTGGGGTTTCTTGGGCGGCGCGCGCGGCTTGCGCGTACTCCCATCCACGTTCATCAGGTTGGGATCCACCTCGTCCGTCATCCGGCGGGGCTTCTTGACGCGCTTCCCCCGCCCCTCGTCATCCCCGGCCACGGGAGCCGTCTCACGCGTCTCGCGTTCCTTGCCCTTGTCCGCGCTGGGAATCGTGATTTCGCACAGGGGACCAAGCGCGCACTCTGCCCCCGCCTGCGCACATCGCCCACAAGTGGGTTCGCGGCGATCACACGACTGGCGCTGCGACGCACACCGCTCGCACCCGCCTGGGGTGAGGTACAAAACGTCCGCTGGCATTAGTGAGCGCTTGCAGAAAAAGTTAATACCCACACTGCGGCCCGACAACCATATAGATACTTTCGCGCGCGATACGCTCGTCCACCTCGGGCGGGATGAGCGCGGGGCGCAGCAGCGGCGTGTCGCCCACCTTGCGGTCGCATCGCAGCGTCGCAGCAGGGTTTGGAATAGCGTTTGGAGGATATCGCGCTTGCACTCCCTCTGAAGCACCTGCAGGTCTGATCGTTAGCATCCAGGGGGGAACGCGGCATTGCATTTCACCCACGGTTGACTGCCTGACGGGTCGGTTGAGCCGCCGTTGTCCACTGGTGCGGCAGGCACTGGGGCGTGCACGGCCAGACTCTCCATCGCGCTCCCGCTGGGATTTTGGTGACGTGGAGACGGTTGATGCGGTGCTTGGTGTGACCTCGTCGTGTGTGCCGACGATCACGCGGCTTTGCTCGACGCGTCGACTCGAGCCAGATGGCAACGCGACTGGCGCCAGGTCAGATGTGGATGGCCAGTGCAGGATGCCTCTTCGCGCGAAACTTCTCGGCCTGCGGATCGAGATGCGAAAGACAAAGACACGATGGAGTTGAGGTTTAAGTAGAATGAACAACAACAAGAGGTCTCACTTGACATGGATGGACGGATTGGATTGTGGTTCGCTGGGCGCGGTGCTGGGTATCGTCGCGACGAGGTGGAGATTGGATCAATGACCGCGGTACAGCCAGGGCGCGTCATTTTGCCATCGCCGGCGGCCGCCGCCATCACGAGGGCAGTCGCCGTCGCCACAGTCTGGTTCGATGGTCACATTCGTCTCCCCAAAACACACACACACAGACACACAACACTCACCTTCGTTTAACCTTGTTGTCACTCTCCTTCCTTTCTTCCCATATATAGCTTCTGGCCATCACCACACGCTCAGAGGGCATGTTCGCCTCCGTCCGACAACTCTTCACCCAACCGGCCGCGGAGGGATATGCGCCCATTGCCGCCGAGGACGGCCAGCCCGAGCGGCGAGTCGCCACCGATACGCGCGCGCGCGACGGGCGCGACGTGTATCTCTGCTTTTGGGCGCTGGGAGCCGGGATCCTGCTGACTTGGAATGGTGCGTGCTTTTGTTATCAGCGCGCTGCTCGCTGTAGTTGCTCACTTCGTCATGGACCTGCACTCACGCCGCAGCACTCATCTGCACCTTCCCGCTACTCACGTCGTTCTTCGAGGGACCCATAAAGACCACACTCCCATCATATATCGGGACAGTCTACTGCTTCGCTAACCTCTTCTTCCTTGGTCTCGCGCAGCGTAATGTTGGCAAAGTGAGCTTCTCTAACTTGGATTGAGCTCACGACAGAAAGCGCCAACCGGGCGGTTGCGATGGTCGCTGCTCCTGATGCTGGCGACGACCGTCATGATCACGTTCCCTCTTCTCCCGCTCATCTTTCCGAGTCTGAGCGCCGCAAAATCACCCCTTCTGCTCCCCCTCATTCTCGGCATGACGCTCCTCCTCGCCCTCTCATGCTCGTACCTCCAGTCGGCGGTCTTCGGCCTCGCGGCCCTGTGGGGAAGCAAGGAGATGCTGGCAGTTATGAGCGGGCAGGGCGGTATTGCGGTCCTTGTCTCGGGTACGCAGCTGGTCCTGGCCATTGTCGACGCAGGGCGCACACCCACCCCCGACTCATCTGCCTCCAGCCTCGCCGCCGAGGGACTCTGGGCGCTCGGCGCGGCAGGTGTCGTCATCTGCCTTGCCGCACTCAAGCACCTTACAGAGCACCCGGACTACGCTGCCGTGCTCGCGCCCCTCGTTCAGCGCGAGGAGGTGAGCGGGAAGCGCGGCGTAACGCGCAAGGTATTCCGGAGGAACATCCGCGTTGAGTTTGCCGTCGCTTTCGTCTTTGTCGTCACTCTGGTGAGTTGTTCCTTTCACCATTGACGACAAAGCTCACAACAGGCCATCTTCCCTCCCATTACCACGACGATCACATCGGTCCGCGAGCCCGTCCCGTGGCTCCTCCAGCCGACGGTCTTTGTCGCAACACACTTCCTGGTCTTCAACGGTGGGTCAAGTCCCCTTGCCGCGCTAACCCGCCAGTCGGGGACTACGTCGGCCGCACTTACATCACCGCGATTCCCGGTGCGATGGGCCTCCGCATTGAGAGCACGGTGCTGCTATCGCTTTCGCGTGTGGTGTTCTTCCCCCTCTTTTTGTTGTGCAACACGACCGCGCGCGCAAAGGCAGGTACAACTGTCATAGGCGACGTGCTGTACTTCCTCATTCTTCTTGCATTCGGCCTGACCAACGGGTAAGCTAAGGGCTAGTGCAAAGCTGACAGCAGCGGCATCTCGACCATCTGCATGATCTACGCGTCGTCGCCGGCGCTCAACAAGGCCATCTGCGAAGACGAGAAGGACATTGCGGGCACCCTCGCCGCCTTCTCCCTCGTCTCCGGCCTGGCCATGGGCAGCCTATGCTCGTTTGGCGTGAACTATCTTATCAACGGCAGTATCTTCGGATAGCCAGTGATAATAGGATTCAATCCCGATACCCAGGTCCCAGACGTATACCCTCATTCAAGAGGACACTGTATGGCATTAATGTAGCCGAGGCGCGCCTGTACAACACCGTACCATAGCTCTATACCCGCCACCACGACTGTGATGATAGCATGGCATAATACAGACTGGAGAATTTGAGCAAAAGTTGCAGATCCGGAATTGTCCTGTCCAGTGTGTACAGTGATGCGTAGTAATGCGTACAAATGAGAGCAAAATTCGCCAGGCCCAAGGGACACGGCAGCGCGCGTGAGGAAGGCGCAAGTCGCTACCGTCCACTAGTCCATCGTGTTGTCCTCCTCGTCATCGACCGCGCCTTCACGCCCAGCTCCCCACTCGACTTCGTGCACAAACTCTTCCTCGTCTGGATACTCCTCCTCATACGCTGCGTCCTCGCGGATAGTTTGGGCTGGTGTCAGTGGGGATCCAACGTGATGGCCACCAAAAACTAGGAGAGCAGCAGTTAAACGTAACAGTCTCCTAATTGCCAGCTTCCCCCGCCACGACTCACCTATGTCCGTAGCCTGGACGGTCGAAACAAACGGCCGGAGGTTCTTCGGCACCTCTGGCAAGACCGAGGGCGCGATGACGTTGTGGATAATGTCCTCCATCGTGTCCTCGTACGGCTGCGCGAGGCGTGTCTCAGCCTCCTCAATGATCTGGTGTTAGGATTGGAGCTCGCAGACTGAAGCCAGCTCGCAACTCACAAGATACAGTCCGACCTGGGACATTGGCGCAAGGTTGCACGCCTGCAGGAGCTCCGCCTTTGTGAGGTTGTAGTCCTGGAGCTGGTCGGCGACGGCAGCGACGCCGTCGGCAGTCTGGCGCGCCGTGACGTTAAAGTCGGCGCAGAGGTAGCGAATCACCTCATCCTGGACCCACACGAGCTGGTCCGCCACGCCACGGCGCGCGGCGCGGTCCTCCGCGTCGAGCTGCGCGGGAGACGCATCTGGCACATCGGGGGTTTCGCGTCCAAGCTCGCGCTCGCGCCCCTTTTCAAACGCACTAAGCGGGAGCTGCTCGCGCGCGCGCAGGACGTCCCGGTCCGCATGGGTTGCTGCTGCTGCCCGCAGCGCGTCATTGTCCCGCTTCAAGGAGAGAAAGTGCTGCAGCACTTCGTAGTTTGAGAGGTGCTGTGGTGGGTTGCTTGAGATCTGGCGGGTGTAAGCAACGTAGAACAGGTAGTAGGTGGTTGCAGGTGTTGCAATGGACGTACCTTCATGGCGGATGCGGACAGCAACAACAACAACAGTGGTGGCGAGCTCGAGGTGGATGATAGTGTCGAGATTTCTGGCCACCTCCACCGGGAGCAGCAGCGTGGGCCGTGCGGCGAGTGCCACAAGGGCATAAACTCCGCGCAAAAAATCAATTCCAGCCTAGTTCAGCCTAGCTCATGACGATCTGCTGATCATGACGATCTGAGTTTCCTCCATGTGCGGATTGCGTGGCCCGAGTCATCTCCGTTTGATTCCGTTCCATCCTTTGGTGACCCTGCGTTTTTCCCCTGCCTTCCTTCCCCTCCCTCCACTCTGCGCGAGACGCGTCTTCCCTTGTCCCACCCAGGAAAGAGAGAGAGAGTAAAGTGCTACCAGCCATCGCTCCGCGCCGCGTCCCCCGTCTCTCTCCAACTCGTCCTTGTCATTACATCCACATCCATCCACTTGCCGCGCCGCAATCCCACATTCACATCCACATCCACCACCCACCCCTTCCTCGCCATCCATCCAGCTCTCATCACCATCAACTGCATCTCCACCCTTCGCCCTCTAGCGCGGCCACTGCGCGTCGCCACCCCTCCGAACCGTTGAACGCGTCATATCCCCCGTGGCGAAATTTCATACACGCCCCACACCCCGCCTCCTAGCATCCTCTCTCCATCACTCTCTCCGAGCTCGCCACGACGCGCAACATCCGCATCATGCCGAAGAAGCCTGCGGCCGGGGTCGAGGCCGGCCCGAACACCATCTACAAGGTATGTATGACGCGTCGCCGGGTGTCGCTGTGACGCGTTCACGCGAGTGTTTTTCTTCGTGACGATACTGATGTTCCCAGGCTACGTACAGGTACGCTCTCAAATTGCTATGCACATCACGCATACACTTGTGTATCCCATGCTGACTCGTGCTTTCTGTTTGACCGATCTCTCTTGTCATTTATCCTTCAGTGGCGTGTAAGTTCTACGCACAGCACAACACTATCACTCGCGCTCACACCCAGACCCGTCTACGAGTTCATCTGCCGCAATGTGGCCGTCATGCGGAGGCGGTCCGATGCCTACCTCAACGCCACACAAATACTCAAGGTAGCAGGCTTCGATAAGCCGCAACGCACACGAGTGCTCGAGCGCGAGGTGCAGAAGGGCGAGCACGAAAAGGTCCAGGGAGGTTACGGAAAGTACCAGGGTGGGTCAACTTGGAATGTGCGGGGCTGATGGACAGGCACCTGGGTACCGATTGAGCGCGGACTGGCGCTCGCCAAACAGTACAATGTCGAAGACCTGCTGCGGCCGATCATCGACTTTGTTCCCAGCTCCGTGTCGCCGCCCCCGGCGCCCAAACACATAGTCGCTGCGCCTACCAAGCGCGTCAAGGACAATGCGGCAAAGAAGGAGGTAGTGTCCACACCACTAAAGCGCATCCCGGAGCGGCCACCCCGTCATGTCTCGCCGGATTCTGTCATTGGCTCTGCGGAAGATTCTGACTCCCTTGCGGACGCGATGAGCGTGTCGGCGACGCCTTCCCCGCTGATCGCCTCGTCGATGCTTCCCTCAACCAGCGCAGTGCCGAGCTCGGATGGGATGGATATCGATCGCCACCTTTCGAGTAATGGCCTCCCGGATTCTTCGAGGAAACGCCGGGCGTCGATGATGGACGAGGAGGACGAGTATGGCCAGCTGCGGAGAGCACGAGGAAACAGCGCTGTCCACACCCCGACACCGGGATCGCCACGGCGCTACAGCGCAATGGACGGCAGCCAACTCACCCAGGATGAGTACAACGACATCATCCTCAACTACTTTGTCTCCGAATCTACCCAGATACCTTCTGTGCTCACGAACCCGCCGTACAACTGGGACCCGAACGGCATAATTGATGACGACCACCATACCGCGCTTCACTGGGCGGCTGCCATGGGGCGTACTCGCGTCATCAAGCTCCTTCTTTCGGCTGGCGCGCGTATTTTTGAGAAGAACAATCTCGAGCAGACACCTCTCATGCGCAGTGTCATGTTCACTAACAACTACGATCTGCGAAAGTTCCCCGAGGTCTTCGAGCTTCTTCACCGTTCAACCCTCAACATTGACAAGCAGAACCGTACCGTGTTTCATCACATTGCGAACCTGGCGCTCATCAAGGGCAAGACCCACGCTGCGCGGTACTACATGGAGGTCATTCTGTCGCGACTGGCAGACTACCCCCAGGAGCTTGCGGACGTGATCAACTTCCAGGACGAGGATGGAGAGACTGCTCTGACGCTGGCCGCACGCGCAAGATCAAAGCGGATCGTCAAAGCGCTTCTCGACCACGGCGCAGACCCCAAGATCCGTAACCGCGACTTCAAATCTGCTGAGGACTATATTCTCGAGGATGAGCGGTTCCGCTCGTCCCCGGATCTTATGAGCTCCCGCCCGCTCCCAGCAACGGGACCCACCACTCGGAATCCAAACTCGCTGGGCGCCGGCGTTTTCTCCAACTACCATCCCGTGCTCTACAACTCGGAGGCAGCGCGCCTGGCCGGTGGCCAGTACTTGTCCGACATAACCGCACACATGCAGTCGCTCGCGCGGAGCTTTGACGCCGAGCTGGCAGCAAAGGAGCGCGACACCATGCAGGCCAAGACGATGCTCACAACAATCCACTCGGAGATCACCGAAGCCGGCCGGATACTCAACGGCCTCGAGGAGGAGGCCAAGCCTCTCGAGAGCAAGCAGGCCGAGCTCGGGTCTCTCACCGATAAGCTGCGGACGCGCCTTACTGAGGCCCTTGCGCGCGGATGCGAGCAGTGGCTCAAGGCGGAGGTCGAGCGCGAGAAACGGTGGAAGGCGGGAGAGGCAGAGGGGGATTGCAGTGATCTTGAGACGCTTACCGCCGTGCCCGACGACTCTTTGCCAGAAGAAGAGCGTCTGCATCGCGAGGTTGAGGAGAAGCGGAAGAAGCGCAGCGACCTCATCAGCCGGCTGGTGAAGGCTCAAACAGAGGTAAGCAGAGTGTCGCCCAAGCTTAGCTGACCTCAGGCTGGGACAACGGAGAAGATGGCGCAGTACCGCCGCCTCATCGCTGCCGGATGCGGCGGAGAGGTGGACGCGACCGAGATCGATACGCTTGTGGGTCAGCTGCTTGAGACGCTCGAGAATGAGAGCAGCGGCCAACTGGCCCTGGCGCCTGCTGTGGAAGCCCGCGGGTAAGCCCGAGGCTATCCAGTTGTCCTAATCGTCCTGCATCTCTCCCACCTCGTTCCCTCGCGTGTCCGGACCGATCATTGTAGCCCCCTGTTAGTTTTCTATTGGGTCTCCTGTAGTATTTTTTTCATGGGATCCGTGTACTTTGCTGCTGGAATGTGGGGCGTGAGCGAGCTTCTGTTGAGGACGGGAGTCTTTTGCTTTGAGCGTTGTCGATGATTCTTGTCCTGCATACAGGTTGTCAGTATGCACAGCAGTCAAGGTCTTTGAGGAGATTAGTGTGATTGACTGTACTCATGAAAGGAAGGGGACAATCAAACGAGTGGTGAGTGGGTGAGCGTGACACGAAGAAGAAGACCCTTTATGGCTGCTACGGGTGCACGTCCACACCAGTTGACGTCAACCAAAACCAAAACACGCTCAACCCCCCTCACCCAGGCCTTGTCCGCCACCATCGCGCCTCTTTTTCCTTTTGATCCTTCCCTCCTTCCCCCTCCACCTCCACCACCCCACTGCACACATCCAAAAGTGTCTTCCCTCTATTTAAAAACATTCCACTCTACCCAACTCATCGGTTGCATCCCCATCCCCCCCATCTCCATCTTCTTCTTTTTCCATCTCTTCTACATCCCCCGACCCCCATCATCGATACCATCCTCATCACCACATCTATCCCACGCCTACCCTTGTCATCCACACATCATCCCGAACGGCAACAACAACACCGACAACAACAACAATAACAACAACAAAGCAGCGCATGACTCTCTCATCGCATCTCATAGCCCAGATGGATCCGACCACCGCGCCCCTCCAGACACCACACGCACAGGGGAGCAGCTACCGTAACCAGCCGTTTCACGCGACGCCCGCGACGCCCGTCCTGCACGGCACCGACGGCAGCCAATTCGGCGCACACCACGGCGCGCCACCCACACCGTGGGGCGGAGGAGGGGGCTATGCGCCGACGCCGGGGCGGTTCACCTCTTGGTCGGCGGACAGGGTGTCGACCATGCAGGCGAGATTGGCGCGGCGCCTCGGGCCGGAGTTTGTCACTACGAGGCCGGGACCCGGTGGCGGACCGAAGTTGAGGTGAGTTGGGAGGTGGATTTCGCTGACAGTAGCTATATCGAAGGATGGAAAGGTATGAGGTTAGACGATTGGATCCGCATTAACCTCCAGTGGTCAATCTCGCGAACGAGGTGTTTGGGTTCAACGGCTGGTCGTCGTCGATCACGTCGCTCAAGACGGACTTTGTGGGTAACCAAAGAAGTGAACCCACTAATCTCAGCTCGACGTGAATGCGCAGGACCGCTGCTGGGTCGGCATCACGGCGATTATCCGCGTGACGTTGCAGGACGGCTGCTTCCACGAGGACATTGGGTATGGGCATGCCGAGAACGTCAAGGGGAAGCACCAGGCATTGGAGAAGGTGAGCAGCTGCGGTGTGACGTGAGCTGACTCCAGGCTCAGAAGGAAGCAGTCACGGACGGCATCAAGCGTGCGCTCAAGCATTTTGGTAATGTGCTCGGGAACTGTCTCTACGACAAGGAGTATACAAAGGAAGTCGGGAAGATTCGTGTCCCTCCGGTGAGTTATGCACCTACGTTGGTAACTGACATGCAGGCAAAGTTCAATGTCGACGAGCTTGAGCGGCGGCCAGAGTTTACCCCGCAAGGCGCGCCTCGACCTGCTCCCGCCCCGCAGCATGCGTCTGCAGTTCCTCCCCATGTCTCCGGAAATGCAAAGCCGCCCGCTCCTCCGGTTCCCGCGCCTCGGCCGGTCGAGCGCTCAGAAACGCCGCTCCGTTCGATCGAGGATGAGGACCTCAATATGGACGACAGCGAGTTTGGCGGCATGGCGGAGTCCTTCCTCGACGACTTTGATGAGTCGGTTCTGACGACCCGCGCAGGCAAGGATGTGTGAGTTGGAAGTGTCGATCGATCTTTCTCTAACTCTCAGACCTATGCTTGGCGCAACAAAGCCTGCACCTGTGAATGATCCACCCCAGTACCAGCATCGCCATCGGCCAGACATGCCACAGGAGCCAAGGGCACTGCCGATTGTGCGCCACAACTCCTCGTCGTCCGAGTCGAGTAGTGGACCCGGCGACGGCAAGGCGGCGAAGCGCCAAGTCGGCGGTTTTGCCATTCCCAAAGGAGTGAGCTCCCCCATGCCGCCGTGAAGCTGACAATCAGGCACCTACCCCGACAACGACGAATGCAGCGTCAGCCTCACGGCGAGCAGCAATGATGGCCGCGATCAGCGCTGGTACATCGTCGAATGATTCTACTACTGGCCAAACACCGCGGATACCCTCTGGGGGCGTCGACGCAGTCGCTGTGCGGGCGCAGAGTAATTTACAAGTCCACAGCGCCAATCTCGAGATCGAGAACGGGAATGGGCAGATGGACGTCACGTCAGTAAAGTATTCCGCATTTACGAGTGCGCGCGGGGTAAAGCGTGAAGGGTGAGTGCAGCTAACTTGATAGACTGTGTAGCTGACAGACAGAAGCCAATCGCCGACAAAATGGGACAGCGAGCGGCGAGCCGCTATGCGCGTCGCGCTGACCGAGGTGCCGGCGCAGCATGCGCACGCGCCCGACACGACGGATTGGAAGCGGTCACGACTGATGTAGATGGGAGGGGGGTGTGAGTGCCACGATGACCATAATGATCACTGTCTGCGGCTCGCCATAGCTACCATATACCCGCCGCGCCCGGTTGTATGAGATGTCACATGTACTGTCCCGAGCTGCTCGCGCAAGGACGTGACCAAACCAATTCCCAGTGGCTTCACGCACAATTCACGCCTGGTCCTCTTCCTTCCCACGTCTGCTCCGCCTCTCGCGCTAGTGCTGCATATCCTACTGGTACACCATTTCCTTTTAGCACGCCTACGCAAGCCAGAGCTTGGCAATGAGCTCGGTGATGCCAATGTCGTTGGTGTTGAACTCGTAGATGCCGTACAGCGCGCCGGCAGTGCCGAAGCGGAGCGCCCAGCGCGCGGCGTGGCCGAGCGCACCAAACTTGCGCTCGTGCACGTAGTCGTCAATGCACGCGGTGAAGCCAATGTGCGAGTGGATGAGGAGGGTGACGCCGAGCACGCCGTCCATGATGGGCTGTCGTTAGGATTGTTTCTTGGGATGAAAACAAAAGAGAGGTGAGGGCCGTGGCACAAATGACCAATACTCGCGTATCCCAGCGGAGTATCCTCGCCACCTATCTCTCTCCCACCTCACTTCACGCCGCAACTCACGTGGGCCGTAGGCGAGGCAACGACGGCCGCCGCCGAGACGGGGATGATGGCCGCGGAGATCAGGCGCTCAAACGCCCAGTGGTACGACCCGTGCATCTTCGAGGGCGGGGGCGGCACCGTCGCGTCGTTGACGGTACCCTTGAGGATCGCTGCAGAGTTAGCATATGATGGTATTATATCCGCTCCGCTTATACGCTTCGCGGTTCGCGCTTCGGGTTTCGAGCTTTGCTCCACTTTGCTCTTCGCTCTTCGCTCTTCGCTCTCCCCTCTTCACAGCATCGCGCTGCTCCGCTTCACGTTGCTCCGCTTCCCCTTACGTACCGTTCTCGGGGGTGTACTTGAAGCCGGCGGTCTCATCGGGGGCGATCGCGCCGACGCGCGCGGCCTTGGACGCCTGGATGGCCACGGGGGCCGCTGCGGGTCAGCTATACGGTTACTGGGATATAGTAAGGTCATCGGTGTAGTGGAACCAGCCGGCGCGCTCGATGATCGCTGGCTACTGGCATCTCGACAGCCAGCATTGCGCACCGGGCATCGCGCGTGCGCAAGTGCTCTACTCCGGCAACCTTTCGCAAACGATTCAGCGGTGGGCTGATCCGGTCGGACGAGGAGCGGAGGCCAGAGGCGCCGAGGCTACTTCCACTTCCATTTCCCACCATCGCACTTCTTACGCACAAGTGTGGACCGAGCGGACGCCGGCACGGAGGGCGGGGAGCGAGCGGAGGAGGGACATGGCGGCGAGTTCGGCGGGTGCGGGTAGAGAGCGACGAGAACACCGAGAGAGCTAGAGCTTGAGAGCTAGAGAAGAGCTGGTGTGCGATCGCTGGGCGCCGAGTGGTCGTGAGAGTGCACCTGGTGGTGGTGGTGCTTCGGGAGAGCTGTGACTGGCCACACACGCAGTATGGCGGAGAGCGGGAGCATTCTGCGCGGGTACGCCCGGACTCGAGCTGGGTACGGTGGGTGGTCGGAGTAACACGGCCTCCATTCCCGGCGGGGCACGGGCCAATCGGCGGCCAGGTATTGGTGAGTGAGGCTGGGCGGTGTTGGCCAGTCACCACCCAGTCCGAGTTGCAGGATTCACGATGCGGAACAATGTGCCGAGAGCAGGACCTACGACCTCTAACTGTATATCTGCGAGGTTGGCTACCATCTGAGTACTGACTGTCATACAAGCTGGGTGTAATGCTCGGCGCGACGCCGCCCTCTGTACTCTGGACGCCGGCGGGCGTCTGGGGGCCGGTAGAACAAGTATAGGCCCCTGCTTCGCAAGCATCCAACCTGTGTCATGCAGGTCCAGGTGTGCGGCCACAATCCTCGCAGAGTGACAGATAGCAACGTGAGGGATCGCGCAGTGGACGAGTTCACGAACGCGAGCGCGGCGGAAAAATGGCGCGATAATGGCGGCGGTGGAGTCAAAAAAGGTCAAAAATGTTAAGCCTCGTATGGGGCTCGAACCCATGACATTTTGATATCTTAGTAGTAAGAGTCAAACTATCTACCGACTGATATAACGAGGCGAGATATTTTTTGGAATGCCCCGTTTGTCTCCTCCAGACTCCCTCCCCCAAGCCGTGTTGATCACTGACGACTGGCGATCCGGAGAACGAGACCTGTGTCTGGATCACACTGCCTCTGCACACCCACACCCGATGGCCTGAAGCTGCTGTGGTATGCATATTCCGCCCCTCTCATCTCTGGATCGTCTGAATTGTCACTCGCCAGAGGGTAGAAGAAGCATTCCGCGGGGCGGTCTCAGCCGCGGATCGAGGATTGAGCAACCGCGGGTCGGGAAGTCTCCAGAGATCCAGATTGCAACTTCCCGCGTTCTTTTAGTTCAGTAAATGTGCTGGCGTCGAACAACCGTGGAACCGCCAAGATGAAGTGAGTAGCATCGGTCGTTCCAGAATCCCAGGTGACAGAGTCACTTCTGCCTGCGCTGACTGCCAGCTGCCCTGCTGTGATGATTGTGAAGACAATTGTGCTGTGGTAGCTGTGGTATCGTATCAAATGCATTTCCAAATTCCGCGTTACTGCCTCCCCTGTTAAGCTGTTGATCCTGCCGATCGTTCTGAATGTGCGCCCGCGTCCCAAATCGACCCGGTCTCGACTCGTGCTCCTCGGGATTGGCAGATCGTCTTGAATGATTCTTGACACTCTTGGCGTACTGCCTCGTCGGATCGTTGTATCGTTAACGTTCTCCTCCTCGCCACAGCCAGAGTCTCATAGCTTAAAAGATGAGCCAGCGGGCCACACGCTTCTTGTAGTCGGGGTACTCGACGGGGAAAATGCGCGCAAGGGCTTGCTCCTCAGGTTTGATCTGGAATTGGGTGATGTACGTGACGAATGCGCCGATACCGACAATGCCCACGACGGGGGCCTCGAGGTACGTGCTCCAGGCGGCGAGGAGCGTCGCGACGCCGAGGTACATGGGGTTACGGGTGAACGAGTACAGGCCGTCGGTGACGAGGCAGCTGGCGCTGGCGGGCGTGAGGGGGGTGACGGTGGTGCGGTTGGCGTTGAACGAGAGGATGGCGGCAATGTCGAGTCCGAGACCGACGACAGCGAGGCCGCCCGCGACGTACGGCGTGTACTGGAGGACCTTGACGGCGAGGTCGGGCCTAAGCAGCGCGCGCGTCGAGTACTCCGGGAGCTTCTGGGCGACCTTCCAAATGGCGGCGGCGGTGGCTGCGCCGACGACCGGGGGCGGAATGACAGTGTCGAGGGGCATGGTGTGTGTGAAGAACGTGGGTGGAATGGAGAGTGGGAAGGGTGGTGAGAGAAAGAAGTTGTCAAGTTGCAAGAGGCGTGGCACGGGGGGGCGTCGAGCAATTGTATGGATTGGATGAACGCCCTCTTGCGTGTGTGGCAACAACAATGCCTCACTCATCGACGGCGACGACGGCCCTCACAGCTTCTGGATCACTGGCCAGTCCAGGCTCGTCTTGGCCGTCAACAAACGTCATGGGATCCGGCCGGACGAAGACATGCCCGACCACCGCGGACTCCGCCGCGGTCAGGCCGCCAAGGGGCTGAGGAGTTCTCTGTTAAGTAAAAGCACGTTATATTCACGCAAGATACACGTGATTGACTTTTCTTCTCACACGTCACATTGACGCGTCGCGGGAGTATTTCCGCTGGGCGAGGCGCGTCGAACACTCACTCGAGGTGATTCATTTCAGCAGTCACAGAATGAGCAATTGTTGTTGTTGTCGACATCTCCGCCTAGTGTCTCCTCTCACACGCATCCAACCCGACGGCATGGCGACCGAAATCAAGTACGACGTCGCGGTTCCGCTACGCCGCCCGGCCGTGCCGTACTCGACGCTGCCGGAGCTCTCGGGCCAGTTCCTCATCGACCCCACGAAGCGCAGCTACAAGCACCAGTACTCGAACATCTACTTTGTGCGGCTTGTCGAGCTGCGCCCGCACGTCGA
Source organism: Apiotrichum sp. Y4204 (assembly GCA_025531455.1). NCBI lineage: Eukaryota > Fungi > Basidiomycota > Tremellomycetes > Trichosporonales > Trichosporonaceae > Apiotrichum > Apiotrichum sp. Y4204. Next base: position 305,557 of record JAMYHL010000028.1, read on the forward strand.
GGCGCATGCTGAGAAGAAATGGTCCGGAATGCGGGGTAGGTTCTGAAAGTCCGGTTGAATCACCTACTCATCCGCAGGACGGCCGCAGCTCCTCCACCGCATCCTCTCGCTGCAGCGCGGGCAGCTGTGCTATATCGTCGGCACGGTGTACATGGACATGCCGCTAAAGCCGAACGTGCTCGAGGATATGGCACGCAGTGTGAGTTGAGTATGCTGTTCGTCGATTCACACCAGAACTGGATCGCACCGCCTGCACCGCGCGCAAAGTTCTACTCTGCACAGGACAGCGTGCACCTCGAGGATGAGAGCGGGCGCGTGCGGCTTATCGGCGAAGCGATCCGGCGCGAGCGCGACCGCGCGGGTCGGGGCCTGGTCACTGGCGTGGTCATGGCTGCGCTGGGGTACGAGACGGGGAACGGCGACTTTGAGGTCGTGGACGTGTGCTTTGCGGGCCTGCCGGATGTGTTCAAGCCGAGTGCTGGGCCGAGCGGAAGTAATGGGAAGGCGAAGGAGGCGATGGATGTCGATGGTGAGCAGAGATATGGGGTGATGCTGACGCGTAGAAAAGCCGAGTCTGTCAAGTGCGGACGGCAAGACGTGGGTCGCGATGGTGTCAGGTCTCTCGGTCGGGAGTGACACGGCCCCTCTGGACCTCAAGGCGGAGATGCTCGTCGAGTGGCTTATGGGGGAGGATGGCGTCGTAGCGGTGAGTCCTAATGAGTAGATTACGGCTAACCCCTTAGGACCAGCTCGAGAGCGCACGGATAGCCCGCCTCATCTGCGCAGGCAACACACTGGCGGAGCCGCCGAAAGCGGCAGATAGGATGCCTGTGAGCTCACGACGTCTGACGCTAGCTCACTTCAGAAACGCTTCTCCACGGCCACAAATGACAGGCAGAACCACCCGACAAAGACGCTCACCCGCCTGCTGCGCGACGTCACCTCGTCGTCGCTCCCCGTCAACCTCGTCCCGGGACCACATGACCCTGCCGGCGCGCTCCTCCCGCAGCAGCCGATGCCGAAGGTCATGTTTGGCGCCAAGATGAACGGTCTCGAGTGTAATACGAACCCGACATGGATGTCGATCGGCGAGCGGAGGTACGTACACGCGTCCGCTGTCACTGACCACAGTTTCCTCTGCGCGGGCGGACAGAACATCGACGACGTGTTCAAGTACATCCCCGGCGATGCACGGCTGGCGATGGCAGCACGCACGCTCGAGTGGCGCCATCTCGCACCCACGGCGCCCGACACGCTCTGGATCTACCCGTTCCCCGACACGGACCCATTTATCGTGCAGCACCGCCCGGACGTCTATGTCATTGGGAACCAGCCCGAGTTTGCGACCACCCTTGTGGGCGGGGACGAACCGACGCGCGTTGTCCTGCTGCCCCCCTTCGACACCACGGGCACGGTCGCGCTGGTGTGCCTCGAGACCCTCGAGGTGAAGATTGTCGAGTTTGAGGTGCCGCAGTGGGAGGGCGATGTACGGGAGGCAGCATAGCAGTGGGAAGGAGAGGAGTGTCCATGGCACAGGATAGGATGTCATACATATGCAGATTCTAGCATTAGTACCAACATGGTCGTGATACTATCTATCCCCACACGCGGCTCTCAAACAGCTTCATGCCCCCCTCGCCGTGGCGGTACCCCATGACGCTCTCCTTATTCGCATATTCGCCATAGTGCACCGTCCACCCGACCTTGCCGCCGCGCGGCTTCCACCCGGCGGGAACGTCTTTGGCAGCCATACTCCCTCTCCGCCCGCGCGTCTCGCCCCCAGCCTCGCGGCGCGCCTGAAGCACAACCCTGTCATCGAAAGCGAGCACGAACGCCCGGCGCTCCGTAACTCCCCACACGCGCCCGCCGTCCCCGGCAAGCGCGTACACGGGACTTCCTCGGCCGTGCGGCGAGAAGACACTCCATCCCGACTCGTTATCCGCCGTGTTATTCCACGCCCTGGGGGCAACAAATCGCACATCCCACACATTCACAATCCCGTGCTCCGCCCCGCCGGCGACGATACCGTGCGCGCCGACAAAGGCCGCCGAGAACAGCGCGGCGTCGGACCACGGATCCGAGAGCGCGAGGACCTGGCGGTTCGTCCGCAGATCATGCAGCCGTGCCGTGCCGTCGTGCCATGCCGAGAGGAGGGTCGCGCTCAGCGGGCTCCCAGCCGGGGTGGGGAACGCAACGAGGCCGTACGCCGCCGACCGGCTGTCTCCCGCGGGAAGCAGCACCGTCGCCTTGGGGCTGAGGCCGCCGTCCCTTGTCGCGTGCCAGTGTATGCCGCCGCGGAGGCCGAAGAACGCCCCGCGTGGGGAGAGGTGCGCGCCCCACGCGCGGCTCGGGAGCGCGATCGTCGATGTCGGCGTCCACGGCGACGTGGCGTTGAACAGACGTGCAGACGAGCCGCTGTCGGGTGTCGAGGCGGCTGAACTGAATGCGCTCGCGCCGCGCCGTGCGCCGATCCCCGCACTCCCGCCCGTCCCGTTCGCGGTGAGCACCAAGCTCCCGCACCCTGCCAAAGCGTGTATCCCGCGCGGGTGGGGGTAATGCGCACTGCTTACACCATGCACAAAGCGCTGCACCGTGCCGTCAAACTGCGCGACGACAAAGTCCCCGCCCTCAGGATGCGTCGGGAGGGCGTGCAGCCCAACAATGTCCGTATCCGTCGTGCGGCGCGGCTGTCCATGTCCGTTGGGCTCGACTCTCCGTGCCGAGTCGCCGACAAGCACGTCGACCTCGGCAGGCTCGCACACCGCTCGGTGGCCGTACTCGGGCATCGGGCGGAGTGGGTGGATCCGCACGGAATTGCCGATACCGAGAAGCAGTGCGTCGGCCGCGAGCGAGAGGGCGGGCATGGCGCGGGGCCACGCGCGGCCGACCTGCACGGCGTAGAGCTCGTGACGGGCGATTGCGCGCGAGATGCGCGTCGTGTGGTAAAACTGGGTTTTTGGGTCCGCATCCCGTGAGAGAGTCAGAGAGGGCATGGCGTTGTGTGTGAGGTACAGCGGGATGCCGAGCGCGAGGACCTGGTGTGAGCTGAAGACAATACCTCGGGACAACCCACTCTTCGTTCCATTAGGCGGGAGACGGCGCGGAGCGCGCCGAGCGAGGTGCTGTCGAGGCGCTCGAAGATGTGCGCGAGCACGTCGTCTGGGAGGCCCGCGAGGGACGCGAGGGGGGCGTCCATTGTGGCTTTTTGTGGTGAGATGAAATGTAGAGTTGAGTTGGGAGCGAGTGATGAGGTTGGTGTTGAACTTTTCTCCAGTCGTGTGGTGGTGAGTGGCGACGGATCACGGCATTGGAGCGGCAAGAGGGGGATATCCGTATTTCCGTGTGGACTTCAGGGTGTAGTGATCGAAGGGTTCAGATATCCAAGATCATGAAATCATGCAGAGTTGTTTCGTAGCACATTTATCTGAGATGCACAAAAGGGAGTATGGACCTCAGAGTCCACTATGAGCTTGCGTACAGAGGATCCCGCCGCGGCATATTCGAGAAAGTCTGGCTGCCAAGTCATGGAGAGGTAAAGCTGTCCCGTGAATGATCCTGATCCCCGCCTGCCCGCGGCAAGTTGCCAGCTACCAGGCATCGCCACAATGGAAGAAACGCTTCCGGACTGATGCATACAATTAGTGATATAGTCTACTATCCAGATGAGATACAGTGGAGACTGTACCGCGGCGAAGAACCGATACCGATCCGGTTCGCCAGCGACGACGACACTTGATTCTACGCCTTTGTTTGCCCTTCACCATCGCGCCACGCCTTTGCCTCCCTCTCCCCAGCCCCCGCACCCTCCGCCGCGGAACGCTCCCCACTCTCGACGCTCTCCGTCCCCGGCCGCTTCCCCCGCCGCGAGATACGCTTCCAGTTCCCCGCCGCGATCGTGAACACGCCCGAGATGGTGAACGTGCACCCGCAGAAGATGGCCGCGTAGATAAACTTGTCGTCCCCGCGCGTAATGAGGGCTGGGCGTCAGCGGAGAGAATTAACAGTATCAAGTATCAAGGCCAAAAAGTGGCCAAGGCCTAGCCCGTCCGTTACTCACCAGAAGCAATTACAGGTCCGATGAGGGACGGGATGGCAAGCGAGGAGATGAGCATGCCGAAGCGCATGCCCGACTCGTGGACGGGCGAGATGGCCGCCGTGGCGGCAGGCACGGCGGTGAACCACCCGCCGGCGATGATACCGTACAGCAGCAGGCCGACGACAGTAGGTGCCGTGCCGACGTGTGGGAGCCAGAACGCAAACATGGTGATTGCGGCCGCAAAGCCGAGCGCGCCGAACACGCGCCACACACCGAGGACGTCCGCGAGCGCGCCGAGCGCCAGGCGGCCAACGACCGAGCCGCCAAGGCAGATGGCCACGGCGTACTCTGTCACGTTCTTGTTAGTTGTGTTTGCGCGCGCGTACGGAATCGAGGAGAAGAAGCCGGTCAGCAGGCTGGCGTAAGTGGAGCACTCTACTCGAAAGCGCACTTTATGCTGAAAAAGGCGGCGCCGATAACATGCAGGCAGTACTGCTTGTCGCGCCACGGGCCGCGGAGGTCACGCCATGGCGGGGGCGCTCGCGGCGGCAGCCGCGACTTCATGAAGAGCACGCCGGGAAGCATGAGCGCAAAGTTGAAGCAGCCGACCGTGAGCATTGTGTCGCGGTAAGCTGGGCGATTAGGTCTGCTTTGATGTTCCGTTCGGTAACTACCACTCACAGAGCCTCCTGAAGATCTGCTCAAACATGATGGGATAGATGACGCCGCCGACGCCAGAGCCGCACACGATGATGCCGACCGCAAGGCCGCGCCGGCGCTCAAACCAGTGCGCGGCGACAGCCGCCGATGGCGCATAAATGAGCGTTGCGGAGATACCGAAGAGGATAAACGAGAGCATAAAGTGCCAGTACTTGTACGAAACTGGTGTGAGCTGCAGTTGTCACAACTACGCACATGCAAGGCCGACAAAGGATCCAAACGACGTGATCAGACACGACGTCACCAGCAGCTTGGGGCCATGGATGTCAAAGTAGCGCCCAGTGATCATCGCACCCCCGAACTCGATGAGCGCCTGGATCGAGCCGAGCCACCTGCCGTCAGCCATGCCGTTTCCACCACTCCACCACTCACGAGACCTCGGCCTTGGCATAATCCTTCAGTTGGTTCGCGAGGAGGTACGCCTGCAGCTGCCCGTTCGCCGAAACTCCCGTCAGCACCATTTTGTTTCGGCTACTCACTCATCCCGAAGACGCAGAACTGCTGGAAGAAGCACGCAAACACCACGAGCCACGCCTCGCGCCCTCCGTCTGGTGGCGGGCCGATTCCGTGCGGGTCATGCGTCGCCTCACACACTGGCGAGTGCGTATGTCCGTCGCTGTGGGCAGAGTGGGGATAGGAATGTGCCCGCTGGATAGGGCCCGCGGGAGATTGGGAGGGGAACGATTGCGAGGTGTGGAAACTCGCCGCCGCGCTATCCGCCCCATCCTCACCATCACCCCGCGCCGGCCGGTCATCACACAGTTCCTCGACATCGTGCGCCGGCTGCCCGAACGTGTGCTCGTGCCTCAAACTCCCGCTGCGCACGCTCCGTCCACTGCGCGCGCTGCGCGCGCTCTGACCCGTCCGCGAGCGTGTGAGCGGGAGCGGCGGGACGTCGTGCTCGTCCATTGTATCGTGGGATCCTTCGTGTCGATCCGATCGCAAGATAAGATAGTGGCGACGCGGGACGAAAAAGCGATGCACACGATTGCGGTCGGGAATAAAAGTGGGTGCTACAGAATGCGGAAAAGGAGAGTGCAAACAACAATAATGTTCCCCGACTCCACCCCCCCGTTTCATGCATCGAACGAGACCGAAACTAGTGGTTCTCGTTGTGTGGTTACAACCCCGCGCGAGCGGCGAACTCGGCGCCGAAGTGAGCCGAAGATGCCGAAGTGGGCAGATAGATGCCGAGGTGCCGAACACAAAAGACCGAGCCGAGTCCGAGTGGCGCGAGTGAGTGGCGAATGACAAGTGTGGCAGATGGCAGTATCTGGTTGTGCAATTGTGCAGCATGCAGCATGGCAGCATGTCAGCTTGAATCTGATCACGCGGACAATGCAGTTAAGCCGCTGGTGTCAACCTGGGAGTAGAAGGGAACAAAATCAAGCAGGACTCTGAGAAGCGGTGTATAAAGTCTCAAGAGCAGAGCTGCCTTTCTGTTCGGCAGTGCACCCGGTGCTCACTTGTACCTAGTAATGGCCAGGCAATCAGCAGTTTTCTGAATGGTTCAGCAACGCCTTATAAGCAATGCAGTGAAGATGCCTATCGCCGGAACCCTGCTGCCGCGTAGCGCCACCAGTGGTGCACCCTACAGTAAGTAACGTCAGCTGAGCGTGTACTGTACTGAACAACGTTCTACAGCGCCGTGACAAGGTTGTAATGGATTCCCGTGCCAAGAAATTGCGGTATCCGCACGGAGGCCCCGCATTCAGCTCCAATCTCAACTATCAGACATTGCTGCACGGCGACAACCGTGATAAACAGATTACTTTTGGTCTGCTGACCGTCTGGATTCCTGAACCCTCCTGTCACGATCAGGCATAATTAAGCGGGACATGGTAACGCCCCACATTAGGTTCAGATCAGCAAGAGTCCCGTGCATACTCCAGAAGCATCATCCGAACAAAGAACGGCAGGCCTGAGCGACAAGGACACTTCGGCCAGACGTCAGCTGGAAACGGCCCTGTCGAGGCTTTTGCCGTAGAAGCTTAATAGGGGAGGATAATGAAACTTACAATGAAAGGCCCATTCCTAGCACGACCCACGGCCCCCCACTGGACCCACCGTCAAGACCCTCATCGTCGTCACGTTCCCTTGCTTCCGACCGCCGCCTCCTGCTTCTGACCGTTTTGGCCGTCTTCTTATGTCGCACTCCCGCACTGTTCTTGACGTTATCCTTTCGCGGATTCTTCCCAGAATGACGCGGAAAGTGCGGACCGTCTCGGCGGAGCTGATTGTGGCTGTCTCCCTCTGTGGCGCGAAGAGCATCGAGTAATGGTCTTGTCAGTATAAATTCACGCCGAGAGAGCAACATCCCCCAACCACCCAACTTTACCCTCAGAACACCTCTTCCCAATGCGTCTTCTCGCTGCCATCGCCGCCGTCCTTGCCGCCGCACCAGCGGTGGCCCAAACCCCCAATCTCAGAATCACAAATGCGTACGGAGATATCCCAACAGTCTGCGAGTCCTGGACTATAAAGTGGGAGGGGAACACGATGCCCGTCAACATGTACGTGCCCGATAACCGTCTATGTTTCCCCCCCTAATCGCAGCTCGATCAAGTACGGGCCAATGGTCAGCTCCAACCTCAACGAGCAGTACTATGAGCTGGCGCACAATGTCCCCGGCAACTCGTGGACGTGGGACAAGTTTCGCCTGCCATCGTACACCAATTTCCGCATCCAGGTTTACCAGGGTAACACACAAAACGGCCAATACGCGTCTGGCCTCGGATACGTCGCCCCCTACTACCGCTTTGGCACGTCAGAGTGCGTCAATGACCCGGGCGCCCCGCCTCCTCTCCCGACATACCCCCGACCCTCGAGCACATGTCCGTCAGCGCCCGAGTGCCCCCCTTGCCCGTCGTGCTCGCCTTGCTCGATACAATGCCCGTCAGCGCCCCAATGCCCTCCTTGCCCGTCGTGCTCGCCTTGCTCGACACTGAACCCTACGGCTCCGCCTACGACGTGCACCACTCCGGCCAAGACAAAGACCAAGACGAAGAAGCATGATTAGTCCGTGGCAATCAGGAAATAAGATCGAATGGACTCTGAAGGACTCTGAAGGACTCTGAAGGACTCTGAAGGACATTGAAATGGAATGTATACTTGAAGACTGTATTCGGTTGGCAGCGTCTGTTGCCCAGTCGGTGAGCGAGTGCGCTCGCTCACCCCTAGCGTGCATCTCTTTGCCTGCCATTCTAGCGCAAATAACCCGCATTGACATTCCTCTAACCGCATCTTTCCCCGGTACAAGCTCTTAAGCTCAGCTGTGCGCGGGATCTGTCGTTTATGGTCACATCTCCCGCGCTACAAAACATTGGAAGGATGGAGCCTTTTGCCGCCCGGAAGCAAGTCCAGACCAGAGTGAATCAAAGCTGGAGATGCAGTTGTCACCGGACTCCGGCGGAACATTGACCATACTGAGTGACGGCCCCGTGGATGCCTTGGCCATATTGACGTCAGTAGTTAGACATGTGCACAAGCTTAAAAAACAAGCTTCTATCACTCCATTCCGCGAGCACCCACCACCTTTCGGGCCGAGATCACATGTCAAACGTCCCGCGCCCGGAGCCGTCGTCCATGGTCGCCACCCAATGACCTCCGTCTTGGGGCGGCGGGGGCCTCGTCGGCAGGTGACCTTCTCCTCCGGGGGTCGCTTGGTCGCTAGACATCACTCCCGAAGCCGCCGCGGAATCTGCTTGCCTCAGGAATGTCGCGGGCAACGATCACCGTGTGGAGAGTACGATGGGAGGGTTTTAACAGCACTCCCAAAAGCTGCAGTTCTCATTCTTTAGTTCTCACTCGTAGTACCCCATTTGTCCCACCAGCAACAATGCTCCTCCCCATCACCCTCCTCACCCTTCTGTGCTCGACGTTCGCGGCGTGCACGCCCGGCCCGCTCCGCATGGCCAACCAGTGGGGACGGAACCCCTCCGTGTGCAGCTCGTTTACGTTTGAATGGACCGGCGGCGAGGGCGTTCCCAAGGATGTGTAAGTGTGGAATGCAAAAACGAAAAAGAAGAAGACAAGGACAAAACAAAACGAAGACAAGAGAAAAAAAAAGAAAGAGAAAAAGAAGAAAAAAAAAAAAGAAGGAAAGAAAAGGGGAAAAAAGAGAAAACCAAATCGCTCCGTCTCACGCCCAGATACATAAACTACGGCCCCAACGTATGGTTCATACATACCGACCGCTTCGTCCTCGCCCGCAACATTACAGGCAACAGCGTGACCTGGAAGCCCGTCAATCTCCCGGGATACACGTGGTTTGACATTGTGGTCGTGCCCCAGACTGAGGGCAGCGGCGTGGGCAGCGCGGGCGGGCTCGGCGTGATTGTGCCCACGCGCCGGGGGAGCGACGAGTGTACCCGTGCGCCTGGGGCGCCTGGGGCCACCCCGCCGATTCCGGATGACCGGCAGTGACACTGGTGTGGGACATTGAGGACAGTCGTTGATATTGTATCCCAAAATCGTAATGTGGTTAGGAAATCAGACGGGTTTGTGCAGTGTTATGCAGTGATCAGTAATGAAGTTTGGAAACGCCGCGCGACGGTAGAGGTACCCTCCACCGCTAGCACTCTTGAATCAAAGTTAGCCGTTGAAGTAGGACATTTTTGCCTTCTCGCGCGTTAGAATTTGGAACTGAGATTGTACACCTGAGGCCCGACGTAAGCTACGCAAGCGATCATCTGCATTAGCCTGGATCCCCTATCCACATTGAACTTGATACATGATTTTTACTCCCTCGCGAGCGCGTCCGTCCAGATACCCCTAACGAGCGCCTCTGCGCGGGCCTCGACGCCGTCTCCCTCCTGGACGGGCGAGGCGAAGACGCTGGTTTCCACCGTTTCCGCCAGAGGCTCAATGTGGGCCGCGTAGCGGCGCACAAACTCGCGCCACCAGCCGAAACGCGCGCGCATAGGCCACGCGCCGACCTCGCCGCTGTCGAGCAGCGCGAGCACGCCCTTGAGGCCCATACCTGCGCTGTCACCCTGTGTCCACGGGAGGAGCTGCGCCGCGAAGCGCTCGACCACAGCCACAACGACCTTCTCCAGGCGTGCGGTCTGTATGTCCAGCGACGCCTGGACCTCGAGGCTCTCGCGGCTGCGCTCTACCTCCTCAATCTCCTCGCCCTCCAGCTCGCCGCTGTTCATGCGCTCCGCGGCGCGGCGGGCACGCGCGACCTCGTCGGCCTTGTCGACCGCGCGCAAGCGGCGGCGCACGGCCACGACACGGCCAACGACCTTGTCCAGCGTCATGCGCAGCAGGTCCCAGTTGTCGTAGTCTGTCCAGCCGTCGCCGGCCTCGTCGCCGCCGGCGCTGGTGCGGTCGTCAAAGAGCCACTGGACGACGTCGATCGGCTCCAGGACACCGTACTGGAGATACTTGTCGATGGTCAGGAGGCGCATCTGGCTGGAGCGGCGCCAGAAGCTCTGGATCGCGTCGAGGAGGACGTGCTTGGAAGCGTGGTTGGGCGAGAGGTGGCGGAGGACGTCGAGGTAGCGCTCAGTGGCGTTCAGGAAGTGGCTGAACGACCGGGAACCAAGCTGCTGAATCGTCTCGACAGCCATCATGAGGACCGGAGCCGAGAGACCCTCAGTGTCGGACTTTGCGCCAGGGACATTCTCGAGGAACTCGAGGACCGCACCGGCGGGCATCTTTTGGCGCATCATGCGGAGCAGTTCTGTCGCCTCAGAGTGAAGCGCGTGCGACGCCGACTCGTACTCCCACACGGGGTCGGGTGCATCGGGCGAGACGACACCGGCGTCCTTGGCGAGCATTGGATCCGGTAGGGTCTGGAGGATACGGTCATGGTACGCAAGACGGACCTCGAGCTCCACGACGTGGCGCATGAACGCGCGGCGTGGGTGGGCCGCGGGCAGCTCGATATCCGGGATCCACTCCTTCCACATCCACTGGAAGCCAAAGTTTGAGAGATGGACGGCAAACCACTCGGCTGTGCGGCGCGCGAGCTCAATGTCGAGGCCGTCCTCGCCGAGAAAGTTGAAGATTTTGCGCACGGCACGGCCGACGGGCGGCGCGACCGTGTTCGGGCTAAGCTTGCACAATTCGGTAATCACCGAGCCGTAGTAGATGAGCTTTTGGGGCGAGTGCGGGAGCGTGAGCATGGTAGCAAGGAGGGTGTTGATTACGAGTGACTCGAGCCAGTAGGTCGACTCTGAGCCCTCGGACTTGAACGTCCCGCCGGTGATGTAGCGCGGAAGCTCGAGGAGCAGGCGCGCCGCCTCCTTGCGGTTGACCTCGAAGATGGCGATCATGTCGAGGACAAGGCTGCGCAGAGTCCAGCCAGTGACAGTGTTGCTGCGGGGCACAATGTCCTCGGCGAACAGCCGGAGACCACCCGTCTGGCCCTCGGACTCTTGCTCATTCTCCTCATCCGGGTCGTACATTTCCGGCGGCATGCTGACCGACGAGAGCACGTACGGGTCCGGGAAGGTGGAGCCGGCCTGGAGACTGTCCATCGCCTCGTCTGCGGGGCGGGGAAGCACCTCGGGCGATGCATAGTCGGCCGCGCGGAGTTCGTGCAGCGCTGCGAGCAGGTCGGAGAGCGACTGATGTCAGTTGACAGTGGCATGCTACAACTCACATCCGCATACGGCTCGGGCTCCTCGCCCTCGACGAGGATGGGCGCAAGGGGGTTCTCGAGCGACCGGTTACCCCTGCGGCCGAGGACGAAGACCTCGATGCTACCGATAAGCGCCTCGACGTCCTCGGGGTACACGGCGGAGAGGACGGACGCGGACTGGGATCAGCACATACTTACCTTCTCAAGACTCACCCTGATGAGGCCCTCGCCAACAGCACGGACGGCGCGTTCGGAGCGGTCGCCGCCGCCACCGACCTCGTTCAGCACGGTCAGGAGGCCGCGATACACCTCGAGAATCGACTCGGGGTTGACGAGGCCTGCGGGGACAAGGAGCGAGAGGAACTGGAGCTGGAATGATTAGCAGGAAACCAAGACCAAAAACCCACAAGGAGACGGGCGGAGAGCCACTCGCGGCCCTCGACGGCGGAGCGGAACGCGCGCCCGAGGTCCTCGAGGATCTCACGGCCGCACTCGGGCTCGCTGTCGTCCGCCTTGCGCTTCTCGCCGGTCTGCGCCTCGTCCTCGGCGCCCTCTCCCTCAGCCTCGGCCGGCGCGCTCGCCGCAAGGTGGAGAAGGAGCACGACGTAGTGGTGGTGCTTGTGCGGTTCCTCCGTGACACTGTTGGGGTTAGGGACTCGGGCCCGAAGAGTAAAGTTGCAGCAGCAGTCTTTCCGTCCCCTGTCTAGCTCCCACTCACCCATAGCGGAACCCATCGAGCACGCCCTGCGCGCCCTCGCGCCACCCGCGACGGAGCACTCCCGCAAGCCGCGGCGCAGCCTGGATGGGGTTGAAGTCCTGGTGTAAGTAAGTCTACTTTCTGAGATCTGTATAGTCCTAGACCCCACCTCGTCATCGCCAAACTTGACGACCATCTTGCGCATGCGCACCGCCGTCGTCTCGGGCATCGTGCGCCCGCCGCCGCCGCGCCCGCCGGACCGCCCGCGGTCGTCTGCCGTCAGAACAATCTCGCAATCTCATTCTCAAGAGGAACACTCACTCCGACGCCCGCGATGGCCCCCGCCGCCGCCGTATCCTCCTCCGCCTCCATATCCTCCGCCTCCGCCTCCCCCGGCATATCCCCCGCCGCCACCGTACCCCCCGCCAAACCCGCCTCCTCCGCCGCCGCCGCCGTATCCGCCGTATCCGCCGTTCTGGAAGCTCATCGTGATGGATGTGTGGATGAGCAAATGTCGAGATGTGGATACGAGTTCAAGTGGGTGTGCGGGAGCAAAATTAGTGCTTGGTGGTGGACTGGTGGATTTTTGTGGCTTTTTTCTTGTTTTGTTTGCGACACACACTGTGGAGAGAGATCTGCCGGTGGAGGTCGAGCCAAGAAAATCGACATCGAGCACCTCACATATCTTCTCCCATCGCACACCTCCCACCCGCACACCTCCATCTCGATGGCCCCAAAACAGCCTCCGCCGTGCGCATGCGGCGCACCCTCAAAGTACCGCTGCGCGGCCTGCCCCGCGCGATAGTGCGTTCCGAGCCACCGCTGACGGAGCTGACGAACAGCTGCTCGGTGCCGTGCTATCGGAAACACAAGGGTGCGTCCGCGCGGAGATGGATGCGCTGACGACAGAGACGTGTCCCGGAACTGGAAAGGAAGAGCCGGCGCCGACTCTCGAGTTTAAAGAATCAGCAGGATCAAAAATCGCGGAATCACCAGAATCACCAAAAGCAGAATCCACACCAACAGCACCACCCCCCCTCCGCGCGCTCACCTCGCTCCGCTGGCCGCCCGAGCCCGACGCAAGCGTGTTCATGGACCCGCTGAAGCGCGACGACCCAAAGCCGCTTCGCAATGTAGAGCTGGAGCGCGTCGGTACGTAATGAGCTATATCTCCTCCTGACGGCAGCCACCTCGGCGCCCCTGCGCGCACTCCTCGCCGAGCCGCAACTCGTACGCGTGCTCACTGCTCTGGACGGGCTGCCCCAGAACGCGCGGCACGGCGCGCTTGCCCGCGTCCTGGGAGTCGACAGCGCCAGCCTTGCCAAGCCTGCCGCTGCGGCGCTCATGGACCGCAGCGGGTCGCCGCCGCCGCTCGGGGAGCTGCTTGGTGCAAAGGAGCAGGAGAGAGACGACTGGGGAGCAGAGGGGTGGTATCTCGGACAGGGGTCCGAGCGCGTGTGGGTCGGCGCCGAGGAGCGCCGCCTCATGCGTATCTGGGCGGGCGCGGTCGTCGGCGCCATTGACGGCGACGGCGACGGCAGCTGGGGCGAGGGCGGCCTCGAGTGGGAAGTGTAATACTGTAGGCATATATCAATTCATGACGGGGCCATGCGTCTATCGATGTACAAGTTGTGTCCGCTGGTATCGGGCTACAGCAGCGGCCGGCGGCTGCGCAGGCGGAGCGTGGGCCCCGCCCCACGCGCATGTCGCCGCGGGGCCGCAGCTCTGGCAGTGCGGGAAATTAGGACTAAAACTCCGGGCGGGTATGAGCCGAGCACTGCTGGCGTCTAGCGGGTCGTAGCGGGGGACGAGAAGAACCACGATTCTGATATCAGTGAGGAACGGCCTGATTGACTCACGGCGCTTGGCACTCGCGGCGCTCTCCTCCTGCGCGCGGGTAAGGGGGTTGTTGGAGAAGACAGAGGTGGCGGGCTGCGCGACGCCGCCGCCGCCGCGGAGCGGCTTGGCGATGCGTGCGTGGTTGTACGCCGGGTGCTGCTGGGCCTGGACCTCGGCAAAGCGCTCGCGCAGGGCCTGGATCTGCTGCTCGTAGCGCTGGTTCTTCTGGGCGAGACGCGTGTCCGCGTCGTTGAGCAGCGACTCGAGGTTCTGAATGCGTTCGTTTCGACCAAGCAGCTTGCGCTCGGCGACGCCGACCTCCTTCTTGAGCGCCGTGTTCTGCTCGACAAGCTGCTTCTGCACACTGTTGAGCGCGTCGAGGTTGTGCTCGAGGAACTCGAGCTTGCGCTGCTGGGCACGCGAGTTGGCCGAGCGCGCAATGACCTTGTACTGCTCGCGCACCTCGTCGAGCTGCATCTCGAGCTCGACCACCTGGGGTCAGAAATGGCCCGCATACCACACCCACCTTCTCGCAGCGGTTCTGGAGATCCTTCATGAGGTTCTTCTTGATGATCTCAAACTCGGCGTACTGCGCCTCGTACTGCTTGCGGTTGCGCTCGAGCTCGCGCGTCGCGTTGGCAAACGTCTCGCCATCCTTATTGCCCTCCGAGGTGACTGAGAGCGCGCGGTTGACCTCCTCGTAGGACTGCTTGTACGACTCGACGAGGCCCTGCAGCCGGCGTACCTCGGCGGCGCGGCTTTCGGCGCGCTCTGTGAGTCCGTTGATCTCGGTGCGCAACCGCTGCTCCTTGGCGCTGAACGATGCCTCGAGCTCGGCCTGCTTGTCAGCCGCGCATTCCCCTCGATCACTCACCTTGACCTCATCAACCCCTACGCCGCCAGACTTCTTCAGCAGCTCCTCGTGTGCGGCATCACGCTCGGCGAGCAGCTTCTCCACCTCGTTGGCACGCTTGGTCTGCAGCTCGGCCTCCTCCTGGTGGCTGCGGATGCGCTCCTGGAGCTCGCGCACTTGCTCCTGGTTGACGGCCATGTGTTCGCGGATAAGCTCGCTGATCTGCCGGGATGCGTTGGCGTCGCCGTTGGTCTTTGCCGCATCGAGCTGCTTGAGAGCCTGGCGAAGTTTTTCGTTGGCCGCATCGAGCTGCGTGCCGCCCATGTCAATCTTGGACATCATCTCGTTGAGCATCTCCTGCTTGCGCTTCTCCTTCTCCTCCTCCTTCTCCCGCGCCTGGATCTTCTTGAGCTCGTCAATCTGCGCCTTCTGCTCCTCAATGTCGCGCTGCAGCTCGACCACCTTTTCCTTGTACGAGTCGAGAGTAATAGACGTGTCCTTTGCGTCAGACTCGAGGCGTCCGGACGCGATGCGCAGCTCAGAGAGCTCGTGGGCCATGCCCTCATTCTCCTTCTTCCACGACGACTCTTGCTCGCGGAGGAAGGTGATCTCTTCCTTGAAGTTGGCAAGCACCTTCTCCTTGGCCGCCAGTTCGCTCTCCTTCTCAGCGAGTTGGTCCGAGAGCTCGTTCTCGCGGCGTAAGAACTCTTCCCGCTCATCCTTCTCCAGGGGGCCAAACGCCGGCGTGTCCGGTCGGCTGTCGGAAATTGGTGTGGGCACGGGGCTGGGGCCGCTGCTGCTGCTGGCAAGCTTGCGCGCAACGGGAGCACCAGATTGCGCCCAGTTGGCGGGGTCGACCTTTGCGCCAGAGCGCCACAGCTTGACCTCCTCCTCGAGACGTGCGACGTACTCGCGCAGCGACGCAACCTCGTTTGTCGTTTTGATGAGCTTGGCCTTGAGCTCTGCGGGTGAAAGCTCGACGTTGATCCGCGCCTTGTTCTTGATTGACTTTGCGCGCATACCGAATCGCAGGGTGGAGAGCGTCTCGGCCTCGTTGTACGTTGCGGGCGAGCAGTTGATAATCAGCGTTGTGCGCGAGTTACCACCAAGCGACTCTTGCAGAATACGCGTGAGTTTCGAGTCACGGTAGGGGATATGCGTAGACTGAGGTTAGCATGTGCACATGCCCCTTTCCCACCTTTCCGTCCGTGAGCGAGTTGATAACCATTCCGAGTGCCGAAAGACTCTTGTTAATCTTCTTTGCCTCCTCAAGTGTCTGGCCCGATGCACCCGTCTTGCCGACCTTTTCGGAACCAGCCAAGTCGACGAGGTAGAGGTGACCGCTCTTCTGGCTCCCGGTCTCGGTGTTGCGCTGGTGAATGCCAATGACGAAGATCGAGTGCGAGCGAGACGACTCGGCGTTCATATCTGCTGTCAGCTGAAGGAGCTTTTGGTAGCTCACTTGTTGACGAGACGGCACGGCTGGCGCCACCGGCCTTCATCACCTGGAAGACCTCAGCCTCAGAGCCGACATACACCTCCGTGAGGCCCTTGACGTAGACGCCGCGCGTCTTGTCTTCGTGGATCGAGAGGTTGTCGTTGACGGCTGCGGTGAGTGGAAATCTCATACTGACACCCACGCGCAAGCAAGTCCTTGATGCGCTCCATGTAGATTTCCATGTAGCTGACCTTTACGGTGTACTCGATGCTGCTGTCGGCGTTGAGAATCGAGGCAAAGATCTGCTCCGTGATACGGGGAATGAGACCTTTGAGGTCCGGGTTCTCGATGTCCGCGCCCTGGGAGTGAGTGTGAAGTCGCGTCGCTGGAGTAATGTTGCTGTAGCTATCGAAGAAATGCACCAGCTACGCAGACACCTCCGGGCGAGCTGCTTACCATCATAGCTACGGCGTCAGCGGAGCCCTCTCACATCCTTTGCCACTCACTGAACGTTTTACCGGATCCCGTCTGGCCGTAACAGAACAGCGTGCCGTTGAAGCCGGTCATGACATCTGCCATCAGCGCGGGCTCGGCAGCGGTGGGCCATGCCGCGCATGCCGCCACATACCCTGCACAATGTCCTTTACGCCAAAGTCAAAGATGTCCTCCTGTCGCGTCGTCGTGCCGAACACGCGGTCAAACGTGAAGCCTGCGGTGAGTGTAGGCCTCTACCAGAGGGAGGGCCGGAGCGCGGGCATGGCAAGGGTATCAGTGCAGAGCACGATCCGGGCACGGGCTATGACCTGTACCGAAGAGCGTACGGTCGCGGCCGCCGCCCGACAGCGCACGAGCACGACGCGCACCCTCCTCCCCTTGTGTGCTCCGAGCCCCGGCACCGTCGCCGCCGCTCAACGTACCATCCTTTTCTGGTCCGGCTGTCCGTCAGCACCATACTTTCCAGCCTGCACGCACCGAGGGAGGACGCGCTCTTCATCGCGACGGTCAGGTCGCCCATAATGTTCATGCTCTCGACAGAGTTGGCCTCCTTTTCCATCTTGTTCATCGGTCGGAACCTGGTGTGAGCGATGGAGCCCGCTGGGCGAGATGTCGGGAGCTCGGCGCTAGGCAGCCGTGGCCGTGAACCGCGTCCATCACGCCAGACTCACCGACAAACAACCTGCCGTTAGCGCCACGCCACTATCTACGACCGCGGTTATACGCACCTTGATGCTCTCGCGCGACATGGCGGGCGGCGCGGCGGGGGTCAAGAGGGAGGAAAGAAGGGTGTCAGATTGGTGGAGTGAGGTGAAGTGTTCAGTTGGCGATGGGGAGTGTGGTGATGGGAGTCACGAGTCCGGCCGTGACGATGCGTGTTTCACGCGGGCACAGGGTTGTATAGGCGGCGAGCTGGTGATTGCCACAAGCGGCTGGTGAGTAAAGGAGTGAAGAGCGCGCCGAGGAGTGTCGCGTCGCGCTGGGGAGGTGAGGATGTGGGAGATGGAGATGGAGATGAAGGGGAGATGAAGATGGAGATAAGCAGATACCCTCCTTGCCCGTTCAGACTCTGTGGACTCTCTCTGGGTCGGACGTTGTTGACGTTTGCCCCTTCCGGGATCACACTTCATTCCCTGTGCGTAGGGTGTGTGACGCGCTCGGCCCGCGTCGGGACGCGACAGCGAGAGTAAGGGGGGAGTGAATAAGGTGTGTTCTCATGGGACATGCTCTTGTATTCCCTTTTTTGGATTGCTTCCTTATTTCCTAATGCGTATTTATAATCGATTACCACCATACCAGACCCCACCCACTCCATCCCACTCCATCCTGTTCTGACCATCCGACACTCCGAGCTCCGAGACTCATCTCCACACTCCAGAAAAGATCACTCACCTACACTCCCACTTGACCACATTTCTCGTCCATCACCTCATTTTCGCACCCTCAGCACCCCTCCCCCGCCATGTCCCGCGCATCCAAGATTTTCCTCGGCGCCAGCCTCGCATTTATGGGCGGCACAATCTGGGGCGTTCACTATCTCCAGCAGCGCGAGTCGGATGTGAGTGTCGCGAAGCTGGCGAAGCCGGTTTGGGAGGGCTCGAGGCCTCTGTCCTTAGTTTTATTCTCCACCCCCTCTGACAACAGACAATGTACCTAGGCGTCCTGAAGGATGAGGAGCGCGTGCGCGCCAAGGCTGCTGCCAAGCTCGTGCAGCAGCCCGACGCCGTGGTTGACCCGGACTGCGCGACGTGTGTCATTTCCCCGCCGCCGCAGCTCCTGGAGGCGCAGAGTGCGGCCGAGCGCGCGAGGGAGCGCGCGGCGAGGGCGAGCGAGTACGAGGCGCAAAAGGAGCTGGCGTCGCGGCTTGTCAAGGAGCAGTCGAATGAGCGGCTGGTGTAGAGATTAGACATCCATCCCACTTTACACCCCGCCACTCTGGCGAGTGAGTTTCACCACCGCCATACGCCATATACCCAGCATCGCATCTACCCATACACCACTCTCCAAAACAACATTGCCACAACATGCACAGTATCATACCAGGCACCTCCACTAGCCTCTGCAGCAGACAGCCCCTGGCCGCCTGGTGCGCCCATGTTTGTAGTCAATGCATTCATCCAATTCGTACAGGTGAACCCGCTCTCTCGCCTTTTGCCTTGCACTTTGCAAACAATCATACACACCTGTCACCAGGTCCCTCGCGGGCGGGCCGTCCTCCGGGGTGAACCATATCCGTCGCGGAAGAGACGACTTGTGCCGCGCGCGCCGTGCCAAGCCGCGTAAGGACTTACGGGCGCAGACACACGGCACGGCGGCAAAGACGGCCGCCCGCGATGAAAAGTAGGAAGCGGGGAGAAGGACAGCAAAAGGAAAGACAAAGAGAAAAAAAGAGAAGAAAAGGAGGGGGCATATTATGAAGGGGTTGGCTGGGACAAAGCCGTTATCGATTCGAGGAAAGCGCGAGCGCGGGGTCGAGAGGGGAGCGTGACAGGTGGGGGCCGGGGCGATGCTGAACGAGACGGAGCGGGCGTTTGGTATCAGGTCCAGAAAGGCGGAATTAGTCCAGGCTGATGCGCAGCTGCTCCAAAGGAATGGGCACAAAGTCGTCAATGTCGATTCCACGCGCACGCAGCTCTGGCTCGGCGTGTTTGGGCACGAGCTTCCGAATCAGGTCCGGCCGAGTCGACAGCTCCTCCCTCGTAAAGTTGAAGAGCGCGGGCATGTCCTTGCCGTTGGGCAGGCGCGCACCCTCCTGTCGCAGCTCGTCAAAGAACTGGTGTACAAGAGCCTCGGATGCGCTGGGGGTCAGTGGGCGTAAGCACAGAGGCACTCACGTCAGGCGAGCGGTCGGGGTGTACTCTAGGAGATGGGAGATGAGGTCAATGGCATCGGCGGGTGTGCGGGGGCGGAAGACTCGGGTGAAGGGGTGCGGCCTAATCTGGGGGAACTTGTGTTCCATGTACTGTGTTGTCAGCATGGCGCCTCGAGGATAAACAGTGTAGATATGAACACAGCTAGTGGATGAAGACACAGTTCTCACTGCCTTTCATCCACACAGTCCCCTGTACATCATATCCTTCCTCCCACTCCACTCACGTTCGGGTTCATGGTCCTGATCTGCTCCCTGGTGGGTGTGCCGAGGACCTTGATGATCTCGACGAGCTGGTCAATGCCCGACTCTCCCGGGAAGAGGGGCTGTCCGAGCATGAGCTCTGCCATGACGCATCCCGTGGACCAGATGTCAATGTTGGTCATGTAGTTGGTGGCGCCAAAGATGAGCTCGGGTGCGCGGTAGTAGCGCGAGCAGATGTAGCTGACGTTTGGTTCGCCGGCGACGAGAATCTTGGCCGAGCCAAAGTCGCAGAGCTTGAGGACGCCAGTGTTGGGGTTGAGGAGCAGGTTCTGGGGCTTGATGTCGCGGTGGCAGATGCCGACCGAGTGGATGTACGCCAAGGACCGGAGAAGCTGGTACATGTAGAGCTTGACCTGGAGCATGGGCACAATCTGCTTGAGCTTGGTATAGTAGCGCAGGGAGCGGTAGACGGTCTCGGGGACGTACTCGAGGACGAGGTTGAGGTAAACCTCGTCCTTCTTCTGGGGGTCAGCATGTCGGGTCGGTGGAGCGCCGCCGGGGGCGCTGGGGCCAGAGTACTTGCCTTGTCGCCGTTCGAGTAGAAGAACGCCTTGAGGTCGACCACGTTGGGGTGGCTCACGAGACGCATAATCTGGAGTTCACGGTTCTTGAACCGCTTGTCCTGGAGCACCTTTTTGATCGCAATCTCCTGTTCTGGGACCTCTGTTCCGTCTGCCAGCTTGGTCGCTGAGGGTTAGTATTGTGTTAGTCATGTGATGTACGCACGGAGCATCTTGGCTGCAAACACGACGCCAAAGCTGCCGTTGCCTACGACCTTGTAGTTGGTGTAGGTGATCGACATTTCCTGGCCCGTCTTGCCCTCGTGGGCGGTGACGGTAACCACACGGTTAGGGTCATCCGCGGCTGCGGTCAGCGGTGTTCGAGGTAAGTTGCGAGACGTACACGACACCCTAACCCCGTTAACGAGGTTGCTCATGGTCTAACGAGTCGGGCTAGATATGCACGACAGCAATGCGAGTTGGGTGTTTGGTCAATATGATGGAAGAGCGTGGATTGCAGCAGAAAGGGAGTGGATCGGTAGAGTGCAGCGGCGGCGGCGGCGGCGGCGGGTTGGGCGGTCGATCGGGGTGCAACCAGCCAGTGGCGTCGAGGCAGCAGGGAAGGATGGAGCGGGGTGGCGGCACGGCGAAATGAACCAGGGTGGATGTCGAATGGGAGGCGGTGGAGGATGCGTTGGGAGCGAATGTGGTTTGATGCGAGATGAGAGTGGTAATGAGGGTGAGAGAAGTGAGGGAGAGAGGAAGAGAGGATGCAGTTGAGAGACGACGAGCGGCGTGACGAAATAGCAAGTCAAAGGTCAAGATTGAGTCATTTGGTGGGGCGAAGCGAGGAACACCAGTGTCAGCACGAATCACACGCACGAGGAAGAGAAACAGGGTGAGGTTGAGGGATGTGGGATTGTGGATGGGATGGAGATGAACGAGCAGTGTGCAGACTGCGACTCGAATGCAAAAGGGCTGCCCGATTGCATCGGTATGCGCGGCGAGTGTTTGCTCCGGCCGCGCGGCGATGGGGAGGAGATGAGTGTGTGCCTGCATCGACTGTGTGATGTGCGGCGTGCACTCCATTGTTGGCGCTCATCCACCAACAAACTTGCCCGCCGAGATGCGTCGCGCACAAAGCGACAGATGCAGCTGCGGATGCGGATGCGCATATGATGCAGGAATGCAGCGCATGCAGACTCTGCGGGGTGTTGCGAAGGGGGGGTGTGCGACACGTCGTGGTGGTGGTGATGTGTTGCGGCGAAGTAGGTGGTCATGTGCGCCTTTGCCTTTGATCCAAGCTCATTATCCAGATCCTGCAATCCTGCTTTTTTCCTGCATCCAAATGGCGCATGACATGGCGCATGGCAGATGGGCACTCGCGGACCAGGACCGGCGTGGGATGCGATGCGTGATCATTATGGTTATGCCATGGTTATGGTCCATGGTCCTTGGTCCATGAATTATCGCTGCAACCAGAGACAGCCGCGCCAGCTGCACGCTTCGTGTTGCCTTCTACGCGCAACATACAGCGTGCACGCATCTGCAGCAATGTACACCTTCTCTTGGCGGCACGGGCAGTGGCGGCGGCTACACTCTACCTGCACGTGCACCTCGGACAAACACTCTCTGCAAGCGCGGGGGGAGAGAAGGAAGGGAAGGGAATGCGCACCTTGAAGTAGCAGCGGCGATGTGATTCTCAGCGCCGAGAGTCGGTGAGTAGCCGGCGTCGGACAGGGAGAAGGGGCGAGAAGGAAGTGATGTCGCACCTGGGGTCGTTGCGATGGGTGTCGTGACTGAGCGCGTGCGGTCTCGGCGATGGGGAGGGTGGATGGATGAAAGGATGTAGGTGTACCACGGGGTGTGCGGCGGGAGCGGTAGTGTGCTGTTGTTGGTATAAGCTGTGTGTGTGTGTGTGCGTGAGCGTGTGTCACTACCGGGTGTGGCGGGTGACGTTAGGGGAGGGGGAGGAGTAGGGGGGTAGTGGAAGGGTACGTTGTAGTGTGGAGTAGGTTTGTGATGGGGAGTGTTGGAGTTGTGATGGGATGCGAGCAGTTGTTGATAGCGCGGGGTGGTAGGTGGTGGTGGTGGTGGTGGTGGGAGGGGGTGTGTGAGGGGGGGAATGGGGGGAGGGGACGGGGGACGGGGGGGACGAGGGGCAGTCGGCGTGTGTGGAGTGCAAGGCGGGGGCAATGAGAGACCAGGAGGGCGGGGGGTGTGCTCTAGTAGGGTGGATGAGCAAGGCGGGGGAGGAGAGGGGGAAAGGGGGGGGGAACCAGGGGGGCGAGCGCTTGACGTACCACCACCACTGTAGCCATGGCCACTACTGTAGCGTGCAGTACAGGTGCATGCATGCTAGTGTTGGGTGTGGCAGCCGCGGCAAAAGTGGGCTGTATAGCTGTAGGCCTCACGGGGAGGGGCAGAGAGCCTGCAGCATGAAGAGCTACAGGGTGCACGCGGAGGGGGAAGGCACATGGGCGGAGGGAGAGGGATGGGCGCGGCGCTGGCTGGCTGGCTGGCTGGGCGCTGGGCGCTGATGCACTGGACACTGGACAATCATTTTGGGTTTATTGGATGTAGCGTCAGTGGCCCAGTGGCCAGTGGCCAGTGGCCAGTGGCGTCTGACAAGCTGAACGCTGGACATGCTTACAACCCAACTGCTTCTCGTTCTGCTTCTGGTTCTGTCTGCCAGTGCACGTACGCTGCAGTGCTCGCGCTCTATGATCTATGCTCTAGGCGCTACGCTGTGCGTTCTGTAGAGCAGTGCGTAGTGCAGTATCGCATGTCCCAAAAGGGGGGTTGCAAAGAAGCATCAATAATGACAGGGGAATCAGACAAGAGCTCAGCTGGACGCTGTCTCCTCTGACGCTATTGGCTGTGGGATTGAATATCCAGGGGTAAGGCAGGGGGTAGCTCTGCGCCCAGTCTGAGGTTTAGAGGTGGGTGGGGGGTGTTCCTAATACAGGCTATTTGAAAGCGTGTAATCGGGGCCAATCAGACAGGCACGCCATTAGTAAAATAGACTTACCTGAGCTTTTGATGGTCATGCGAGCGACCACCAGAGCCCAGAGCCCAATGCTAAAAGAGTTTGGGTAAGATCTCCTGATCCGCGATCTGGGGGGGGGAGGGTTGCACACTTTGTGCTCATTCCGTGTTTATTCACCGCAGCCGAGCGGCCAGATTGCAGATATCTATGAATGCACCCAACATGCCCAACAGCTACAACAAGGCCCAATGGCTGATCGTCTGATCGTCTGATATGCATGCGTGCCATCCTTCTACCAACTTTAGCGCTCTTTGTAGTGCAAGTACGACGCGCGGTGGATCCCGACACCGGAAATGATACCTGGACGCGGATAGAGTATACTCGGAGTTATGCGCCCCGGATGTGTGGCACCCAGGAATCCAGATGACATGAACATGTACATTGTTTCTGCAAGTGAGCACGGACGGCGTCACGCACACTTCCTGCATCCACTCCTAAGCTCCTACATGCCTACACATCCGCATCCGCGCTCGGAAGCACGCTCTACGGCCGTATACGCACGAGCATGCATAGAATCATAGAATCATAGAAACCACAGAACACAGGACAACCTGATCAGTGAAGCCGCCACCCCTAAACCGGAATGACGTCACCCGCGTGCCCGCCGCCCAGCACGCCGGCGCGCGGCGGCGGTGTTCAGAGGATACTGTCGGGCGCAGGGCGCAGGGAGGGGGTGTCAATTCCGCTGATCTGGCTGATCGCGATCGTGCAGAGAAACTAGAGAAAAAACAACTGATCCGTTGATCCGTTGATCCCCTCGGTGATCCGTTGATCCACTACGACTGATGTGCGGGATTTTCTCCATTTTTCCACCCATAATGATCTTGACCCCATTTTTATTTGTATAGAGTTCCTTCCGGTCCCCCTTTCTTTCCGCGCGGCACTGGACCACAAATTCACAAAGGCATGTGATCATCCCCCGCCGGCGGCATGGGCCGCCGCAAAGCGAGGCGCGGCGCGAAGGCGCGAAGCGAGGCACGAACGTCGATGTACTACCTACTGTAGTTTCTGATTCACTCGGTGGATTCATAGACTCGTGGATCGTGTATTATGGATGTGGCGGTCTTGCGGTCTTGCTGGCCCGCTGGATGCCGATCGTGCCGACGCCGAGGCCGAGCGGCATGCCTATTGCCTATTGCCTACTGTATATTGTACTATGGTCCCCACGCCGTCCACCCCCAACCCCAAGTATAAAACGGGGTGGGCGGTGCCTGGGCGCGGCAGGAAACAATGTCCTCTGGCCTCCGTCAAACCGTTGTTCGGTGCTGGTCACTAGCCTCTAGCCTGGCCTCTGGCCTCTGGCCACTGGCTTTCGTCATCGGATCCCTGTCTCCCCTTCCATCAGGCCATTAGTCTTCTTGGCATTCTTTCCATCAGTCCTTCTTGGCCCTTGGCATTCTGGCCCTGGGCGGCCGGTGGCCCTGGACATGTGCATACAACATCGATCATTAAAACGTGACGAAATCTCACAACTCTCCCCCTTCTCTACTTGTACTTGTCGTCCGTCTCGCGGCGGCTCTCGGGATCGAGCGTGTTGCGCAGCCCCCACAGCGTCTTGCTCACTGCTTCCGACGCGCCGATCATCGGCTTGAGCACCGCGATCGGCACGGCGCGCACCACCGCCTTGAACGGGCCCTGCATGTCAGTTGACGGACGAATGACAATGACCCTCAAGGAAGGAGCTACTCACATCATCGCCGCTCTGCTCATACACCTCCATCGGGACGGCGAGGATGGTCTGTGCTGCCGAATTGAGGTTGCTCGAGAGGGACGAGTACGCGCCGCGCAGCCCCTCGCGCACGTTGGTCGGCTGGTTGGCATACCGGCTCTTCTCGCGGCCCGGCGCCCCCTCGTCATCTGATATATCGGCAGTTTCGAGAATGACGCTGTCCTCGACATCGCCCGGGCGCCCGAGCACGCCCTCTGCGCGCTCGAGCACAACCTGTGTGCCTGTCGCCAGCCGCGCGCCGAGCTTCATCATCTCCAGCGCCGTCGACTTGACAAACGAGTTCGTACCCCGCTGCACACCGCGCGCGAGCCGCCCGTCCTTCCGGTACTGCTCGATCGGGAGGAGGATCAGGTCCGCCACACCGCTGCCGACGTTCACCATCGAGCGGATCGGCGACACGCCGGAAATCACATCCGCGAGCTGGTTCGCCTTCACATCCGGCGTCCAGATATCCTGCAGCATGTCGGACAGCCGGTTCGAGCCGGTGATCTGTTGTCAGAGGTGAAAGAGGCGAAAAACGGATACCTCTACTCACGCCAGAGAGAGTCACGTGGCGGAGAGTCATCTCCGCGCCGTCAAAGTGGAAAAAGTTCATCAGCTCAATCGTCTTGCCCTGGCGGAGCGCGGCATAGT
The DNA here is from genome assembly GCA_025531455.1 of Apiotrichum sp. Y4204. Lineage (NCBI taxonomy): Eukaryota > Fungi > Basidiomycota > Tremellomycetes > Trichosporonales > Trichosporonaceae > Apiotrichum > Apiotrichum sp. Y4204. The sequence goes on from JAMYHL010000028.1 coordinate 331,268, forward strand.
CGACCCGCTTGGGCTTATAGTCGAGCTTGAGCTCGACGGGAAAGATCTCGACAAACTCTGGAAATGTCAGCAAAAACCCAGGCCCTGAACTCACGAAAGAAGGGCTCAGTCTTGGGAGCCACATCAAGCGGTACGGCCTCGGCTTCGGCGCCAGCCTCCTCGGCGCGCGGCGGGGTGAAGCTGAAAAAGTGCTTGAGAAAATCGAGCGCGTCCTGGTCGACGTGCAGACGGAGCGGGAGAATCTTGGCCTGCTGTCAGCTCCCACCCATGTTTCCAAGCTCACTCTAACGCGGATCTCCTCGTCGAGACGCGGGAGGTCCGGGCGGACAGTGGTGATTTCGAGGCGCACCATGTCCGCGTCCGTCTCACGGACGTTTCCCCGCGAGTCGCTCTTCATTTCTGTAAGAAACTTTTTCCATGTCGAAGTCTTGATGTGGTCGAGGATATCAAACGAAGAGGCGGTCACGTGCACGCGGGACGCGGTCGCGTCGTCTGGTGCGTATATGTCGATATCTGCCCTCAAGCCGTCGAGGCTAAACTCGATCTGGCCGCGCTTGGAGCGCGAGAGCCGCTTCCCGTGGAGCTTTACGTGGGACTTTTTCTGGGCCGCAGGAGGGCGCACCCCGGCATGGGAAGGGAACGGCTGCCAGCTGCTTTCCGTGGCGGTTTCCGCTATGCCGAGGTCGAGCAGCTCCTCGTCAATCGCAGCGAGCAGCTGCGTAGAGTCCATGTCGTCCCGCTGATCCGGGAGGCCTATGTACACAGAGTTGAAGAGGACAGAACTCGCCTGCTCGATACTCGCATCGGCCTTCTGCCCCGACGCGAGCAACTGCTTGATCTTCTCGAGCCGGCGGCGCATGGCCTTGATCTCGTCCTCGATCGCCTTGCGCGTCCGCTGCCAGTCGTAACCGTCATGCAGGAACACGCCAACTGAGCAGTTCTGCACCCGCACGCGTGTGCGCCCCATCCGCGTCTCCTCGCCATTCTTCAACACTGGCAGACTGTCCCAGTACCCCGCCTCATCCGCAAACCCATCGGGAAGGAACACCTTGACGGTCGCGCCGTTGCCTTCAGCTATGTGCTCTGCCTCGTCGGGAGTTTCCCAAGACCGGAGGGTCTCGCCCGTCTTGCGATCTGTTTTCGGAACAGACAGATGCTGCCGTGCCGCGTGGTCGAGGTAGTCGAGGTTGGTCGGCAGGTCGTCGTCGATCATGTCTGCGCCAGAGACAATATCCGGCGCTTGGCCGAATGCCTCCAGGTCGACAGACGCGAAAACGTCTATTGTCTGGTCGAGAGCCACCGGCTTGCGCTTCGGGGAACCCGTCATGGGCTCCGCCTTCTGAGGGACGAGCTTGGACAAATCACCCGCAAGTGCTCCCAGCGACGCGAGCGAGTCTGCACACGCAGTGACCTTCACCTTGGCATGGAGGACGTCGACGAGCATCGTCTCCTGTGGGAGGAGCGACCTCAGAATCGTCACGTCCGCAGCCTCAACAGCGACGAGCTGTGCGTATCCGGCGCGCTTCCACGCATCGAGCGAGTGCTGGAAGCTGCTTGACAGCTCGATGAGGTCCGTCGTCGCCGCCAGGTCGTCGACTGCCAGCAGGTGGATGCCCGACACGCCAATGTCCACCTGGCTGTCGTCCGCTTCGCTCTCAATCGCCGTACGCACCTCGAGCACGGTTGCAACAGCGACGAGCGCGCCGGGAAGGGTCGGCGTATCCACCCGCGCAGACACGTCCGAGAACAGCAGGTTGATGCGTGTGACCTCACTCGGGACAACATCCTCAAACACTCCCTCGGGCGTCTTGGCGTACATCTTGAGGTCGTGCACCCACTCGAGGTCTTTGGTGATGAACACCCCGCACGCGTTTGCCGAGAGGCGGATACCTGTCTCCTTGGTACGATCCGCGTGGGTGATCGACGAGAACCGGAGGTGGACCAGCGGCTCTGTATGCGCCGTGAAGCTCAGCGAGGTTGTGCGGCCGAAAAGCCGGCTCGGCTTGCTGTCTGGATTCGCGTGGTGGAAGATACTCGCGTCCATGGCCTGGAGGATAACGCTCGTCTCTTGCTTTTCCGTAGTGTTGGACTCGAGTTTGACGTCCACGTCAGACGCGTGGAGAGAGAGTATACGGTCTGGCGCCTCGGGGCTGACGTCCTTCGTGGCTTTGGGCACAATTAGCACCACCTCGCACTCGGAAATGGCGGCACGCAGCAGCGTCGCGGCAGGATCGTCGTCCTCCTCGTCTACTGCCGAGCTTGACGCTGATGAGCTCGCCTTGGACCCAAAGAAGCGGCTGCCAATCATCTTTAAATCGTCCCGCGGGCGCGGGGCCGACCCGTCGCCAAACGCGCCGTCCAACCAGTGCGTAATGTCGTCGGCGAAAAACTGCAATCCCTCCACTGTCGACTGCCGGATCTTTGCCTGCACCGAGGGAATCCTGCACGACACACTCTGCGTCTTCAGCCCCGACACGGGTGCCACGTCCGAGTACACCTGTACAGTTGGCAGCAGAACTGATTCGTCCCCCTCGGGCGCCAGTGGGCCAATGACCAAGAACGCCGTCGAGCGTTTCTCTGAGGTTGCTTCAGTTGACACCCTGCGCCGCTGCCCACCTGGCACCCGACTGAACAGGAACACCATGCGCTGCCACTCGACGTTGATGCCGCCCTTGGCCGCAGGATCGGGGACAAGGCTGGGACGACGTTGCGAGGCTGGGGCTGATGGCGTGTCAGTAACCGTGGTATTGAGGCCATGGATATCGAGTGTGACGATTCCCGAGCGGAGGTGTGCGCCATCACCCCACGAGCCACGACGGTTTGGCGGAGCGGGGCAGCGGATGTCAAGACGGATCATTGGACAGCGCACAGTCAGTAGAATGCGTTGGAAGTGGCTCCCGCCCACACGGTGGCGGAATGCTGCCTGCGCATCCAAATCGTCAATAATGGAGCTGGCTGTGCGTAAGTTGAGCATCGGGCGGGGCACGCCCTGGAAGGCTGGAGGCGGTGGCGGAGGCGGAGGCTCGCTCTTAGTCTGGATGAGCGGTGCGAGCGACCTGAGGACGGGGAGGAGTCTCTCGACAAGGGAAAGGTCGAGGAAGATATGAACCGGCAAAAGCTCCACAGATCCAGCTGAGGGTTAGACTCTAATCGGTCAGACAACCCACCATCTCGGTCACTCAGATCCTTCCGGATTGACACGGCTGGCGGACTGGGCGGTTCGGGGGATGCGGCGCCGCGAAGAATGCCCCTACCCTTCGGCCGGACACGCCACGCCTTCTCGCCACTGCGTTTCTGGACATTGGCATTGCGCCAGTCGACAGAGTCAAACTCGGGGAAGGAGGGCAGGTTTGCCGTTGTGCGCGTCTGCGGCTGGGTGCCCCACGATGCTCCTGGAGCGACATCATACTGCCGCGGGAGATTGGCGTCGAAGATGAGAACTGGGAAGGCGCCGCCCGGTGGCTCGTCGTCCCCACTCTCCGCAGACGCGAGGTACTCGAAGACCGAAGCGTCCGCGATTGAGAGTGAAACGATCGGCGCCTTGGGTGGTGATTCCTTGAGCTTTACCTTCCTGTCGCGCTTCACAGGAGACGGCGTAACACTTGGGGAATGATATGCCGCAACAATATCCTCGAGACGCAGCCGAATGTGGCCTATTGGGAGGAAAACCGATGCTGGGCGGGAGAAGAACTGCGGAACCGTAATGTCGTATTCCTCCGATGGGCTTTTCATATCGTACACCATAGCCATGTATACCCCCTTGATACGAACGCGAGCGTCAAACTGAGGCTGACATACGGGGACATCCTGTCTCTCGGTCTCGGCCTGTTTTGCAACTTGCCGGCCTCCGAGAGCGGCCTGGCTCACGGCGAGGAGGAAAGCGACGTGATGGGGAAGGAGGACGCCAGCAACAGTACCAATTGCGAGGTCCACACGAATAGAGGCTGGCGATGCAGGAGGGAGAGGCGGCTGTGCTGACGTGTTTGTCGAAGGGGAATGCGCGTCAGGCGACAGAGGCGCCTCATCCGGTGGTGGTCTGAATGCCGATGTTGTCGTCATGCGAACGACAATGTCCTCGGAGCCCAGGGAGAGCAGCATCGTCTCAGACGGCTCACTCGATGCACCAGGTGTGGGGGTGGCGGATCGGCTCGTCCCACGCGAAGACGAAGATGCCGCAAACGGGTTCGGCGGTATCGGCTCTGGTATCGCTGGTTCTGGGAGATGCGATCCGGCCACCCGCTCCATGTCCGGCGAGGAGGGCTGCTCTTGTCCAAACGATTGTGATCCCGTGTCTTCATCAATGGCGCTGTGGAACACAGTCATGCCGGATGCCGAGGTCATCGTGCTCTGCCGCAGATCGTATACTGCCTGCGACATGACCATGTCGTGGTAATCTGCATTAGAGTCTGATGACTGTGTCGATGCCGTGCCGGACGACGCGGAGGACATGGACGATGAGCGGGACATGAAGCGAGGACCAAGATGGGAGCCTGCGGGTGGCGACGGCGGGATCGGGAGAAGATAGACGGCCACACCAGAGACGTTCAGCACACGGACACGCGTGCGCGGCCCGGGGACCGTCTCGGCCACCTGGGCCGCCTCCGTCGCGTAGCGGATCTCCCCGACGCGAAGCTCGAGCACGCCGCTGCGCTCGTCGTCGGCGTATCGCACACGTAGGCGGACATTGCGGACCCTGCACTCCAGGCGCGCGAGGATACGTTCCACCAGGCTGGCCAGCACGGTCGTTGTCTCGACGCCACCTGGGCTGTCGCTTGCGGGGAACGCGCCGGGTCCGCCGGGGCCGTGGTCGTCCTCGAACGGATCGGTAGTGTTGAGAACGAGGGATTCGCGGATCGAGCGATCGAGTTCGGCGCCCTCGAACGCGTCCAGCTCGTCGTGCACAAAGGCGTCGGCCGCCGACGTGACGGATGAAGCGAGATCGACGTGGTGAGACCGATGTGGACCTTTGCTGCTCTTGGATCCTGGGGTGATTGCAACGTCCAGAGTGAGTGAGTCGACTGTCAGAGACAGAGGATCCGACCAGAGGTTCGGGAACGGCACGCGGGCGGCCACGGCGGCCACCTCGCCGCTCACAACAGTGAACGGCAGGCCTTGGGGGATGAACTCGTTGATTTCCTGCTGTCAGAGGTGGCTCTCGTTACAATGGCTTTCCTCCGGTAATAAACAAGCCTCAAGTCCAGTGGCGAGTCTCCAGGACTCCACTCACCTCGACATTGATCTCCAGACGCTCGAGTTCAACAAGGCCCTGCGAGATCTGGGCCTGGACGCGCTCCACGTCGAGGCCGGACGCGACGACAAAGCGGCCGAGTGCGCGCTTGAGGACATAGCTGAGGAAGCGGCGCTGTATGTTTGCCGGGAGGGAGATGGAGGGGAGCGAGGGGAGCGAGATGGGGAAGGTGAGGAACGACGGCAGCCACATAGTGGGCTGGCGGGCGGGGGCCAGGCGGTTGTGGCCAGCTGCTTACGCGTTCCGGGGGGACATGTGAGTCGGGGCGAATAAATAGCGGTGGAGTGTAGAGACTAGAATGAGGATCTGAAAAACAATGGTGAAGGAGAACAACAGGCTCGTCGCCATCTCAAGTATGCTGCTGGGCGTCTCTGTTGCTGTTGTCGCCACCCAGGGCATGTGGGGGTGACAAGGGAGGGAAGCCAGGCAGAGTGGCGGGATGACGACGGATGCAACGCGGAGATATCAGCCATCTCCGTATCTCCCCCCGTCGATGATGCTGATGCGGTCACCGTGTCGAGGTCGAGCCCATTACACCCATCGAGCAGCTGTCTATATCTCTGCACCACATTCTCCACCATGACACTCACAAGCTCGCCAACGGCGACGTGCGTTGCGACTCTCCTTGTATTGAACGCTCACACACAGATGGGACACGATCGAGGATGTCTTCTACCGCAAAGAGGAGGTGTACAGCATGTCGTGGCGTGTGCCCGACCTGAGCGACTTTCTCGTCGCGGTGGGGAAGAATGGCGGGCCCATCGGTAGGTACCATACCGCCCATACCCACCAGAACAGACACTAACTGTTAGCTCTTATGCGTGATGAGCGCAAGGTGTTGCTCCTCGGGAAACACGCGGTCGGCAAGCCCAAGATACAGGTGTACACCTCTGCAGGGCACCCCATCTGTAGCCTGAACGTGAGCTGCAACCATTGTGTGGATTCAGCTGACTTGCAGTGGGAGCTATCACCCCCGGTTCTTCTCCATTTCACGCCTACTTCGCTCGTAGCACTATCCGACGAGGGCACGTACCGCGTGTACGACCTGAGCGCGCCGGGCGAGTACGCGCAATTCACGCTCGGCGCCGAGGTCGCGGATCTTGGTATTGTCTCCGCGAGGGCATGGGACAACGGCTTAGTGGTGCTTACGGGTGGACTCCAGTTTGTCGAGTCGCACGGGTGGACAGGCGGGCGGGTCTCGGCGCTTGCGGCCTCGGGGCTCACGGACGCGCCGCTGGCGTGGGCGATCGTCCCGCCTGAAACAAGCACGAGCGGTCATGTCGAGGTTATCGTCTCTACCGGGTCCACGGTCATCACGCTCGACACTCTTGAGCGGATGGACCAGCGCCTCAGCCGCGGTCCGTTTGCACACATTGCGATTTCGCCCAATGGGCGGTTCTTCGCGCTGATAACCACCGCGGGGTTGCTGTGGGTCGTGAGCAGCGACTTTGCGCGCAACCTCTCCGAAGTGGATATCACCCAGTTTGCCGGCGACGGGAGCGGAATGCCGGATCGCATCGAGTGGTGTGGCGACAACGCGGTGGTTCTCGCATTCGGTGGACGCGTAGTGGTTGTTGGGCCCGGCGGCGACTCGCTGCAGTACGACTACCCGCCGGCAGTGGTGCTCGCTGGTGAAGTCGACGGGCTGCGGATCATCTCCTCGCATACCTGTGAAGTATTGCAAAAGGTTCCCGACACATCGCTCGCCGTCTTCCGGCCAGGATCAGAACATCCCGCTGCGGTGCTGTACGACGCGCTCGACCACTTTGAGAATAAGTCGCCGAAAGCAGACGAGGCGATACGCAGCATCCGCCCGGACCTCGCACGCGCGGTGGACACCTGCGTCGAGGCCGCCGGCCGCGAGTGGGATGTAACCTGGCAGCGCCGTCTCCTCCGCGCGGCGCAGTTTGGTCGCGCGTTCCTCGATCTTTACAACCCCATCGATTTTGTTGCCATGGCCAAGACGCTCAAAGTTCTCAATGCCGTGCGCTTCTACGAGATTGGCATTCCGATCACTTATGACCAGTGGGTGTCACTTGTTCCTCGACCCATGACAAGAAACTCACCGCTGACATCAGATACATGTCCATCGGTCCGCCAGCACTGATCACGCGCCTCCTCACGCGCAACCTCCATCTCCTCGCCCTCCGTATCTCGCAACACCTCGGCCTGCGCGTCGACCCCGTGCTGAAACACTGGGCGTCGGCGCGCATCGCCCGCGCCAAGGGCGACCCACGGGACACGGCGTCCGACGCGGTCATTTGCCACGACATTGTGAACAAGTTTGAGCAAGAGGGCGAGAAGGGCGTATCGTATGCCGAGATTGCGCGGAGGGCGTGGGAGGCTGGGCGGGTCACGCTCGCTACTATGGTGAGTGGCCTAGATACATGATGGGAAATCGATATCCAACCCTGACCCCAGTTACTCGACTACGAGCCGCGCGCAGCGGAGCAGGTGCCTCTTCTGCTGCAGATGAAGCAGGACAAGATTGCGCTCGAGAAGGCGGTCGACTCGGGAGACACGGACTTGGTATACCACGTCCTCCTCCGTCTGCGCGCTTCCCTCTCTCCCGGCGACTTCTTCCACCTACTTGACGACGGCGCGTCGCCGCAACTCGCGCCCGCCGTCCGCCTCCTACAGGTCTACGCGCGCGACAACGACCGCCAGCTCCTCCGCGACTTTTACTACCAGGACGACCGGCGGACAGAGAACGCGACGCTGGAGATGGAGGAAGCGGGCGCGACGCCCGCGCCCGACGAGCGCATCGGACACCTCAAGAATGCGCAAAAGTTCTTCTCGGAGCACAAGGACCGCGCATTCGAGGCAAAAATGGCAGAAGAGGCGCATCGCCTCCTCGCCCTACAGCTCACGTACGAGCGCGAGACGGAGCACAAGTTTACCTTCACGGGACTGACGGTCGACGGGTTCATTACGGCGCTGCTCGTCGAGGGGCTGAATAAGCGTGCAGAGCACGTCCGCGCAGCGTGGAAAGTCCCCGACCGCAGGTGGTGGTGGCTCAAGCTCAAGGCCCTCGCGGCAACACATAACTGGGACGGGCTCGAGGCGTTCGCAAAGTCCAAGAAGAGCCCGATCGGGTATGAGCCGTTTGTCGTGAGTTAAGAAGTAGCGTCGGAGTAACTCGCTCACACCACCAGACACACCTCCTCTCCGTCACCCCGCCGCAGCCGCTGCATGCCGCGACGTTTGTGCCGCGGTGCGACGCGCGCCAGCGTCCAGACCTGTACGCCCTCTGCGGGCAGTGGGGCAAGGCTGCCGAGGCGGCAAAGGAACGCGGCGACAAGGCTGTTCTAGAGTATGTGTTATCTCCTGTTGATCGCTCCCGAATGCTAACATCAAAGGGACCTGCGCCGGCGCGCACCGCCAGGCCTGCCACAGCGTGAGGTAGAGGAGGTCATGCGTAGGCCCAAGTAGAGACGGTTGGGATGTGTAGGGTTACCCTGGAAGGGCGTTCGATATCCGGCTTTCATTTCTTGTAATGCACTGTCATGAGTTTGATCAATCAGTCAGTAACGTTGCGTCGGCCCGACAGCGATGGGACACGGTAGTACATTGACGAGAAATACACTATACACAAAAAGCCGCACAGGGCGGGAGGCAACTAGCTGAATCTGCAGTCTCGAGCCGCGAGTCCGTGTATAAGATGCTGTGATGAGACGATGATGAGAACACGACGGGCGAGGTACGTGATCGCTGTACAAATGGCGCTGATCAGATGCTAACGGAGAAACAGTACGCTCCTGCGGACTATGATCGGCTGTGGACGAGGAGCACTTCCGGAGTGGACATGCGGCGCGTCGACCCCATTGCCGACGAATCGAAGCCTGTGAGAGCCAGGACGTGGCGGGCGAGCATGGAGCGGTCGTGCACTTCGTCACGGTATACAACGCGCATTGCCTGCACTGCCGGGCTGGCCGGAATGCGGGGGACGGACGGTGTTTGGGGAAGGGATAGGGGTGCGTTGGGCGAGTCGGGGGACGAGTGGTTCGAAGTGGAGTGCACGAGCGTCGGGGGAAGAATAAGAGGGAAGAGGGTGTTGAAGCGCTCGTCCTGGCTTGACGCAACGGGCGGACGGACAATCATGCGCAACGCGGCAGTGCGGGCCTCGTTTATTTCCGCATCCGAGTCGAGCTGCTCCAGCCGGGATTGCCAGATGCTGCGGTTGGCCTCGCATGCGTCGGCGAACACGCGCATCTCAGTCAGGGCTGCCGCAGTAGCAGAGAAAAGCGGGTCGGTGAACAGGTTGATAAAGTTGATTTGTCCACTTGCTTGCATGCGGGCGTCGACACCCACAGCCACAGACACGGGTAACTCGAGCTCCTCTTCCAGAGATGCCTGCTTGGTCCATTCATCCAGGAGAACCGTAGACCAGTGCTCGGACACATCTATAGGGCGGGTCTTGGGTCAGCAGGGCAACGTGGAACATATCCTTACCGGGTTGCTGATGTCAGCGCACTTGATGAGCGCCTGGGAGAGCATGACACGGTCCTCTTCACACAAGCTGTCGCGGTCGGTTGCAGCGTCGTCCTGCATGGCGGTCCCAAAGTCCTTCAGGCGCTGAATCCACGCAAAGTGAAGAGCCATGTCGGTTGCGAGAATGGCGCTGTACAGCACACGTCGGAACCCACGCGTGTCAATCGCAGCACGAGCCGGGAACTGTTGCGCCTCTGCCGGCGGCGCGGCACCCAAAAGGAAGCCAAAGTTGTGTTTCCGGAGAAGGTGGACGATGAGCATGCAGTGCATGTTCTCGAGCACCGACTTGTCGGCGTACACGACCGACAGCGGGACCTTGGCGTTTTTCTGGGTCGAGTTAGCCATTAAACATGACAAAACCTACCATGAACGCATTAGACAGTCCCGGGTGGCCGACATCGTGGCCAATGGCGGCAATCATGACGGCCAGGACATCCTGAGGACGAAGGATGGCACGGGCACGGGCAGTGCCGCGACCCGCCGAGGGCCGGCTCTCTTCTGAAGGCCGTTTCCACACCGACTTTCCGGGCTCCAACTCCAGAAGGAACTCGACAGGCGGTGCCAAGCCGATAACCATGAGGAAGTGGTATGTGGCCTGGAGAACATCGATCGCGTGAACGTAGTTGTGGTACGGGTTCGGGGAATGATAGATGGCACGAACAGCGAACAGGAAACGGTTCACCTGATCTGTGACAATGTCAGCTATATTTCCCGTTTTTTTTAGCTCACCCTGTCCAATTTTCAAATCCGCAATGCCCTCCGTGTGCAGAATAGACTCGAAGAGAAGGCACGCAACGCGGTACAGGTCCCCAGGTTCGAGCTTGTGAGGCTGGAAGTCCCAGGTTGCCATCGCCTTGACCAACCGCTCGCGCTCTCCACGGGGCAATGGCGCCGACAAGCTACCAGAGTCAGTCGTGCCCACAGTCCAAATACTCACGCCTCGTATTCGCCCATCTGAATGTCAATCGAAGACATAGTCTGGTGGTACATTTCGCCAAGGACCTCCGCAAACTGCGTCGTGCGACCGTTGTCAGCCGCCTCTTGTTCCTCATCGCCCGCAATGACGCTGTCACGAGGCGGGTGGGGTTTAGCCGCTTCGTCCGCGGGCACCATGCGTTTGGAGGCGCGGTCGAATGCAAGAGCAATACCACCCGTGTCGACGCTGCGTCGACGTGCCTCGGCTATCGTATGCAGGTTCACAGGGTCGTAGAGCTCATTGATTGAAGGGAAATGTGAGTGGGTGGACGTCGGTGGGGCCACGTTGACATGGACCGAGGATGACGGTCCCGGAGTCTGGACCGAATCGTGGATCTCACTCTCAGCGGTGGATCCAGTATTGACGCGTGCGAGGTTGGATTGAGTGCTAACTCGGCGATTTCGGTTCGTGTGCGCAAAGGCCGACAGCACCCTTTCTCCCTCGTGTTCGGCGCCGAGACCGAGAGCGGTGGGAGTAAGAACGACCTTTGTGGGGTCATCGTGTGTTTGATCAGTGGTATGCGATGCCGAACAAGACAACTCGATGATGGTGTCTGTATTCCCTCCCAGCCCTGCGGCGACGAGCTGCTTGACAGTCGGTACGGTGTGTGGGCCATAGGGCGGGTGCAAAACTCCAAAGGCGCCAGCGTCGATGCACGCCTGAACGGCAGCGGCGGAGAGCGTCCCAGAGGTAACATACGCAATAATCACAGGATGTGGCGAGGGCGAGGGGCTGATTCCGTTGCTTTCCGTAGGGCTTTCGGGAATGGTGCTGCAGAGCTGCTCGACGTGTTGAATCGTAGACAGGGCCGCGGCAAGCCATTCGTCCTCTCGCTTGCGAGCGTGATCTAGAATATCCTGCTGGTAGCAGACTGCTGTCGGGGTAGTTCCTCGGGCAAGCAACAACGATAGGGATGGTAACGAGGGCGTTTCTCCCAGAGGGCACAGAATCACTTGCTGTGTGGATTGTCCGGAGTGACTCGGCGTAGATAGTCGGGCAAATGTCGCATTGGAGGAACCAGATGCCAATATTCCTGGAAGATGTGTTGCCTGTCGAACAGCCGTTACTGTTTGGGTCAGCATAAGATTTCAAGGGAACTTTGGGCAGCGAGTTGGAGTGTCATCGATTGCAATGTTTTGCTTGGCGTGAGGCACGAGGTGGCTTGCGCGCTCTGATCACCGGCATCCTGAGCCATGTCTCTGAGCGACGTTCCGCGGGTTCTAAAGATCATAGATCTTCCTAGGTGGCCGTGCGAGAGGACATTTCCTGGCTCCCTGTGGCAAGTCTCAAGTGGTCAAATAGCCAGACTGAAAACGCGGGGCGCGCGCCAGCAAACAGGAACGCGCAGGGAGCAGCACACCGCTCTCGCCACATAGCGCACTGCTCTGTCACATCACACATGCAGGGCTGAGGTGAGACCGGGGGTAGGCGGGGTGATTGTTGAGACCCCCTGTTCCTGGACTTCAGGATGCCTCACAGACCTGGACTGGCCAGCGAGTGTGCGTGCGTGTGCTTGTAAGATGCCGAAGCCGAACAACGAGGGACAGACACAACAACACAGGAGAGACGAGTACAAGGGTCGAACTCACCTTCAAGGTTACCCTGCCGCAAAATGTCCACGAGATCATCGCCTACCGCCGCGGGCCGGCGAGCTCCGCCCCCGCGCATTCGTGGGTCGAACGCGACACTTCCGCGGGGCATCTTGAGGGACGGAGCGGCCAAGTTGGCCGAGTCATAGTCAGGGCGCGTAGCTGAGAGTGCGCGGACATGTTGGTGGGCCTTTGCTTCAGCGGCAAGTGTCCCCGGCGATGAAGGAAGACTAGCTGTTGTAGTTGTCTGGGGGCGGAAATTGTGGACACCGGACAGCGGGGAAGGTGGTCCACTGGGAGTGAAGCCACCCAGGCCAGACTTTGACGACGGACTGAATGGGGTACTAGCCTTGAGGCCTGCGCCGAGACCAGTACCGAGGCTCAGCCGGCGAGCGTGGTCGTCATGAATGACATCGAGCTGGCCCAACGTTCGTCGCGGGCTGGGGCTCGACTCTGATGACGGCGAGAACGACCCATAGTGAAGTGACGGTACCGATGGACGGTGGCCAGGGAAGGCCCCCGTCGACTCTGGCAAAAGGACGAGAATGGATAGTGGCGATGTCTCCATTACGATCAGGAGAACTGAGCTCGGTACTCAAAAGGCGGAGTGTGGTGTGACGAGAGAAACAATCTTGCAGAGTATGGTGAGCCAGTAGGTGAGATGGGGCACAAATGAAAGCCAATGATGGGCGAGAGCGACTCTGAGGCAATGTCAGTAACAGAGGTCCGTCGGTCATGTGGTTGGGGGCCGAGGCCAATATCATGGAATTGCAACCGAGGAGATGTGGAGGTCCGTGGCAGGGGCAATCGATGCAGTAGTGGTAACCGTCGTCGCCAATGCCCAGAATGCACACTCACAAGCAGTTACAGAAACAGCAATGACAAGCGTGGAAGTTACTTGGATCTGCCGAAAACTGGACTCAAAGGCGGTGCGGACAAGTGCAACGTGCCAAGTGCAAAGTTGTCGACAATGGCAGCAGGATCGAGAACGCGACGATAATATCGAGTGGGCGATGGCGCACAGAGATATGACGATGGACGAGATTGTCTGCGACTAGAAGGGTCGCGATTGTGTGCACAGGATGACAGGGAGAGTTTTGGATGCGTTGTTTTGGGGAGCCGAGGTACGACAACGAGGACTGTAAGGGGTGTGGACGTCGTGGGTTTAAAATATCGGGAGGAAAGCCGATAGGGCTGGTGTCGCTGTTGGTGGATCGGCGACCGGAGTGGACGAGGATGTCGGGGATGAGGTTGAGCTCGGAGTTGGAGATAGGAGGCGATACCAAACAGCTGACGGAGAAGATGAAGGAGATAAAGGAGACACAAAACAGGTAAGAAGAGAAAATCAAAGGAATAAAAAAAGGAAGGGCAAAAAAAAAAGGTTGTCGCCGAGGGCAATGACGACGAGCGAGGTGGTGGTGGTGAAAGGGGGTGTGTGGGGTGGGTATATGGAGGTGGCTGCAATGCTCTGGGTGCAGGTGCGGTGATACGCTCTGATACGCTGCTACGCTGGTGCGGGGAGGTACGTTCCTCCTACGCTGGCAGAGGCTGAGACATGTACTGCAGGCAGGGAAAGGGCGGCAGCACAGTAGCACAACAGCAGGCGCGAGGCAAAAGCCAAGCAGGCAGGGAGAATCAGGACGCAGATCCGCAGAGCTATCAGAATTCAGAGATCAGCAAGAGGAAAAAGGGAGCAGACCGAGCCGCGGACGCTGACCATAGCGCTGTGGCTTTGGGCCTCGGGCGCTCTGCCTCTGCGGGCTCTGCTCCACCGCTCCGTGCCATGCCGTGTCGTGCCGCGACCCGCCATGTTCTGTCTCTCTGCTGCCTCTCTGGCTTTCTACCATTCTCAACATCTCGCCTCGTTCATTTCTCCATGACATGCTACATGCTGCGCCGGTACGCCGGGACGCCGGCCCAGCATTACAAGCATTATGTAGCGTCAGAAGGCCCGAGGAACCGGAGAACCGGAGGGCACCGGCGCGGTCGGCGCGGTCGGCGCGGTCGGCACGCAAACCTCCGTACCTCCGGCGGCTCAGCAACCAAAAACACACCATAGAAACACAAGTTCCCGGGACGGCCCTCATTAGCTCATTAGGTAACATCATATCAAACACGCTCCAAAACGACGAATAGTGTGCATAGTCTTTGCCGCAGATCAAGGCACACGCATTAATCGACGGAAAAACACAAGGAAAATACAAAATACAAAGCACCTAATGCACCTAAAATACAAACCACAAGAAAATACAAATGTCCGCGGCACAATCCCTACAATGGTATTTGTATTCCTGGCCACTTGGGAGTTTTAGCGCAGGTTCTGGGTGGAAATCAATCTCCAAATGACGTCCTGGGCTGGGATCGCTGGGATCTGAAGGATTGTAGGATCGACCTGGGTGGTCCGTGCGTTGCCCCACATTCCTTCTGCCCCTCGATGCCAAAAGGTAATGATCGCCGTCACGCCCTCTTTGGAGAAAAAGATCGACGCTGGGATCGCTGGGATATCTGGATCTGGATATCTGAATTGGCTGGCCTGTCCCATTCTCGAATTCTTGAATTCTCGAATCCTCGGCTGACTACGCACAGAGCTCGCAAACGATGTATTCGTCCTCTCGATAGCTCAAATGGCCAATAGTCCAGTAGCCAGCGGCCCACAACAATCTCGACCGCCTCATCCGTTGGAAGCCGCCATGTAGTCACCTTCGATGGCTTTCAGCCCTTGGGATTACCTGAGCGCGCCGCCTTTTCAATCGGAGATCTCGTTTCGGAAAGGGACGTAACCCCACGTACTGTACATTCCTTTCGTCTGTGAGTTGTGAGTCTGCACCCTGTGGGCCGTGGGCCTGTAGCGAGAGTGCTCTATGCAAGCTCTTGCAACTCAGCGTCCATTCCTTCAGTGCCGTTTCTCGGACGCCACAGTACCACAGTGACTCGCCCATCGTGCCTGGCCTGGCATCGCAAGGCAGCACCATGGCATCATGAGGTGCGCGATGCGCGATCCCGTGGCATGTGGCATCCGGGATGTGACGTCTTGAGATCTGCAAGTCTTCGGGTTTCGAGGACGAGCACAGCATAATACACAGTCCGAGTTCTGAGCTTCTGAGCATGGATAGTGGGAATGCTTGACAAGCCGAAAGGGTACCTGCGACAGTGACAACACAAACGCCATCCCGCAGTGCAACTGTGGCGCAGCGCCCAGTTGTCGACGGGCACCGGGCGTCTTATGTCTCATCGCTCGGCCAGCCACCCCTGAGCGGTGTGTCCTTTTTCTGGAGGTACAGGGCTCATGGTCGTTAATTTGAAGTCGGTTGGAGGACGTCAGTGGTGTTCATATTCTGTAATCGATTATCAAGACTCGGATTGGACGTTTGAGGTCACGGTGGCCGTTGCCGTGGCTTGGTGTCATCCCTATACCCGGCTCTGGTATTTGGGCAGTTTGCAGTCGGGAATGTAGCAAAGTGCTGCTAACTACCAACTGGCAACTTGCCCTACCGAGCTCTGCGAGTCAAAACTATCGTTCTACCCCGCATGGCCTCTGTGACTCATCAGCTCTTTATCTTACTAGATCCGGTTTCCTTGGCAGCTATCAGTTCTGCTCAGCATGTTCGCGGGCAAGACGAACTGGGATTCAGGCAATATTACGGTAACGCGAAGAGAGATATTGTTATCCTGAGGCGGGCAACTCGCGGCTTGCATCTTCATCGTTTGAGAAGAGCGCGATCTGGGAAGCTCCGATGTGTTCTGGAAGACGACATGATACACGATATGTACTGTACTTTTTGGCGCGCTCGGCGCGGTATCCTTGGCGCACCTAGGGTACTCCTGTAGGGTCTGCTCTTCACATTCCATTCCATAGTCTCTACTCTGACAACTAGGCTGTTTTATCGTCCCCCGGACCGATCAGGAATGGCCGCGGACCGAGCCCGCGCGCCGAATGTTGTGCGCAGTGTCGCGGATCCCCGAGATTCATGAGCTGTCGACTAAAGGTCGGGATATGCGATCGCTGATGAAAGTCTTCGTTTCTGAGGTCGCGCACTTCTCCAGATAAGCATGTGTAGAGCATATGAAAGGCCAAGTGCACAGTCTGCTCAACTTGATGCTCCTGTCATCCTGGCATTCTGGCCTTTGGCCTATCTCCACCTAACTTGACCTCTGGAGCTCGGGCTTTGAAGCTTCAAAGGTTCCTCATTGCAACATTCCACAGTTGGTAGGGATAGTTCGCCACCATATCCACCATTCGACCACCATCCTGATATCCAATATCCGTGACCTTGCCATGTCACCTTGCCATTGCATCCCATGACCACCAGCGCCGGACGCCCTGGTGGCGGTCACGAGTGGTATATAATAATGAGGGTGGTTGACTGGACTCTAGTCACCTCTTGATCCACATGATCCGAACCTGATCCGGCGTCGTTTGCACACCACCACTTCTTGCTGCTGCTTCTTTCGCACCTGGGCTCCAATGGATACTCCCAACGTCATTGGACAAAGAATACCTCGAAGCGGCCCGCTGCGACGAGCGAGCTCGAGCTGATCATCTGACTGCCAGTCGCCTAGTCGCTCGTCGCTCATTGTCTCACCACCTCACCATTGCACTACTGTTGCCTGAAGACCGTCCGACTAACGAAAGTATATAAACCATCCCAGCCGCGTCGTTAACCCTCTGTTCTTCCTCGTTCCTTCCCTCCATCTTCTCATCTCTCATCGTTGACTCACGTCCTCTGTCATCCATCAAGATGCCCGACAAAGTCACTTACAGCGGCACCAACAGCCAGGTGAGCTCTCCCGCCGTCCATTGAGCTCTCTTCTGACGGCAGGGAAACCATTACTGTAACCGCTCGGACGGGGCTGGTAACACTGGATACCACTACTCGAAGTGAGTAATGTGCTTAGCCCTCTCTTCTCTTGTATCTTCTTACCAGTCCGCCCTCGTCCCTATCCGCCCTCGTCCCTCTCACTCTGCGTCTCATTCCCCTGCTCTCCCGAGTAGTCTTGTCTCACTCTGGGCTATGCATTTCCTCACCTCCCACTCCCTTCTAGTTCAGTCACTGATAACAGCACCAACGGGTCGTACTACTACTCGAACACGAACGGCTCGACGTACTACAACTCGGGTATGCACTCGAATTGCGGCCTTCCCCTATTCATCTCTAACCACAGGTTCCGGATACTCGCAGTACACCTCGCCCTCGGGCGACACCTCGCGCTCGTACGGCAGCAGCAACTCGGGATCCAAGAAGTAGTCGACGCGCGTAAAACGTCACAGCGCGGAGAAGGCGTCTGTGCTCGCGGGTACCAAGAAGCAAACGTTGTATATAACCAAAGGCATGAATTAGCGTACCCGCCACAGGGCGTAACGGAGAGTGTGACTTGGAATGATATGAGATAGTGGCGGCGTTGTTCTGACTGTGGAAGATGGGACTTCTGACCCGCTGACTATCGGACCTGACCATGTCTGCCTTGACCATCCGCCTCCATCAAGTCCATGTCACATGGGAAACGGCCGGCATGAACGGGGTGTTATTCATGTATTTTGACGTAACGTGCCATGAGGCAAGCACCGATGATGTCTCGACGCTAGCATTCGCATCTGCGGGAACTTCATGGCAAACCAAGGCGGAGCGGACCCCGTTTGTCTCGACGTGTTTTCCTTCTCCTTTCGACTAGGTGCACATCTCATCACGCAAGTCCACACGTAAAGTCAAGGTCGAGCTGCAAGCCCGTGCGCAAGCCGTGGGCAGCGAGAAAGAACTCTGGGCGCGCGGCCGTGGTGCCCAGGGGCTGAACTCGATGCATCGATGACACTATCGGGTATCGGGTATCGTGCCGGACGTGCCGCCGATCATCGAACGGGCGAGACCGGAGTGATCGAGACATTTCGTAACTCCGTAAAATCGTAACTATCGTAACTTACAGGCAGCTGATAAGGTAACTTGCAGGCAGATCCGTCGCTGTGGAAAGCTTCAGGGTACGTTTACCACCGCAAGATCCCCGTAGGCCGTAGGCCTGGAGACATGCAGCTCGGGCACGAGCGCCTCCGGCGCCGGGTGTCGGACATTGGAATGAGCGAGATGACCGGTCTGTCTGAGATCTGGCATGCTGGTAAACGTCACTGGTCGACTTGGCGATCGCGCGATTGCGCCGGGACGGCGCGCCGTCTCCCGTGCCGACGCCCATAACGTTCGTCATCGAGGTCAAGAGGCCCGGGCACGCTGGACGTGAACGCGCACTCGGGATGTGTCAGTAGGCAAGAGGCAGTGGGCTGGCTGTTCGAAAGCTCGAGTAGCGACCACACTCGCAGGTGCATGTGGCGGGCATGCAGATGGAGAAGAAGCACCGAGCGCAGCTCTAGGATATCCGAGGCAAACCTGGCCTCCGAGCAGACCAAGCTCGCTGATAGAAACGACCTGTATGCAATGCTTGTACGTCGTCCTCTCTCTCCATGTCGAGCGCTGCAGTTCATCTCCCTGCCACGAGCGAGCAGCTCATGTTTGGGTTTAGGCAAGGCATGCTCGGGCAGTCCCGGCCATGACGCGGCGCTTCGAAACGCACGTTCCCATCCCACTCCGTGGATCCGTGACGTACCCCCAAGAAATGTGCGCCTCCGTTTCTGCCCCCAGATCGATGTGAAAGGCAGATGGACTGTTCACATTCTCACCCCGCGACGCAGCTGGTTGGGAGGAGTGGAACGTCAGCGGCGGCCTCGAGATCGACGACATAGTCAACGGGGGTACGAGCGACGGCGGGCGTCGACATGGCGGTCTCCATCGCTGATGAGTGCATGTCGGGAGGAGGCGGATCCTAGGATGATCCTGCGTATGGAGTCGACGTGGGCAGACAATACCTGTGTGTGTGAAGCAGTATGTAGACGCGTACGCATCGTGATTCGAGATAATCAGCAATAGTACTAGTGACTGTAAGTCGCTGCAAGCGATCGCACCGAGATCGATATGATCGCGATAGTGGTAATGGTAACCTTCAGTGTTTGCATGCGATAAGCGCGCGCGGTATCGCCCACTTGACTTGCATCCATTTCTCACGCGAGTTCTCACGAGTCGCAAATACCACACCCACCCCAATCGACGCGTTGCGCGTTGGGGGGAACTAGCAGCGCTGGCGGCGGGAGCCGCTGACCACCCACTGACCCACTGAGCCACTGACACTGACCCACCTCCACTGAGCCGTTGGGGCGGCGGACAGCGCCGCCACCACAGCCAAGCGCCTGCAACCCCCCCACCACTTCTCCCATCCCCTCCACTCGTATCATCCACTCGAGCCAGGCGCGATCCGCGACTTGATAACTGCGACCTGAGATATGCGAGGTATGCGGGCGGTGGACCAGGCGCGGGTACGTGGGCGGGCGCAGTTGCGAGTCACTGTCTTTTTCGAGCAGAGGCAAGAAAGGGGGTTGTGAACTTGATGGTCTATGAGCCTACGGAGGTCCGGCAAGCGCTCGATCATGGTGTGCTGCGAGCTGTGGTTTCTCAGAGGTCGAGGAGGATACTTAAGATACTTAAGCAGAGGTCAACCTCTTCCGACAACAACAACAAGCACCTCAACACCAAGCACCTTTCCAAGCACCTCTCCACCAAGCACCTCTGCCTCCGAGCACCTCCCACCACAGATCCACACCACTCTCAGCCAACTCACAATGTCCGCGCAGGTAAGCCCCCCATCATTACCAGTCCTGACGCCAGACCGCCACCCTCCAGCACAACCAGGAGGAGACCGACGCGTACTGGTACTCGTACCTCGGCGTCATGGACCAGATGTAAGGTCCGATGGGCCAGCAGCGGCGCCACACCAACAACCCGCGCCCGAGCCACAACCTATAATTTCCGAGCACGAGTTGCAGTAGATTAGAGACGCATTTATTCATAGTCGGTGGCATCGCCACAGTAATAGCCCCGCAGGCGATAGACGACATGCAGCATTGTTCATAGTTACAGCTTTACAGGATCTAGCAGTCGCAGGTGCTCAGAGTCTACGCGAGCACGAAAAGTACGACTAGTCCACAGTCCCAGTAATGTCCCAGCACTGTGGGATGTGGGACCCTGTTTGTGAACGTATCGCGTACGCCAGGCACTCCCTTGCCGCCGGCACGCACATTCGTAACGCGCAACGCACGCGCAGGTTGCACAGCTGCAGCCTCTGCCCCAAAGCCGGTGCCGCAGCGAAACGAGGTGCGGAATGTGGGACGTGTCGGGCCCTTTGCTGCCCCCATCGGAGGATATCCAGTTTCCAGGGATGTGGGATGTGGGATGTGGGAATTCGTCCGAGAGCACCTATACAGTATGCTACATTCCAAGCGGCGAGCTCCAGAGATCCGGAGAGTAGTTAGTGACCAGGGACGCGATGTCCGGCCCGGGCAGGGATGGGTGTGCAGGGCGCCTCGTGCGACAACACTACCTACCGACCTACACCAATGCGCCTGGAAGACAGGTAAAGTGGCGAGTGGCGCCACGAACGCTCGCGCATCGATCGACTCTGAACGACTGTGGACTATCGGATTATCCGGCGCTTTTGTGTACGTTTCTCTCCGAGGACATCGACCGCTTGGATCGCTTCGTCTGTGGTTATTTCTTCAATTCCTTCCTTCAAAGCCCCGACCTCACTACAGGACACGGACAGGTGCGAGGCGAAGCATCGAAGAAGCAGAGAGCGCGTTACTGACACGTACTGGCACGACACTTTCTCATTATAGGAGCTGCCGACCTGCCTACCTGCCGAAGTACCGCTCCTCAGGAAGAACGAGTGATTCGGACTTCGCGCCCTCACCACGCAAAGGGGAAACTCTGTCTCCAACGCCTCCAACCCCCTCACGCTACCTGTTGACCGTCCGCTGGAACAAGAAAAATCAGGGCTGCAGACGGCGCGGCTCGGCTGTCCGTGCCCCAGGATTGTGACGTTGCGTTGTGTTCTGATGCGTCGCAGATAGCATACTGTATGTTGGGCTGGCAGAGCTTGGAGACTACCGCTTCCACCGCTCTCACACACTTGAAGAGAACAAAAACAGGAAACGACACCTGACGCACTCGCACTTGCACTCGCCTCGAGGCGCTGTTTGTCCTCCCCCGCGGCCCGTGCTTTTCTGTATTACTGTGGGAATCCACTGCCTTCCGAACGCGACATCGAGGCGAGGGCCTGGGGCTTTCGCGGCGCTCTTTGTTTTCCTCCTGTCGTGTGACTCGTGTTTGAAGGCTGGCGTCGTGACTCGCACTCCGAATGGCGTAGGGGAAGGCAGAGGAGCGAGAGGACGAGGAGGGAGCGGACGAGGAGCGAGGAGCGTGAAGGACCAAGAGGTCTCCATGTCAAGCTCTCCAAGGCATAAATACGGCCTTCCTCCCCTCTCTTCCCCCATCCACTCATTCGTCCCACTCACTCATACCACCCATTTCACCACTTCACTACAAGACAAAGATGTGTGGCCAGTCCTGCTCCGTAAGGTCCCCCCAATTCTCCAACTAACAGCAGCACGACAAGCCCGCCGCCGCCGCCGGCTCGGCGCCCATCACCATCCCCAAGTCCTCGCAGCCGCAGGAGGCGCACAGCGGCTCGGCCGGCTCCCACGGCTCGCACTCCGCTTCGGCGGCTACGCGCGCCGCGCTCGCCGCCCCCGCTGAGGACTCGCTCTCGATTACCCCCATCGCGCCCGTCGCGCCCGTCACTCCTACCAAGTCCGCGCCGCCCGCTCCGCCCCGCCCTGCGTCCGAGCCCCAGCCCACGTCGCACAAGGTCCAGGCGTCCGAGCCCGTTCCCGCCCCCGAGTCGGCGCCCGCTTCCCAGGCTGAGGCGCCCGCCGAGAACGAGCCCGCCGAGGCCGCCAAGATCGAGGAGCCGGTCCTCGCCCCCGTCGTTGAGAAGGAGGCGCCCAAGGCCGCCGAGACCAAGGCTACGGAGGTTGAAGCTAGGGACGTCCCCGCTAAAGCCTCCGCTGCGACAGCCGAGAAGCCCGCCCCCGAAGCTGCGGACAAGCCCAAGGCCCCCGAGGTCGTCAAGGTCACTGGCTTTACTGTCGCTGAGGAGTCCAAGGCCGCTGAGGCTGACAAGACCGCTGAGAAGGCTGAGGAGGTTGAGAAGGTCGAGAAGGACCAGGCTGAGGGTAAGTCTACATACTGATGGAGCTGACTTGTAGCCACGGCCTAGACCTCCCGATGCGTCACCTCCCAGGGTGGTTGAGTTAGTTCTGTAGTATAGTCATGGTATTATGTCGGCGAACGTTGTGCGGTTTGCATGGTATGAGCAAGTCAGTGAGGGTGATTAGTGGGACTGGAGCTGTGAGCCCACCATTTCCGCTTGGCCTCTTTCACGTAAAGCCCGGAAGGCCAGAAAAGTACCACCTGTGCCTGTGCCGATGGGAAAACGCGAGTGTGTGGCAGGGGGGAGGAGCCAGTTGATAGCAAACAGCTTGGTGGAGAATACCGGGATGAGCTTTGAGCGATGAACAGAACGTCGGGTCAAGAACACGAAGGTATGCAACAGCCCCAGTGTCCAGAGTACCAGAGTGCCAGGATCTCAAAGCTGTATGCATACTGTATGTGGCTGGTGTGTATGTCCTGAGTACATCTACGCCCAGAGTGTGGTCTTTGTGGACAATCCGCCCTTTGTAGCTTGGTGTCATCATGTCAACGCAAGAGCCTACGTACATTCCACACCTCCAGTTCCTATCTAGTTCCTACCCCGGATATCCGCCCTTTCAGCTCGTCCAGGCATGACTCCGAGAAAATGCATGATGCATGATGCATATTTCCATGATTCTATGATCTATTTCCATGATCTATGCATTCCATGACCTCCCCGCTAGGACGCGGAATGTATAAACGTAGAAACGTAGAAAAGTGCCCTATCTCGTCGAGGGGCGCGAGTGCCGCGGCACTCGCGACGTCCCTACAGTAAAGGTAGTAGCTGGTGGCGTGGGCTGCGCGTCATTGGTCGCCATTGTTGCCATTGGGGTCATTGACGCCGTCGTCAGCAGCATGCGAGCATATATAGTCATCATCATGGCCATCATGGGCCATGGGGTCATCATCGCCCATGCAGCCATGGGGGTCATCATGATGCGCGACTGCGGCTGCGCCATCCCATGATGCCTTTGCCACCGGGTATGGTACAGACATACATAGTGTACATTCACCCTGCCATAGCGACTAACCACTTGCAAAACTAGTGGCCCGGAGCAAGTGACGACCTAGCGACTAGCTCGTGGGCTATCGTGAGCCACCGCATGTGTAGACTTCCATGCTGGCTGTGAGGGTGGGCATGTAATACAATGGCAGGGAGGTATCGAGAGTCGTGCGGTCGTAAATCCTGCCCCCGTCCAGCGGGTGCACGAGAGCGAGACATTATTCGTGGATGCCGTTCATGCCGAAGCGCAGATCTCCTCGCTCTCGACAAGCATGCCTATCATCAGCCCATCTTTCTTTTTATTTTGTTCACGCACGGTCCAGATGCTCGGCACTGATAATCTTCTTGACGGTGCCCTCGCGCGCAATGCCGTGCGGGTAGACGCCGAAAAAGCACTGCACAATGTGCTTTAGCGCCTTGGGCGAGAGCTGCGGCGGTGGCGGCGGAGGCGAGTCGGGGATGGTGATTGACATCGGGGGCGGGAGGGTGGATAGCAGGAAAGGGGGACTAGACGCCGGGTCTTGCTGCGTCGAGAAGCTCGTCTTGCGTGCGTGTGGCCTGGGCGCGAGGTCAGGCCCGGGGATCGATAAGGTTGGACGAGGAATGCGGTGGTGCTGATGCACAAGTGGGTGGTGAGCAACTGGGTCCGAGGTCCGGGGGAAGGGGGGACATTCAGGTGGCCTGTTTATAACTGTTACGACTCCCAGAGGGGATCCAGAAGGGGGAGGGAGAGTGGGAGGGGATGCTCTGGAGCTCTGGAGCTCTACTCTGGAGCATGCCGCCATGTAATACATTGCAATTCCCGTTGTTGCTCGATGTGGTTAAGCGGATGACTTGTGCTGGCTAGCACACAATAGGCAGGCAATCTGTGCCCCCCTCTTCCCAGGCAGTGGCACAGTGTAAAGTGCAAGGTTCAAGGTTCATGGCTCAATCGGCGGCGCAATGCACTCAATAAGCCCCGGCAAACCCTCAATGCACTGGTATCACTGCTCGATGCAGCATCCGGGCTTGCTGGATGCTGGTGACAACCGCACACTGCCAGCCGGCAGTCCGGCAGGCCGGTAGTCTCGGGTCTCGGACAGGCGTCGGGCGTCAGGCCTCGCATCCCATGACGCGCGACGACGCCAGCGGCCAGCGGGCCAGCGACAGCACGGCGGGGCATCTGCATCACTGGCGGGTCATCGCTCTTCGTTGGCTGTTCGTCGCTCCCCCGTCGTCGCTCCGCATCATGGAGGGTGTGCATGATGATCAAGTAGGCTAGTATGACGCCCAGGAAGAAAAGGAGACGGAAACAAGTAACAGAAGCCCCTCAAATCCACAGAAAGGAGACGAGACAGTCACGCACGTCCGGGACAGGTGATACGGGGGCCGCGGCGCTGTGCGGCGTCGTGCGGCGTGCTTCTGCGCTTTCTGTCCCTACGAGCCCGCCCTGGCCTGATTCTGATCATGGATCGTGCCAAGAGTCAGAGCCGCACGCGACATGGAGTGCACATGAACAGTACTAGTGTACAGGACAAGATACAGACGTCGCACGCCCAGACCCAGCATTCCAGAGGCACAAAACTCTCCACCGTGGTGGACGCCCTGCTGACGAGAAAAGGGGTCGGCAGCTTGCGCCTGTATGGCCTCTATGCTGTCATCTTGCCATTTGACCATCTTGATATAGACCCTCTTGACCATCTTGGCCACCTTTGGCATCTGGTCTTTCTGGCCCCTGCGCGGAAATTGTCCGAGTACGGCAGGCGCGGTATCCCACATCTAGCATTCGTAACAAAGGCTCTGGATCTCTGGACGGCATGGACGGCATGCATGGTCGAAAGAAGCAGAATGTTACATCTTAAATGACACCGGACCGTGCTTGTAATATGTAGTGCCCATGTGGCCGCCCTTCTCCTGATCTAGCATCTCGCCTCGAAGCCTTTATTCTGTATTTCTATTAATTCTGCTGCCCACTGTTCCACCCACTCTGACTCCTGCCACTCCTGCCGCTGCCGCTCTGCCGCTCCTGCCGTGTCGCTCCTGTTTTCTCCGGGCGTGTCTGTGCCTCGTCTCCCGCGTTCCCGGACTGTCTCTCCACCCGATTGGGACCGAGTGCCGCGTCCCGAGAGCGCCGTTTCCGGGTCGTCTCTAGCCGCTTTCGGACGCGCTGACACCGGGACAAGACAATGGATACGGATATGGATATGGGAGCAAGCGCACGAGGGGCTTAAGATTACCCTTAGCCTTGCACCTCCCTTGTCGGTTGTGGAAGGCGGGAGGGCCGAGATTTTCAGAAGAAATACAGAGATCCAGAACCAAACAAATACGAGTACAGTATCACGAGTAACACGAGTACAGCATACTGTACGCATCGTCCTGCGTCATGTACAGCTGAAAATGCCAGCTGGGGAAAGTGCCATAATAGAGCATATATGCATGGAGGAGATGGGTCATGTCGTACGTATAATAGGATAACACAGGGATTTGGAGAAACTGGACGAAACGACTATGGGCAATACAGGATGTGGGTCGGGGCTCGGTCTATCCCATTTCTGGGCCGTGGGTCGGAGTGCGCACTCTTATGTGCGACAGGAGGGAGGGGGGCAGTGCAATGCGCATAACTGCAGGAAGCGAGGCAGAGCGGGTGATTTGATGCTCTTGTCGTGGGTTGTTTCACAGTGAGGTCGTGGAGTGTTGTGTGGCACCCGACGACGAAGAAACAACACAGCCGAAAGCACACAAACACAAACACAAACACAAACACAAACACAAACACACATACATATACACACACGACGCGGATCACTCCTTCTTTTCTACCCGCCACCAGGCACGCCCTGTCGTCGGCGTCAGCGCCAGCAGGGATATCACTCTGTGTCACTTACAGTCCAGGGAAGGGATTTCGAACGGCTCGAAGTCCTCGTCGGTCTCGATGTCAGTGTCGGACCCGGCATTAGCGGTATTGGCGGCGGCGAGAGTGGGGTCGATGTGGGCTGTGTGGACGGGATATGTGGCTGTCGGAGCTGGCCCGACGGGGTTGGGCGCGGGGTATGCCGCGGGGGCGGGTGCCGTGTAGGTCGCGGGGTTCGATGCAGTGTAGGAGGCGGAGTTGGGTGCAGTGTAGGGCATGCTGGCGGGAACGACGTGCGGCGCAGCGTAGCTAGTACCGGCGGTGGCGGGCGGGAAGGCCGGCGCGGTGATCGCGTGTCCATTCCCGAAGTTGGAGTTGCTAAAGGTGTTTGCGAGAGCTGGGCCAGCGGAGCCAGAGGAGCCGGCGACACCGGCGACACCGGCGACACCGGCGACACCGGCGACACCGGCGACACCGGCGACAGCGAGCTGGTTTCGGGTTTCGGAC
Source organism: Apiotrichum sp. Y4204 (assembly GCA_025531455.1). Taxonomy (NCBI): domain Eukaryota; kingdom Fungi; phylum Basidiomycota; class Tremellomycetes; order Trichosporonales; family Trichosporonaceae; genus Apiotrichum; species Apiotrichum sp. Y4204. The sequence goes on from JAMYHL010000028.1 coordinate 358,036, forward strand.
TGGGCCTGTTCCACTTTGACGCGCGACGCGGAGGGCTGCGACTTGCCCTGCGACCTGACCCTCTTCTTGGTCTTTGTCTTTGTCTTTGGGCGACGGCCGCGGGCGGAGTTGGACGGCTGGCGGGGCTGCTCGGCTTGCTGGGGCGGCTGGGGCTGCTCGGCGCGCCACTGGGACATTTCGGCTAACACCTGTTCGGGGCTGACGTTGCCGTGGATTGCGCGCTGCTCGTCGGTGAGCTGGGTGGACTGGTTGGGGATGGGCTGAGAGGCTTGAGAGGCAGAGGCCTGGGAGGGCTGCGGGTCGTGGGGGATAGAGGCCTGGGAGGGCTGCGGGTCGTTGGGGATAGAGGTGTGGACTTCAACTTGGGAGGTCTGCGAGTGATGAGCGTTATTTGAGTTGTTGGTGTTGTTGGAGTTGATGGGGTCGATGGGGTTTTGCCAGACCGCGGAGGTGGTGTTGTCGCTCATCTCAACGTCGCCCGCACCGTGATCGAAGCTGGGCAGTGTCGAGAGATCAACCGGCGGGACATCGAGCGGCATAAAGTCGTCGGGGGCGAAGGCGTGCCCTGGCGCATTCGACATCTGGAGGATTTGATCCAGCATAAAGTCGTAGTCAATGTCGCTCGGTGGGAGTGTCGACATTGTGGACATCTTGGAGGTGAGGGTCAGGATAGAGGGATCAAGATTGGGATCGGGGGGAGAATTGGGGAGAGATGAGCATGGATCCATGAATGAGCCCCGAGATGATATACGTCGGGCTCGGAGTCGGTGGTTCATGTCGTTTGCCTCGGCGGTGGACATTTCTCGCACCCGCCTTCACACTCCTCTCACATCCTCGCTCCCAATCGCCCATCCCCGCTCTCGCATCCACATCCGATGTTTCAGTTTGCTCGCACCCAACTCTCGGACTGATGGCGAGAAGAAAGCGCGCCTCGCACCCAACTTTTGCTGATGGCACTGATGGGAGTGATGACACTGATGGCAGGAAGCAGGGCATACCCAACTGGTGACACTGATGGCACGAGGCAGCGGTGCGGACAGTGATGGTTGATTGATTGATTGATGAAGGCAGATGCGATTCGTAATTATTCTTTCGGTGCCGATTCTTACCCCGCCTTGCGCCGAGCGCTGCACACATGGCCCGCACCGGAGGAACGGACAGTCGCTGTGCTTGGTGAATTGTAGTTAGAAAGCATTCAGTACACAGAACACACGAACTGAAACATACGCGGAACATTCGATAAGATACGTCACCTTATCAATGTTGATCGCCCGACCACGTCGGGATCCAAACATCCCACCCCGTCAGTCCCAACAGATCAGTCCTAGTGGATCCATAATGCATACCCTCTCAACTAGACATTAACCTCGATCGACATCGCGCTCTCCTGTCCTCTCCTCACGGCCAGCCTAGAACAGAGTGACACTGATTGTTAGTATATTGTAGAGTGCTCGGCACCAGTACTCACAAGTTGGACGGGAAGTCGACGCGTCCCGGGGAACGGCGCGCCTCATCGAGCAACTCGCCCGACCACCAGCCGTCCTCGGGCGTGGCTGTGACGGCGATAATGTCGCCGGCCTGGAAGTCGAACTCTGCCGGGCTCTGCGCCTCGTAGTCGTACAGCGCCTTGACGTAGAAAAGCACCGGCGCGCCACCCGGCGCCCAGTCGGTCGGACCCGCGGCCTCGGGCTGAGCATTCGACATTGTCGGGTGTGGCGACGGTGTCCGGTGCTGCGTGGGGGCAGCAAAAGCGGCAGGAGAAGTAGATCGGTACGGGTCGTTGTGGCTGTGGTGCGACTGAGGCTCCGACTCGCGCCGGAATCCGTTGCCATTTTGGTTGTAGTACTGCTGCTGCTGCAGTTGTGCAGCGCTCTGCGGAGGCTGGTGCTGGTAGTTGGGACCATAGCCAGGAGTTCCCTGCTGTCCATACGCTCCATACTGTCCAGGCTGCTGCTGCGGGTAGCCAGGGTGCTGCGGTTGCTGCTGTTGGGGAGGCTGGTATGGGGTTTGCTCAGGTAGCGGCGCTTCGTGGGGCTGGTAGCGGGAATCGTACGAGTGACGGCCCGCCTGCGAGTCGATCGAAGGGTGGCGTGAGCTCGTGTCATACGACTGCTGGCGCTGTGTGTCGTATGAGCGCTGGCGAGATTGCGCATCATAACTCGACGGGTGTCCGGGGAATGCCTGCTGCTGTTGCTGCTGCGGGTAGCCGCTGGCGTATTGTGTCGGGGGTGACTGGGTAGGCTGGGGATGCTGCTGGTACGGCGACGACACGCGGGGGTCAGACATGCGAGGGTCCGGGAACGCCGCGGGCTGCTGCTGGGGTACAGCTGCGGGCGCAGGGGTCGTCTGCTGGCGCTGCTGCTCCTGCTGGTACTGCCGGCGGTACGCCTCCGCCATCGAGTCGTGGGCAACGCCACCGTGCTGGTCGAGGCTGATACCAATGTTCTGCGGAACTGGACCACCTGAGGGATTGGAGGAGGATGCCGCGGTGGGAGGAGCGGGGGACGGGCTGCGCGCACTACCTCCAGCGCCGACACCCACATAGCCTTGGCGGGGGCTCACGGGCGCCTGAGTCTTTTCGTTGATAGAGTTGGCACGTGAACGGTTAGAGTACACCGACGACGGGCGTGAGCGGGCGCGCTCGCCAGGGAAGGCCTGCCCATATTGGGGAACCACCGTGTCGGCAATGTGGCCGCTACCCTGCGAAGGGGGCTGCATCATCGCTGGCGAAGGGGCGCGGGGGCCAGTGCTGCCCGCAGGAGACGTTGGACGCGAGCCGACAACCGAGTCTGCGATGGCCGAGTAGTTTACGCTGTTGCGGTTCGTGCTGCCGCGGCGCTCAAAGTCTTGCATCGACCTTGCGAGTGCGGCTGCCGTGTGCCCTGGCGCAGGAGGCACGAGGGAAGAGTCACCAGAGGCGCGCGTCTGGTGGCCAGAACCCTGGTAGCTCGTTCCCGAAGCGCGATTGTTGCTGGGCGACGGCGAGGGAGCACGCGCCACGCTGGAGCTCCCGATAGGCGCATTGTTGTTGCTCCGGATGGAGCCACTGGCAGAGTAGAGCGAGTCCGCCTGGCGCACCGACTGCTGGCGGCGGACACTGTCAGGTCCGGGAGGGTCGCGACGTAGGTTGGCGAGGGCACGGGCAACCGGGTCCATCTCGTCGGCGACATCACGCGCACTGGGGCTGGGCGGGCCCTGGGCAGGGCCAGATGCCTGGCCGCCCGGCGGGGCCATGTCGCCAAGGGTGGTTGCAAAGTTCTCTCCCAGTCCGGGAAGCGCAATGCCGCCAAAGGGTGGCTTGGATGACGCGGCGCTCGTGGGTACGTCCGACGGCTCATCGCGGAGTGTGAGGCGCTGCACATCATCCGCCAATGGCTCTTTGGGAGCAGGGGGAGGCGGGGAAGGTGATTTTGCTGCGGGAGGAGGGGCAGGCTCGTCGTGCGGAGGGGGCGGCGGCGGGATCGCTGCCGGCTGCTCAGCAGCCATGCCATCCACCTCAGCCTGGGTGACAATGTGCCGCGTCGGGGCGACCATGGGCGGCTTGTTCGACAGGCGACGGAAATTTGCAGGGTGGAAGGTGGCCGGGTGTGTGCTGTCGTCCTCACCGGCGGCATAGTTGACAAACGCGGGCGAGTCGGGAATACTGTTGCCGGTGCCCCAGTTGCGCGCAAAGTTGGCCATGTCGTTGGCAGGCTCAAAGGTCTCGAGCTTCTCGCGGATACGCTCGCACGACTGGTCATCCTCGACACAGACCTGCGAAACGGCGTTGGCGTACGACCAGACAAGGTCCTTGGTGAGGACCAGGCGGTCCTCCTCAATGTCCTGCGCGTGCTGTTGTCAGCGGCGGTCACGGACGGGTCATCATGAAACTGGACCCATCGGCTCACTCACATCGAGGAACGTCCGCCACTCGTTCTCCCACTTTTGGTTTGTCGACTCGTACGTGTCGAGGAAGCCGCGGAGGTCGGCCTCGTCGTTCTTCATGTTGACACGGACTTTTTCAATCTTGTTCTGGTACTTTTCCACACCGTTGCCCTGGTGGAGCCGAGCCTCGGCGGTGTACTCATTAAGCTTGAGGCAGTTGTTTTTGTACCGGTCCCGACTCTGCGGAGTTAGCGCTCGGAGACATTTCGCGTGTTCCAGCAAAATATGCGATTCACCTTCTCGATGTGATGTGACCCTCCTGGAGCGTCTTCTTCACAAACGACTTGTCGACGCTGGCCTGGAGACCCTTCTTGAGGGTGGCGAGGCGGTTGGCAAACTCGCCGGTTGGCTGCTCAATGGTCGACTGGATATCGGCACCGAGCTGGAGGTGGTAGGATGCCTGAGCCGCAGTTTCGACCTGGATCGCTTGCAGTGCCTCCTTCAGTTCACCGACCTCTTCCCTGCCGAGCGACATGTTTGCAAGCCTGGCCAAGCGCCGCGCATAGTCCTCCTCGATGGCGGCACTGCGGAGTTAGCAGAGTCCGAGCCGCGCTGGGGCCACGCCAAGCCTAGGAGGTCTCCACTTACCGTTCCTTCCAGAAGTGCTTGAGCTCGTTAATGGTGACTGCGGCGCCGGCGAGACGGGTTGTGACCGTCTCGTAGCCGCGGTTGCCCTGCCCCCAGAAGGCATTGCAAAAGTCGAGCGCGGGGTCGTACTTTATCTCCTGGCTCTCCTCGCCGTTGGGATTGGCGTGCTCGTACGGCGCGGCGGAGGCATGGTACTCGGATGGGGAGAATTCCGATGCGCCTGCTGCTTCGGCCATTCTTGACCACGACGCGGACTGCGAGGCGGGAAAAGGTGGGGATTAGTAGGGCGGGTGACTGTGAAGACAAGCGGAGAGAATATATGTGGATGTGGGAGTGGATGTGAAGCGCGACGCGTGAATTGCTCGGTGGCGCGACGGGCAGGGGGCAACAAGAAGAGGCGCTCCAAGTTGGGATAAGGGGTGGGGGGGATGAGAGATTTGTTGTGATGTCCTTGTTACTCGGGACTGCGGCTGTTGTGTATAATGCTGCAGCAGGGAGAGGGAAGGCGACGCGGAGTGGTTAGGCAGGCGATGGACTAGTTGTATGGTTACGCCTACGCGACGCTAGCCGGCGAATGCGATGGGGTTGAGATGGTGATGTTTAATGTTGTGTGATAGTAGTAATAGTAGTGCTGATGGTAGTGATCGTGATGATAAGAGTGATGATGGTGGTGGTGATGCTGATGCTGCTGATGATGAACAGCCAGAGGAATGTGGTATGGAAAAGCACGAGATGTGGATGGAAGGAGGAGAGTAGTAGGGATGGAGAGGAGGAGCAAGGCGATGCGGATTGCAGTGAACTGCGGAGGAAGGAGGGGAAGGAGGAAGACAATGACGATGGATGATGATGATACACAGAGCCAGGCGCAGAGCAGCAGAGCGACAGCCAGCCAGCCCAGGCGCGCGGAGGGGGAAAGGCACACAGGAGACAGGGAAGAAAAACGGCGGAGAACTACCAGGTGCCAGGGAAGGCAAGGCACGCTCTCACTCTTTGCTACATGGATCCGCGGCGCTACTACAAGCAATGCGACATGACACGACGCGAGGAAAAAGCGCTACGAGCGAACAGACCACACACATGCACACACCAGGGAGAGGGGGTACAGTGCAGTGAAAGTGACTCTTCGATCCTCGACTGATGCTGTACGCTGTACGCTGTCCAGCCAGTCCCCTTCTTCCTCGGAACACTAGTAGTGCAGGCATCGCCTTGGAACGCGCACTTGCAGTGCACTCTCCGACCCCGCCTTCCCTTCTTTCTCTCTCCGGCCCGCTTGTTTAGATTACAGCATCATACAGCACAACCTGTGCGCACAGCGCACAACACGCCACACGTTCCGGCATGTTTAGATTATTGGCTACAGAGTTCAACCCAGTGCCCACACTGAACAGCACATGGTGCGCCATGCTGTGGTGCGGTGGTGCAGTGCGCGGGAATGGCACAATGCATGCAACACTCTGAGCACTGCCTGTATGGACCGTCTCTCTAGCGCTCTCTCCCCTCTCCCTTCCTTCCCTCCTTTCCTCCTCCCCTCCTTGTGTTTCTCACACCAGAAGGATCGACTGGATCGACTGGCGTCCATCCAAAACAACACGTCCCCCTTCCCCCTTTTCCAGACAATCGGCCAGACTCTCTCCCTCAGGAACAGGCACTGCCGCACACACCCCCCAGTCTTGATAACACTTGTTGCTTTTTACATTACACGTCATTACATCCTATCAAACTGTTACATAACATACTCTTCTTTGGGGGCCCCGCACCCCCAAGATCCGGTTGCGTCAACTGGGGCAGTAACCGTCGCGTCCACTGTCTCTCTTCTCTTCTTCGGGCTCGGAACTCCGACGCCGAAGACTGAGGAATTGTGGATTTGCGGAATGCTGTTGGCTGGCCCGCGTCGGTGTCAGGCGGTCAGGCTGCGTCACTGTCTCGGTTACAAACAGCGCCGCTTCGCAGCCTCGCAACAGGGCCTCACGCCTCGCGCAGCTCGCCATTCTCGCAAGCAGCAAACGTTCAGCCGAAGATAACCAGAGATATCCCATGGGGACTGCAGACTACATATCAAGCCGAGCAGCGCTGCCTTTCTCTTCGCCACTTGTCTCTCCATTCCGGACGCCATGCCGCTCCTCTTCCCAAACCTGCGCGTGCACCAGGTCTTTGGCGGTGAGTAACCGTTAGAACCGTGTACAACCACCGCTGACAACAGCCAACACTGATGTGAGCGACGAAAAGAAGAAAGAAACTTACCGCAGGTCGGCAAGACACTCCTCACGACGGCGCTGCTCCGCTCCTCGGCGGCGCGCCTCGCGCGCGCCGGCGCAGACGAAAAACGCGTGTTCTACCTCAAGCCCGTGAGCACCGGCCCCGACGCCGAGAGCGATGTGGGGTGAGTTAATAGTTGAGAGTTGAGAGTTGAGCCATGAGCTATTCTGACTGGCAGGTTCGTCGAGCGACACACCAAGCCGTACTCTTCCTTCATCTCCACACGCAACCTGTACAGCTACCGCGAGCCAATGTCGCCGCACCTCGCGGCCAAGCTGGCCCCCGACCTCGTACGTGCAAGTCTCCTGATATCTCTGACGGCAGCCGTTCCCAAAGGATAATGCGCAGCTCGTGCGCGGCGTCGAGACGTACGCTGGGGAAGTCGCGCGAGAGCTCGCGGGCAAGGAGGGCGAGCTGTTTGTCGAGACGGCTGGTGGTGAGTTGGACTGAGAGTCCGGAGATAATCTGAGAAACGGAGACCTCAAGACAGAAGAGTCCCAGAGCCCATCTCCCGACTCCCAACTCCCCAGAATCTGACCCCAGGCGTCCACTCTCCCGCACTGCACCCGCCGCACACGCAATCGACCTTCCTCCGCCCCCTCCGCCTCCCCGGTATCCTCGTCGCGTCCCCGCACCTCGGCGGCATCTCCACCACGTTGGCAAGCTACGAGTCCCTCCTGCTGCGCGGGTACGACATCAGCGCCGTGCTGTGCCTGCACGACGCGTACTACCGGAACGACGACTTTTTGCAGGGATACTTTGCCGAGCGGGGTGTAGGGTTCTTTGATGTTCGCGCGCCCCCGAAAAAGGAGGGGAGCGTCGAGGAGGATGCTGGCCGGCTCGGGGAGTGGTATGACGCCGTGGAGAAGGAGGAGGGCGCGGCCGTCGCGGAACACCTTGCGGACAAGCACAAGCGCCGTATCGAGGAGATTGAGAGCATGCCCCGCCGCACGCTCGACTCCGTCTGGTGGCCGTTTACGCAGCACGCTCTCGTGAGTGCCAAAATGCAAAGTCTGGCAACGCTGATGGAAGATCAACAAGCCCGAGCAGGTCATGGTCATTGACTCGGCCCACGGGGACCACTTTGATGCGTACTATGCGAAGCCTGAGGCAAAGCCAGAGGCCGAGGTGGCCAAGCCGGCAGAGTCAGAGGCCGAGACCACTGAAACCACCGTTGAATCCGAGTCGCTCCTCTCGCCCTACTTTGACGGTGCGGCGAGCTGGTTTACCCAGTCGCACGGTCACGCGTGCGAGCCCTTGACGCTGGCAGCGGCCGAGGCGGCAGGGCGGTACGGCCACGTGCTCTTCCCGAGCGGGACGCACGCGCCGGCACTCAAGCTCGCCGAGGAGCTGCTCGCGACTGTCGGTAAGGGGTGGGCGTCGCGGGTGTTCTACTCGGATAACGGGAGCACGGGGATCGAGGTCGCGCTCAAGATGGCGCTCCGCGCCGCCGGGCGGCGGTACGGCTGGGAGGGCGAGATTGGCGGCGATGTCGGCGTGATCGGCCTTCGGGGAGGATACCATGGCGACACGGTGGGTTCAGAGCTGGCACCCAAGCTTAGAAGCTGAATACCTCTAACTCCAGATTGGCGCAATGGACGCGACTCCAGCGTCGACATTCAACACCGCTGTCGACTGGTACAAGGGGCGCGGGCACTGGTTCTCCCCTCCGGTCGTGCAGGTCCGCGACGGGGTGGCGACCGTCTCCTCGACAGGCCCTGACCAGTGGAGTCTCCTCCCCGAGGAAACCGATATCCACGGGAAATCCTCCACGCCGACAGGGTGGGAGCTCCCCTTCGACTCGCTAAAGGACATCTACGATCTCGAGACGCGCAAGACTTCGGCCATGGCGGCATACTACCGCGCCCATATCCGGGGCACGCTCTCGCGCCTCACTGCCTCGGGGCGGAAATTCGGCGCCGTCGTCCTCGAGCCGACCTGCCTCGGCGCCGGGGGCATGGTGTTTGTCGATCCGCTCTTCCAACACGTCCTCGCCGAAGTCGTACGCGCTTCCGAAGACATTTTCTCCGGAAAACCCAACCGAGACGGGTACGACGCGGCGCTCCGATCCCCCCGAGACGCGGCGGAATGGCGCGGCCTGCCGGTCATCTACGACGAGGTCTTCTCGGGCCTCCACCGCTTCGGATACCATTCCGCCGCCGAGGTACTCCACACCACGCCAGATGTGAGCGTGTACGCCAAGATCCTCACTGGCGGTCTCCTTCCGCTGTCAGCGACGCTTGCGTCCAGGAGCATATTCGACGCGTTCCTCTCAGACCGCAAAGTCGACGCACTCCTCCACGGACACAGCTACACGGCCAACCCCGTCGGCTGTGCGGTCGCCCTCAAAGCGTTGCGGATGATCACGGACGCGGAGACCCGGGGCGAGTGGGACGCGCCAAAGGAGGACTGGGAGGCGAGCGGCGCACAGCGCTGGAGCTTCTGGCGCCGTGCGTTCGTTGACGATCTCTCCAAGCTCGATAATGTCGCCGGCGCAATGGCCATGGGGAGCGTGCTCGCCATCGAACTCAAGGACGAGACGGCGGGTACGTGACTTTGATATCATAGCTTTTCGTTTGTCCTGACTCCAGACTACGCATCACACACGGCGCAGGGCGTGCTCGACCGTCTGCGCGGACATCCCGTCGCGGCGCCCGGGGGTGCATTCCGGATCCACTCGCGCCCGCTCGGCAACGTCGTGTACATCATGACCTCGCTCTGGACGCCCGAGGATACCGTGCGGGCCATGGAGGAGGTGATTCTCGCCGAGGTCGGCAAGTAGATAGAGAGCTGTAAGGCCACACTTCTTCTTGACAAAAAGTACAATGCATCAAATGCTACATCTACCGGATCCACACGGGGACACCGTACACGACGGTCGCCGCGCCAGTGAGGTACTGCAGCTTGGCCACATGCCGGCTGTTCGCGACAGCCTGGACAATGGACATGCCGCGCCCTCCTTCGTGCCGTTCCCCGCCCAGTCCAAGAAGGTCCATCACCTCGGCAGTCACGAGGTCTATGTCCTTGTCTGTCACGTCCCACAGGTTGGCGACGAGACACGGCGCGCCGGCAAGCGCATAGTCGTACGGCGTGCCCGTGCGGTCAAAGTTGCCGTGGTCGCGCAGCTTGCCCGACGAACACCCCCACAGCATCGTCACTGCGCACCGCGGCAAAGCGCGGACTTTGTACCCGCGGATATACTCCTCGCCGCCCCCGTGGCCAAAGTACCTGAAGAGTCAGCGGTGCTCTTTCCATTTGTGCAGTGTACTCACATGACCAGCTCGCGGTCCCGCAGCGCATCCTGCATCTGGATCTCGGTGGGCTTTGTTCCGCTGATGCCCGTCCACCCACGGGCGTGTAGGCCCGTCAGGCGCTCACGGAAGCGCCCCTCGGTGCCGGTGAGGTCGCCGCCTGGGTTCATAAAGTACGCCGTCTTGCTCGCGTCAATGTTCCGCCCGTCAGGCTTGATCCCGAGGTGGTTGCCGAGCGCGACCTGGTCGAGGAGGAAAGAGAGGGACGGGATGCGGCTCACGGCGCGCCCAAGGAGGATCGGGAGCGACTCCCACGGGATGCCTTGCACGTTCTTGTCCAGCACCAGCAGCAGGTGCTCCTTGCTCTCCTGCTCGCGAGTCCCTGCGGTCGCCATCTCGAGATCCGCCAGAGCCGCCTTGACGTCCACGCCAATCTGCTCAAAGTCGAGCTCGGCGAGGGCAACGGCAATCCCGTGGAACTGGTACTGGTCCAAGACAAAGTACACCAGATCCTCAATCTCCTCGTCCTTGCACTTGGATGAGAGCGTGGCAAAGCAGGCGAGAAGCGCGTCGTTGAGGCGAACGCGGGCGCCGCGCCGTGTGTCGGTGCCAGCGCTGGAAAGCGCGCCCTGGAAGATGAGATCGAGACGCTCGCGGAAGGCAGTGAACGCTTCGGCATTGATGATGGGCCGCGGGTTGAGAATCGTCTTGAACGCACCAAGCCAGCAAAACTCGATCGAGGCTAGCAGTTCCCCCAGCCGGGCATCAAGTGCGTACCGCGTGTTCCACCACGCCTTGCGGTCCTCCATCGTGACGCATCCCGAGATGCTCTTGATGCTCGCGTCGTTGCCCTCCATGATCGCCTCCAGCTCGTTGATTCCCGCGTCGAAGGTGAACAGCTCACTCTCATCGTCGCCCTCGCGCCGCCCCTGGCGGTCGAGCGGGATGCAGAATACGACAGGGTCAAACCCGTTCTGGTGCCGCGAAACGAGCATCGTGTTCCGGTCGTCGGTGACGGTAATGCTCACAATCGCCCACGAGTAGGGAAGCGACTTGAGGTCGTACTGCCTGTCGAGGATGGAAGCTGCACTACGCTTGGCCGCTACTTCATTCCAGTACGCCGCTGCGGGGTCTGATCCTTTAAGCGCCGCACGCTCAAGCGGGGGCCAGGTGAGGTCGTTCACAGCAGGATCCGGGAACTTGCTCTCAATCGCGGGAATCAGCTCACGGTCGAGGGTGAGCGAGCTGACAGAGGCAAGTACGCCGGCCGCCATGGAGGTGATCGCGGGTGATCCTTGTCCCAGCGAGGTCTGGAACGCGCCAAGGACAGCGAGCGAGACACACGCCTGGCGGACGTCCTCCACCCGTCCCGTGCGGGCGTCGCTTGCCAACGTGGTCCGGAAAGCCTGCACCGCGCGCTCAAGAAGAACATTCGCGCCGTGCCGCGTCGACAGCCGGTCCTTGCGCTTGTCTGGCGTTGCCATTGTCATAGCAATCGTGGATTCAGTAAGTGAGCTCATGAAAAGGTCCGTCTTGAAGTGGTTGAATGCCTCGGACATGGCTACGCGCGCATCGAGGAAGAGCTGCTCAGGCTGTGATGTCAGCTGCGAACATCTATTGCTAGCTGCTACTTACCTTCTCGCCCGCAGCCTCGGGGACGAGCTCGAGCTGCTGCATGACGTGCTCGTACTCCTCCATCTCGCCCGCCTCGCGGAGGAGCCACGCACGCTGGCGGAGAATGTGGCCCAGGGCGTGGGGGAGGAGCGGCTCCTTGATCAGCGTCTTGGGGTCCTTCTTGGGGGACGCGTGGGACTCGACGGCGGCAAAGTTCTCGTTGAGCGACTCGAGTGCCTCTATGGCTATCGTGAAGAACTCATCTGCCTGCGGGGCCGCCTGCTGGCGCGAGTAGAGCTCGCCGCGGAGGCGCTTGAGCTCAATCGCGTCCGGTCCATCCCTGACGGCCAACACTTCTGCTGCGTGGCGGAGGCTCGCAGCCGAGGACTCGTACTTGAACTTCCTTGCGTCGAGAGCGGCATCCTGCGCGGACACACGCGCCTCGAGGGCAGTCGACCGTATAGACGGTACCATCTGCTTCAGCGAATTGAGATAATACTCGCACTCCTTGACCGTTCCCCGCTGGGCGAGTGCGGCTATGAGTTCGAGAGTTGAGTCAAACAGGCCCATAGCGTAGTACCATTGAAGGCCGCCGAGGCGCTTGCCCTCAAGGTAAAAGCTGTTGCTCTTGGGCTTCTGGGAAGTCGAGCCCGGGGGAGTGATTCCAGCAGCACGAGACGGGCTCGGCGGTGCGCTGTCCTCTGCAGCAGGATCCATCTTGATTGCAATGCGGCTGATACCCGATGCGGCACGGCACCACAGCCGATAAGCGGCGTTCAGGCTGGCGATCGCTGACGAAACGTCCGTCTGAGAGTTAGCGGCGTCTATCGACATCAACTCACCTCGGCCATCCTAATAGCAGCAAGAGCAGTGTTCGCAAGCGCGAGCCGCTCTGATTCGGCACACAGTGCTATGTAGTGGGCACTATACCCGGCATTCTTGGACGGCGGGATGGTCTTCATGAGCTCCGCGGCCGCGCTGTACTCGCTACACGCGTGGTCGACATGTCCCGTTGATGCGAGGAACCATGCATGGCGGAGGTGAACGTCGGCCATCGTCCCGGCAGACACCTTGGCGTCGTCGGCGTGCTTGAGCGCCTGGGTGAAGACCTTGGCAGCGCGCGAGAACTTGCCGAGGCGGCTGTACTCGACGGCGAGCAGGCCCGAGGTGTGGACAACGGCTGTATGTCAGCATTCGCAACCTTGATTGGAGCTGCCATACCGTCTGACATGCCCTCCGAGGCACGGAGCACGGCCCGGAGGAGTTCGAGCGTCTCGAGACGAGGGAGGACGTGGCCAAGGAGACCGAAGAGCGACGCGAGAGAACCTGGTGTCAGGGGCGTCAAGCTGGCAACCTACCAAGAAGCTGGGTGAACCGGCCAGTGTCGTCACCAGCAATTGCAACGGGGGGCTCGGCTGCTGTCAGCTTTACTCAGAGAGGTCGGGCAAGCTCACCGGCCACCTCGGGCTTTGATACTGTCCGCTTCGAGGCCACGGGCTTTGTCGCCGTCTTCGTTGCCCGCGTGGAAGGGGTACGAGTCGCCACAGTTGTGCGCGTCTTGGTCCGAGTGGACAGGGCGCTCCGCTTTCCTGTTGGCGGCTCCTTGGGAGGGACGACAGCAGTGCGGATGATGTCGAGTGCCTCCCGGCCAAGCTGTGCCACAATCGTTGCGGGCTCCAGCTCGGTGTGGTACTTGTTGAGACAGGCGAGTATGAGCGCGCTGGACTGGTACTCAAACTTGAACTGCGCAAGCTGTGCGTCCTGCCCAAGTTCCGCATTCGCCAAGCTGGCGACTTCCGCTGCAAGAACGTCGAACCGGTCGGGTGTGGCACCACATGCCACGATCACGCCCATGAGGCGCACAATCACACTGAGTGGTTAGCAAAAGAACGAAGTACAACCACCTACCGCATCCGACGCAGAGGGTACTCCGCGGTGTAGATCTGGAGAAGCGTGTCGCACAGCTCCAGCATAGCCTCCTGCGCGTGGGGACGGAAGAGGGCCGGCTCGATCGTGTCGATAGCCTGTTCGAGGATCGCGGCGCGAAGCTCCTTGGACTGTTCACGGGTGTCCATTGCTGTCTTGAAGACCTCACGCAAACCGCCTTCGATTTTCTCGTCCGTCTCCGCACCGAAGATAGAAGCGAGGCGCTTAAACAGAATTTCGGCATCGTGGGTGCTGGAAAATATCGGAGAGAGCGACTGTGTACCCGCCGCGCTCTCAATCTTTGTGAGCACGGCTGACGGAAGGTTGATGAGACCAAGGATGCAGGCTGAGAGTTTCTGATACAGTCAGCTTTGCAGAAAGAGTCAGACGTACCGATTTGTTGTCAGGCGCACAGTAGGCAACGAGCTCATACCGCTTCGCGAGGGCGACAACGGCTGACTGCCAAGCCGTGGCACCGGCGACGGTCTCGTTCGCCTCGGCAAGTGGCCGCATGGCGATGGTCCAGTTGCACGCGCGCTGACCAAGATCGTAAGCGTCCCGCAGCGCGTTGCACTTGGTCAAGCGATACGCCACGCTGTGGACACACTGAATCAGAAAGACGCCGTACCCCACGCGCGGGCCGAGATCGAGGTGATCTCCATAGTTCTCCCAGATGGCGTACGCCCGGTCGACGAGGGCGGCTGCGGCTGCGGAGCCGGCCGGAAGGGTTGCTATGCGGAGAAGGTGGGAGCATGAATCCACGGTGCCAGGAAGACCGTCTTTCACAACCGCGCGCAGAACTCCGGCGCTCTTCACATTGTTGAAGGCGGTCTCCATAAGGTTGAACACCTCCGCGAGCCATTCCCGTGCTGGTGCGAGATAAGCCGGCTGAGCAAGTAGCTTTACCACTGCTCGCCGTAAGCGTTCCACCCCGCGGACGCAGGTGCTGGCGCAGCTTGAACTGGCTTCGGTGTCGCTGAGTGCGCACAAGAGCGGGAGGATGTCATTTATTGAGGTAGCAGAAAGTGCCTCCTGAACGGCACTGGTGTCGGAACGGGAGGCCGCAGCAAGCGCATCGATCACCAGAAGAGACTTGGCCAGCCGTGCGCTGGCATACGTCAGCTCTGAAAGGGCGCGAGATGAGCTGATGCCGGACAGCAAGGAGGGCGAGGGGGATCCCTCTGGTGTGGTGGCAGCTGTTCCGTCTGATGGTGTAGAGAGGGTTGATGATGTGGATGCGGATATCGATGATTCCGGGGACGCGGAGCGCTTGCTGCTGTCGAGAGAAACGGCTGCCGTCATGGCACCGAGCGCCTGATCGATGATAGCCGAGTCTCCAAGAGCTCTTCCGATTCCGACCCAAATGTCCACGACTTGAGGCCAGCTTCCCATGAACCACTGCGACCTGCTGTCGCCCCGCGAATTGCACATCTTCTCTGCGATGTCCACGTTCCCGCTGATAAAGGCGGCAATTTCGCGCCTGGCGTCGTCGTCCTTGCGCTCCTGGAGGTAGGTCTCCGCGCTCCTTCCGACCGAGTCCCACAGTTTGTCGGCTGTGTTTGGCGGGGTGTGTGACCTGCTCACACAAACAGCTGTCAAGAATGCTAAGAGCTTGCGGCTGTGCAGCCACTGAGGCGTCCCGGCGGGGAAACTCAAGGAGCGGAGCGGGCGGTAGGCCAGAACGGCTACCGTGGTCACGGCAGATGGCAGGGAGGGAGCAATGTTGATGGGATTGAGTTCGGAGGAGTTTGTTGGCACGGGGAGGTGTGTTTCGATGTTCTGATGTCAGTTACCCTATGCACGCTGCAACTTACCTCTGCGTCTACCTTGCCGAAGACAAGCAAACAAGCCCAAGAGGCGAGTCCAAAAATGCAGATAAGCTCGCGGACGTCGTCATTAATAGCGCTGGTCGGAAGGGGCAATGTGCTCAACCCGCGGAAGTCTGCCGCCGGTGCTGCTGGCTTCTTGAGTTTTGATGTCGAGGCTTTCGGTGCAGGCTTCGACTCGGGGACGGGCTCATGCTCATAAAGCCTCAAGATACCCTTCTTGCACTCCAGCACAATATTCAATGCCTGCGTATGCTGATGGTCAGCTGGCTGTCTCCGTGCGGGGCAGCTACCCACCATATCCATAATGAGGCAGTGGATAGCGAGGTTGATCGCGCCCTTCTCGACGCTGAGGCAGTTCGCAGGACCGGTGAACAGCTCGCGCGCGACTTCGACTCCCGCAACACCCTTCGCAATTGCCGCATCGACTCGTGTCGCAGTCTCAGACTTGCCGCCGTCCCACTTGAAGCCCTCCTTCTGCGCTTCGAGGGATGCCCGCACAGCGTCCTTTATCGCCGCCTGCGCAGCGACCGACCGCTCCCGCGCAGACAGCTCGCCGGCAACACACCATGGATACTTTGGTGCTGGCTCCTTGACCTCCTTGGTCTTGCCCTTGGTCGCGGGGGAAGGCGCGGAGGCGGTCGTGCGCGGTGCGCGGGCCTCTTTCCGCGCTGACTCTGTCCGGGAAGTGCTCACAGCGCGGGGACGGGTGGATGTCGATGGGGTGGGCTTGGTCGATGTTGACGGGGTAGGCCTCGCTGCTGTTGGCTTGACCGGTACCCGTTTCGCAGGGACGGCGGCCTTAGTCGGCGCCGCTGTCTTGGGCTTGGGCTGCCCGACCTTGAGCACGCGGTCGAGCTCCGAGGCCAGCGCGTCCGTGTCGTCCTTGCGTGAGCGGGTTGCCCGCGTTGTGCGTGTCGCGGGCTTTGGCGCTGACATCGTTGATAGGGGGGGATAGGGGGGAGTGGTGGGTGATGAGTTGCTGGGATGGTATTTGTTGTTGTGGATGACAGTGTTTTGCGCTCAGACCATGCACTCCACTCTCAACCACCCACCACTCTCCGAGCGCGACTGACTTGTTTGTTGGGCAGGATTTGATTCCGTCATTACCCTTTGTGTTGATTCTCCCACTTTTTTGTTTTGGTCTGCCAAGTCTAATTCTGATTCCGTATATGCAGCACTCGCTCTTGGGGGGTCTCGGGTCTGCTCCATACTCACGTTCACTCGCCTGCAACAACGCATCCTGCATCGTCACACTAGAATAAATGCACTACACTGCATCGTCATATGTATTATGCACAGGGACAGCGTCACAGTCGACGTCTAGATCTGATCGTGGGGAAGGCGTGATACAATCACGCGGGCCGGGATCGTGAGGGGAGGGAGGGGAACCGCTGTCCATCAAGACACCAAAAAATCTAGGATTCTAAGATGCCAGATTAGATCTTGCAGATGGGGGCACGCTCCTCCTTGAGGGCAACGAGCTTCTCGATGGCCTCGGTAAGCGGGATGGTGGGGGCACGGCCCTTCTCGGTCTCATCACGGAAGCGGCAGTTGATCGAGTTGCTCTTCTCTTCCTCCTCGCCGACAACAACAGTGACGGGAATCAGCCTGAGGTTAGCTCAAGTCGTAAACGGCATAGCTAGACTCACCTGTGGCTCGAATTCAAGATCTTCTTGTTGAGAGTGTTGTCGGTCATGTCGCACTCGGCGTACAGGTCGGCGTCCTGGAACGCCTTCTGGACCTTGAGGGCGTACTCCTTGAACGGCGCGGCGACGGGGATGATGTTGATCTGGCGCGGTGCAAGCCAGAACGGCCAGCGGCCGGCGGTGTTCTCAGTGATGATGGCAAGGAAGCGCTCGAGAGAGCCGAGAATGGCACGGTGGATCATCACGGGGCGGTGGAACTGGGAACCAGCCTCGACCTCGGCCTCATTCGGGTTCTCGGCGCCACGGTAACGGAGGTTGAAGCGGCTGGGGAGGTTGAAGTCGAGCTGAATGGTGCCACACTGCCACTTGCGGCCAAGAGCGTCGGTAAGGTCAAAGTCGAGCTTGGGGCCGTAGAAGGCGGCGTCGGCCTCGTTGATGTGCCAGTTTCCGGGAATCTTGTTGTCAAGCACAGACTTGAGCGATGCCTCGGCCTTGTCCCACACGTCGAGCTCGCCCATCCACTTCTCCGGGTTACGGGTCGAGAGACCGACCTTGTAGTCGAAACCGAAGGGCTTGTAGATGGCGTCAAGGAACTCGATGGCCGAGTACAGCTCGTCCTCGATCTGGTCGACAGTGCAGAAGATGTGGGCTAGGGTCAGGGATGGGATCACATACAAAACACTCACCGTCGTCCTGAACGAAGCGACGGACACGGGTCATACCCGAAAGGGCACCGGAAGCCTCGTTACGGTGGAGGACACCAAACTCGGCGAGACGGAGGGGAAGCTCCTTGTACGAGCGCTCACGCGAGTCGAAGACAACACAGTGGCCGGGGCAGTTCATGGGCTTGAGGGCGAAGGTGTCCTCCTCAACCTTGAGAGTGAACATGTCCTTTGCGTAGTGCTCCCAGTGTCCCGAGGTCTCCCAGAGCTTCGAGTTGAACATGTTGGGAGTGCCGACCTCGACAAAGCCACGCTTGTGGTACTCCTCACGGATAAACTTCAGAAGCGTGTTGTAAATGCGCATGCCGTGAGGGAGCATGAAGGGCGAACCAGGCGAAAGTTCAGAGAAGAAGAAGAGCTCCTGCTCCTTTGCGATCTTGCGGTGGTCGCGCTTGGCAGCCTCCTCCTGAAGCTTCTTCCACGCGGTCATCTGCTTCGAGTCGGGGAACGACATGCCGTACACACGCTGGAACGAGTCGTTGGCGCTGTCACCGAGGAAGTAGGAGGAAGAGTTCTGGGCGTCAGCTTACAGCTTCGTGGGGCAGCGTTCAGCTGAGGGTAAAAGCTTACCTTGGTGACGGCAAACGATTTGACGCGGCCAGTGTGGGGGACGTGGGGACCGAGACACAGGTCGATGAGGGGGCCGCAACGGTAGACGGTCGACTCGGTGCTGTCGGGAACCTTCTCGTTGATGTAGTGCTGCTTGTACTTGTTGTACTGTGTGCGTGTAAGCAGCATACGCGGAATAACAGACACGAGTACCCACCTTGAACATCTCGAGGAGAACCTCCTTGGGGAGAGACAGGCGCTGGAAGGCCTGCTTCTCCTTGACAGCCTTCTTGGCAACCTCCTCAATCTGCTTGTAGTCGTCCTCGTTGATGGTCTTGTTGTTGGCAAGACCCATGTCGTAGAAGAAACCACCCTCGGGGAGAGGAGGACCGTAACCAAGGCAGCATCCCTCGTATGAGCGCTCGCACGCCTCACCGAGGACGTGAGCAGACGAGTGCCAGAAGACCTGGCGGGCCTCGTAGTCGTTGTTGGGCGAGTCAAAGTCGAGGAGCGCAAGCTGGACGGACGCCTCGAGCGGGCGGTTGAGGTCCCAGAGCTCCTGGTTGTTGACCTTTGCGATAATCACACGGTCGGCGAGCGAGGTCGAGATGCCCTTGGCGACGTCCATCGGGGTGGTCTCCCATGCCTTGCCCTCGACCTCCTTGCCGTCGGGAAGGGTGATGACAATGGGAGAGCGCGGCTGCTCGGCAACCCACGCCTGGTACTTTGCCATGTACTCGTCAAAGATCTTGATACGCTCCTCAAAGTACTCGGGCGGAGGGGCGAGCTCGGCGCCAATGGGCCCATTGGGGCCAACGGCGCTGCTGCCCTTCTTCTCCTTCTTGTCCTTCTTTGGCTGCTGCTGCTGCTTGGGCTTGTCAGCCTTCTGGGCCGCGGGGGCGGCGGGAGGCGCGGACATGTTGTGAGATGCGGATGAGCAAAGTCGGTAGTGAGTGGCGATGGGGGAGGGAAGAGGGGTGGATGATGCTGCTGAGATGAGAGGTGGAAGCGAGGTCCTTGCGATAGGGGCCGATGGGATACCACGCGCAGCAAAGAGCGGTCTTAACGGTGCCGAGAGGAAAAAGCGGCGAATGGTCATAAACGCCCTGTAGGCTTTTGTGGTTGTGAGAGGAAGAGAAGAATAAAAGCTGAAGAGAGAGAGTGTTATTCTTGGATCGCGGATCGAGTCGATGAGCACGTCGTCAATGACAGCGAGCGCGCCATGTCTTGCATGTCTCTGCCGGATTTTTATCGACTCGGGCTGCTGCTGGCATGGGATCTCACACAAAAAAAAGGCACAAAAGATCGCCGGGTGGCCATGTCAAAGGCGCCTAAGTGAATGTGGAGGTGGAGATTTCCTCGGGATAGGCCTCCGAGACAGGCTTCAACCTAAATCTTATTAGGCCTTTCAAGACACGGCCAGCAAGTGACTGTCCTCCCCTCGAACAGTCTTCGACGAGCAGAACAAAAGTCACAACAATCTGCCCTCCATCGAGCTCTCTTCCATCCATCCCCTCTTCATCTCTTTCCCATCCGTCACCTCCTCGTCAACAGTCGATACACGGCTGAGGAAAACGCTTTTTCAGCGCCGTAATCCATTCCCCAGCATCGATACCCACGCGTCGACACCATGGCCGATGAGAGCCGGACCATCGTCATCGTCGGACAGGGCGGCATCCAGACGGATCTCGAACTCGACTCGCTCGCCGAGGCCGACATTGCCGATGCCATCCCGGATCTCCTCGTCGACTACTCGGCAGAGTGCAAGGACTGGACGCTGATTGCGCGCGAGCACTGGCGCTGTGGGCGATGGGGACGCGCCGAGGAGCTGCTGAGTCGCGGCATCTCCTTCTTTGGCGGCGCGCGCCATGCCGACCACATGGCGCTGGTCAACCTCCATGCCATGCTCGCCCATCTCCATCTGGCACTCGCGAGATTGGCCCCGAAGACCATCCTCCCATCCGCCAAGTATGATATCATCAAGCCCGGAACGCGGACAAAGGAGTTTCATCTCACAGAGGCGACGCAGCACCTCAACCGCGCCGAGGAGTCGCTACGCGCATCGGGAGCCTTGCCAGAAGACGAGCCTGTCAGCGTGGCGATGGGAAAAAGTTAGTGAACCCATTTGTTCGCATCTGACATCAGTTCTCCTTTGCCTCGCGCGCGGCCAGCCGGTGGTTGCGAACACGGCCGTCGACAAACTACTGCAACGCCAGCCGAACAACGTCGCGGCGCTCGCAGCGCAGGCAAGGCTGCAGTTTGCAAGGAGACAGCACGAGGCTGCCCTCATCACCTACCAGACTATGCTCCAGCTTAATCCCACCATGCGCCCGGATCCGAGGATAGGTCTTGGCCTTTGTGCCTACGTTCTTGGGGACAAGAAGCGGGCGCGCGCCGCGTGGGAGAGGTCATTGCAACTGGTGAGTTTTTGCCGCCCTACCCAGCTGACAACAGAACCCGGACTCCTGGGCTCCCTTGCTTCTACTCGGTTTGGCCGCGCTGAACACTGCCCGCGAACCGCATCATGCCGCAGAGTACCGCATCCGCTCCGAGATGAAGGGCGTGTCATACGTGCAGCGCGCATTCAAGCTCAACACGAAGAGCACCGCCGCCGCCCTCGCCCTTGCCACTGTTGCCGGTCTGGGTGGAAACGTCCCACTTGCATCCAAGCTCGCTGAGCGTGCAGTCCAGTACGCCGACAACAAGCGGCATTCCATTCTCGCCAACTCGGAGCGCGGCCGCCTCGGTTTCGTTGCTGGCGATGTCGCGGATGCAGGTCCATACATCGCGGCGGCCAAGGCCGAAGACGCTCAGGGCGTGAATATGATTGCTGAGTTGACGCTCGCCCAGATTGCCATTAACAACGGTGAGTGAAGCCAGCCCCCCTAAAGTACTGACAACAGGCAATCTCCGTGACGCGCTCAACTTTGTGGAGCAAACCGCCAAGCGCCTGGGAGGGAAGGGGCCCTTGGAGTTCACTGTCCTGCAGGCATCGCTGTTGGCCTACCCTCACCCGGGAATGCCTCCAGAGGAGATGGCCAAGAACCTGCAGACGGCACGCACAATGCTTTCGGAGGTTCAGAGGGAGTACACCGTCGCCGACTCGGACGAGGACTGGGCCAAGCTGCGCGGCGTCGCGCAGGACCCAGACGTGTTTGTCGAGCTCGCCAAGCTGTGGCAGGAGGAGAGCGTCGACAAGGCGATCACCTCGTACCAGACCGCAATCCAGATCAAGCAGGAGGCGGCCGCCGAGAACGGAGACGAGAACCAGCCGGTCGACTACCGCTCCGTGCGGTTGAACACCAACCTCGCGTCGCTGTACGCCATCCAAGGTGACGTGGAGACTGCCGAACGCATGTTCCAGGAGTCGATCCAGCGCATGGGAGAGGAGAACGGCAAGGAGGCGGACATGCTCAAGACCGTCATTGCGTATGATCTTGGACGCGCGAATGAGCAGAGTGGAGACTCGATCAAGGCGGCCCAATGGTACCGCGATGTGCTTCGGCAGCACCCCGAACATATGGAATGTGGGTTGCATCCTTCCCTTCGGATGAAAGTCACTAACCCTCAGCTAAGGTCCGCCTTGCAACCATTGCTGGCGCCGCCGGTCGTAATGCCGAGGCCCACAACTACCTGAAGGAGTGTCTTCGTGCGGACGAGACCAACCTGACTCTGCGTTCGGCGTACACGAACTTCCTCATCTCCCTTGGGTCATACAAGGAGGCGCTGGCGTTCACCTCGCAGACGCTCAAGTACGACCGCAAGGATGCGTTCACGTTCACTGCTCTCGGGTGGCTGCACTTTACTCTTGGTCGCGAGGCGAAAGCTGCGCCGGAGCTCGCGGAGCGCTCGAAGCAGTATCTTCGCAGTGCGGAGGCGTACGAGCGTGCGCTGAGCCTGGACCCGCTGAATGCGGTTGCTGCGCAGGGCCTCGCGATCGCCCTCGTGGAGGACACGCTCACCCCCAAGGCACTCCAGCCGCAGGCGGGCAGCTCGGACGACCAGAAGCATCGCGCCCGTCTGGCCGGCCAGGCCCTCTCTGTCCTCGGCCGTATCAAGGACTCGCTGCCTGACGGTCCGGTGAATGTCAATATCGGACATTGTTACCTTCTCCGCGGCGAGGAGGACCGCGCGATAGAAGCAGTGAGTGTGGGATGGTTGTATCAGCTGACATGTAGTATGGCGCCGCGCTCAACGCGTACGGGCCGCACAAGGTGTCCGTGCTCCTGTATCTCTGCCGTGCGTGGTACTCGTACGCGAACAAGGAGTCGAACTTTTCCGCTATGGGTCAGGCTCTCAGCTACGCACAGAGGGTGAGCTGTTACACTCTGACAAAGCTGACCGCAGGCAATGCATATCCAGCCGAGCGACCGCGCGATCCTGTACAACATTGCGATGATCCAGCAGAAGGGCGCGGAGATTATGCTCTCGCTCGACCCTTCGCGCCGCACGCTCGAGGAGCTGCAGGCTGCCCTCAAGGACGCTCAAGAGTCGGTCAACACGTTCCGCGCCCTGGCGGACGACAAGGGCCCGCTGCCGTACGATGCGGAGATTGCAAACCAGCGCTCGCGGTACGGTGAGAACCTACTGCAGAACCAGGGTCCTAAGCAGGTCTCGCTGCAGGAGACGTACGAGGGCGAGACTGCTGCGCGTGTGGAGGAGGCGCGCCGCCTCCGCGAGCAAGAGCAGGCACGTATTGAGGCTGCTGCCGCCGAGCGCCAGGCCAAGATTGACGCCCGCGCGGCCGAGCTCGCCGAGGAACGCCGCAAGGCGCGTGACGAGGCTCGCGAGTGGCAGGCGCAGATGGCGGAGCAGCTTGCGTCCGAGGAACGGCGGAAGCAGGATCGGCTGGAGCAGCGGAAGCGCAAAAAGGACGCGAGCGACATTGTCAATGACGAGGACGAGGAGGGCGACGACGACCGGCGGCGGCGCAAGCGCAAGAGCAAGAAGCGCAAGCAGAAGAGCAAGAGCCCGAGCGACGACGAGGATCTCGGCATGGACCTGGACGGCGAGGACGTCGAGGAGGACGGCGAGGCGACGCGCCGCTCGACGCTCGCAAAGCTCAAGGCCATGGTGAGTGCATTCGTGAATTCCACAAGATACAAGACTGACGGCAGAAAAAGAAAAAGTCGCGGCGCGAAGACCCGGACGAGGGGGAGGAGACGTCGCGGCGCGGCAAGCAGTTCAAGTCCAAGGCAATCATCGAGGACTCGGACGAGGACGCCGACGACGTACCCCTCGACGACGGGGCAAGCGAGAAGAGCGCCGGCGGCGCAAAGAGCGCTCCGAGCGCTGCGAGCAGTCGGGCGGGCTCGCCACCCGCCTCACCGCCTGCCTCGCCGCCCCCGGACGATGACGAGTAGACTGGGCAGGGTATCATGAGATGCATGTGTCATTAGAGCTGGGGGCAGGACGGGGAATAGGAGAAACGCGGGAGAAACGCGCGGGAGATGCGCGTACAGTACTGATCATGACGTTGGAGCGGGAATACTGGACTGATCGTGGACTGATCGATGGGAGAGTTTCCCACTGCAAAACGGTCACTGGAAATTTCGCAGCCATGATCAACTGGGGGCGATGGTCCCAGAACAATGGTGATGCAAAGCCTTACAATGGGCATCGTGGACCACTGTCAACTGGAAATACACTCAGCTCCACGTCAAGTCACCTCATCGACTGCTTCTTCGTGGCCAGACTGTGGGGCACGACTGACCTCGCCTGCAGACCGCCAGGCCGGCAGCTCGTGGATCCTTTATGGCCAAAGGGCGAGCTAAGCGCACACTTTTACCACAGCGAGCGCAATCCCTCGCCAACAAGACGCGACAGCCGAGCCGAGCCGACACGACACTCCACTCGCTCGATCAATGCATCTATGTATCTATATACAGTACATCATCTTGGCGCCTCCTGACTCCTGGCTTCTGGCGATATTGGCATGCGCCGGCGGGATGTGGTTCGGAGATTGTCCGCCTCGCTCCGCGGACAAGTCTCCGGCGGGTGAGAGTTATGGTTTTGGACATGTGATTGTGTGTTTCCCTGAGCGCAGGAGCCGCAGGCCAGGCACGTACGGTCGCTGGAAATAAATCCTGGGCTGGGCGCCACATCATCTTTGCAGCGACAAGGAAAGGCATACTGTTACAACGGTGGCATTTGGCAACTACTAGCTACTAGCTTCCTGGCTATTATAGACAATATGTGCTTCTGAGTACAGTACAATGGGGCGTAAGACAACGTCGGGGGAATACACGTCTCTCGGGACTTTTCGAATGGTGGTGGGCGAGCGCGGCCATGCTGTCGCTTGGACGAGCGCTGGATGTGGCGTCCGGACGCAGCTGGGGCTGGGTACAGGCTGGCGGACTCGCTTGGAGTCAGGCCTGATTGGGACCGAACGCGATCGCGCGCTGAGGGTCTTTGCCGAGCACAATTGCGCGGCGATGCACAGGGGTCGCGAAGCGCTTAAGCTGCGGCATGACGGGCGCTGGCGATATGGAATCGGGGACGAGCGTGGACGACGATGATGCTTCTGAGCGCGGGAGAGATTCTCTTTGTGTTCGTTGTGTTTCGCGGGCGATTCACGTGCGGCGGGAGATGGCGCGGCGGACAGCCTTGCCTGCCGACGAGAGGCGTTCGCTGACGGATAGGGAGGAGGCAGAAGTAGCGACGGAGCGGCCCGAGCTGGTGCTTGCGCGCGTTGTGCGCGTCGAGAGCAGCGGGGAAGGGGACGGGGAAGGGGTGTGCTCTGCGCGCCAGGCGGCAGCGACGGCGGCGGCTTGGGAAATGTTGCACGAGCCCGAGTTGCGGCGCACAAAGACTTTGGGGATCTTGACGTGCTTGCCGCGGCGGCCTAGGCGGGCGCGCTCCTCGGCGAGGCGCTTGGGGTGGGGCTCGAAGACGCGGGCGTAGAGCACGTCGTGCCGGTCCGCGGTCATGTTGTACGCGTGGGGCGAGGAGCGCCAGGCGTCGAATGGAGCAGAAGAAGAGGACGAGGGCGTGTAGTAGAATGTGTCTGGCTCGAGGAGGGCCGGGTCGTCTATTGTGCTTGCTGCGAGGAGGGAGGCCGGGGACGAGGTCGTCATCGTGTGGCAGTAGTGATATCAAGTGATAGTGGCAGTGGGTGGTGGTGGCGGCGATCAGATGTGCTTTGGTGATGGTGATCCGCGCGATAAGAGAAATGCTGGTTTGCAATGTTTGTTCAGACTGGGGGTTCACCGTTCCCCTCCATTCCACGCCAGAGTTCTTATATACAACCCTTGCAGTTTCTCAGAGAGAGTGCATTCGCGCAATCGAGCAAAAGATTGCGCAGGAAACGGAGCGATAGCGGTGGCGCAAGGCTCAGCCCGCAGTGGCAGGGTCGAGTCGAGTTTATCATCCTCTGCTGCTGGTTACAAATCCGATACGGCCATGATTCAGCACGGCGCAGCGCGGCCGTCACCAGACTGGCTCTGGACCCTGAATATGTGCTGGCGGCCTTGCGGCTTGGGAGCTTTTGTGTTTCCCATGCCAGCCATGCCGCGTCACACGTACATGAGCAGAGGAATGCTCTAGGCACGGGGAGGCTACCTGAACTCGCCGCGGGCCACAGGCTAGAGCACGTGTGCGCAGAGGACCCGAACCGGGGCGGCCTCCCGTGCCGGGTGAGTGGAGCAGAGCTTGCTGGTGCGCTTGGCCAGCTATTTTTGAGATTACGGCCATTTTACATCTTGTTTTTGAGATATCATGGCGGTGTACACGGCAAACGCGGCGAGTTCCGCACACTGCTATTGTGACTGCACTGCGGTGTACAATACTACAACTCTCCGTACTGGAGTGCGAGATCCTTCTGTGCAGTGCGTTTCGGGATGGAACGCACGCACATGGAACATGCAAGTTCGGGGGGAAAGCACAGCATGGGAGCTGGGACGAGGAACGTGGAGCCATTCCAACTCCAAGTCAAGTTTCATCCTGCCGTAGACGCCGGAGCGCCGCCTCTGCCTAGACTGCGACTGCCGACTCGACCGTGAGGCCGCAATCGCGCTCGAGTCGTGGCGACATACTCGAGCCGCCGAGCCCGCGCGCCTGGCCTCAGGGCCGTGATCGACATCCCTACGCTACGAGGCTTGTGCCGAACGACGGCCGTCCATTCCACTGCCCTCCATGCCACTGCTACTGCCACTACCCTCCGTTGTTTGTCCAGGGCGCCAAGCTGCATCCCTTGCACTGCTCAGTCCAGGCCATGTCACAGAGAACAGCCGTGTGCGAGGCGGAGGGTTTGCACGCAATCCCTGCCCCGGGAGGAAGCGGTGAAAGTGAGCGGAGCACGGAGCTTGGAGAGGCGGTATTCTTTGAGATTGGAATTTTTGAGATTTTTCGCCGCATTTTTTTTTTTTTGCTCTGCTATTTTTCTTGCTCTTCTATTTCAGGTACCACCACCACTTGCTTTGTCGTCCGTGTCCGTCCGCGGTCTCATCTCCGTCAACGTCGAGCGTCGAGCGGGGCCATGGTGGGGCATGAAAGATATCTGCTGGGGGAGGCATGCATGCTGGGCGACTGTGATGCTTAATGGTGTTTACATTGAGGTTGCAGGGGTGGAGCAGGCCGCGTCGACCGCCAAGCGCGCCTGCGACGATACGAGAGGGCAATGATATGGATACGGATAGGATACGGATACGGCCACGCACGGCACGCCGGCGCGCCTCCACCTGGTCTTCGTGGTGAGTAAAGACCGCACGGCAAGTGGCCAGCAACTGCCTGATGCCTATGCCTATGCTCTTGCCCTAGGCCCGACTAGCCCGACTAAACCGACTATCAATCAGGCCTAGCGTAGCGTGAGTGATATGACTCCCTTCTGCCAGAGCGGGTCCCGGCATGCAAACCGTGCCGTCGGCGCATCGGCACTCGATTAGTCTAGTCGGGAGATGACGGACATCTGAACATGGGCTGGACGACGCTAGGCCGTGGATTCTTGGTGGCGCTGATGGCCTGGACTGCAGGGTCAAAGACCACAGGGGCAGGCAGGGTCGAGGTGTCGAGTCGTCGCGATCTGCCCCGACCAAGATGGAGATACAGATGGCAAGCTGGAGACTAACCTGACGAATGGTTGAGTGGGTGCATTGCATTGGCAGTCTGGAAGGCTGATGGCGTATCCTCCTGTGACATTGCGGTGTTGTTGTGCGTTCCCTATCACAAGCACGGTCAGTATCACTATCACATCACATGCCGTGTTTCATAGATAGCGCTGTGCATGCTGTGCACACTTCCTACGCAGCTTGTCGTCTGATCCAGCGCATACGCGTATCGCGTATCGCATAATCGCGCTAGACAGTGCACTGTTAAGTGATGTGGGATAGCTGATAACGAAGCTGCCACGGCCACACCAGCCGATTGCGATAAGCCGCAACCACACCTGCAGATAAACAGCCTGCAGATTCGGGATCTGACCTCAATGGAATCATCCAATAGAGCCCTTGGTGCTGGGACACCCTCGCACCCCGCTTCCTCGAGATCTCAGACTGCAACATCACACACCACGAAGAGAGCATATTATACATATGCTCTGGGCGTGTCTGAGGTCACTATCCCAATTGTCGACAGTCAGGAGTGGCGTCAAGAGTAGGCGCTCGATGCCGTGCGCAACTCACGCAATCAACAAACACCTGGATCAAGTGTCCAAGTGACGTCCGCACCGAGCGCGGCTGAGCAAGCCCCGAAGCTGATCAAGCACCATCTCCAGAAGCGATAGCAACAAGCAAAGGTCGGTATCCGCCGCCCAGCCCAAGAAACACATCTCCGCGGCCGAGCGGTCCTCCACGGGGGTGGGCACTCCACATTCCAGCACAAGGTCCCATGGCCAGAAGGTACAGGCACCGACGTCCAGTCCATCAGCTGATTCCAACAACAAATATCCATCTCAACTCTTTGTTGTGGTGTGTTCGTAAGCCTAATCCAAAACGCGGTGCCTATCGTTGGCCGCGGGGAACGATCAACGACAGGACGCTAGGATGACTCCACAGCGTCATAGGGTGGCTTGTGGCATGTGGGACTCGAGGTCCGATGTCGGACGGGTCCGTGTCGGCACTGGTAGTGGAGCACGCCGCTTACCTTGCACAGTACAGACATGAACGGTCGTACCGTATAGCACATGGTGCTTAACGGTCTGGAGCCAGCCACTTGGTCCGCCCGAGATCAAGTGTGGGCGACTTTTGTGTCAACACTCCGCCACGGAGTGCGCCATGTGCCCTGCGGTCAGCGGCCAGTGCGCCAGGTGCGAGCGGCCACTGCCAGCGGCCAGCATGCATGGACACGGGCATCGAAAGTGACATTAATCGTGCTCTGGCTGCTGACATACTGACATACGGAAACTGCGAACGTGAGTTCAAGTGACACAGATCGAGCATCGAGGACCGAGGATCGAGGATCCAAGATCGCATACGGCGGATGGCGTGATTCCTGACTCGCAAACCGCTCGAACGCGTAGTCCAGAATGACGAAAGAGCCATACCACGCAACCGGACGCCCGAGACGGCAGTTGCGGCGCGACGATGGACGATTGTAGAATTCCAGGTCTGGACTGGACCCACTAGATTCGTGTCTCTGCCTGCTTTCCCAATGCAGGACGCCTCGCTTCTTATCTTTCGTCCATCGTCCAATTCATTCATGATCAATGACGCACAGAACCGCCGAGCCGTCAGCGGCGATGCCATCGCCCTCCTAGTCCATCCCGAACATCCTCCGTCCGCGTTAGCGTCGCGATCTGGGCCCTTGTCCGAATCTCCGAGCCTCCGAACCTCCGAAGCTTATGACGTGAAGCGGTCTAGCCTCTGATCGACAGAAGGGAATGTAAGATTGTGACAATGTGAGAAAACGCGATCACGGGCTCGTAAAGTGGCGAGAACGTACAGGAACGCAAGAACGCGACAATTCGCAGGGCTCACACGATCACGAGGACGCTCAACCGATCGGGTGGTTCCCACGTTTCCTTCCTTGGGAGTGACCATGTTCTCACCACGCAACAAGCACGCTCTACTCATGCCACACCCACATGTCTACACACAACGTTTTTGATCGGGACCTCCGATGCGCAATGCTCAACATGACATGAACAGATGCCGGAAATGTCCCCCGATCACTCCTCCCGCGCAATGTGGCGCCGCCACGGGCATCCGGCACGTTGCCTTGCAATGGAGGAAAGATGGGAGGAGGTGCAAGGTTGTGGCAGAAGCTCAGATGATGGTCCGGTGGAGTGGGTGGGGCCGCCGTCGGATACGGTCACTGTCACAGGCAGCGGGTTTCGGGATTGCTTCCGATCTTGAACTGCCAGCCCGGGGTTTGCTCAGAATCAATCTCGGAACGCGCAAGGCAGCTCGGGAGATCGGAGAGCACAATCTCTGTGGTCCGCGTCCACTCTTCACTTCCCATCAGCTGACCACTTGAGGGATGGTAACTCGGGCGAATGCCCTGTTCCTTGCCCAGAAAACACATCAGAAGTCACGTACGACGCCCAGTGCTATGCTCCCACGGCTCTGTTCCAAACCAGCTATTCCAGACAAATCTCATCGACAAAGACTAGACTAAGCGTAACCTATAGACCTTCTGACCCTCTCCCTTCTCCTCCAAACTCCATGCAGCGCACTTAGGCCCCGGGGGCGAGGTTGATGGGCGGCGCCCGGATGAACGCGTAGGTGACGTCGGGCGTCCAGTATCCAGCCAGCGCGGCCCAGAAGCCAAACACGCCGGCAATAATCTGGAACGCGCCGGTCGCGAGGCGCGCGCCGTCCGTGCCCGTCATAAACTGCGCGGCCATGCACGCAAACATGATCATCACGAAGAAGAGCGTGCCCAGCACAGCGACGGATGAGCGGAGGGCGGCGAGCACGAAGAAGAAAGAGAGCACCGCCCACAGGATGCAGTACAGCCCGACGGCCTGGTTGAACTCTGGAAGAACAGCGCCCTCGACCGTAAACGCCGTCATTGTGCCGAGCTCGTTGCCAAACATCATAGGGAACGACCAGATAAAGCCGCCGTAGCAGATGAAAATCGTCGCTGAGAAGGTGTTGCCGAGGAACATTTCAAACCATCCCACGAGCGTCTGCGTGATACCAAGGAACATGACTGGAACGAGTCAGTAACTGACACGAACCTCGCGGATCCTCTCTACTCACCGAGCATGGGGAATCCGGCGTGGGGACGGGTAACGCCGCGCGCGCCGACAGTGTACAGGCCCATGAGCATGAGGCCCATCGCGAACGAGAACAGTCCCGCGGGGAGGGGGTTACCAAACTTGCGGTGCTGGACGGGGATGGCGGGCTGGGAAAAGTCGACCGGGTGTCCGCCCGGGGTGATGAAGCGCGCGACGGGCGCGCCGCCCGCCTTCTCGACGTCCCCTGCGCCATAGTAGAGCGGCGTGTCGGGAGCGACAGGGGCATTGTGTCCGTTCGCGTGCCCGTTCTCCGGGGTTACGGGGACTGCTGGGGACATTGTGGACTAGTGGGGGGAGAGTACGTTTTGTGGTGGAGTGGCCTTAAATTTAACAGAGGGATCGAGTGGCAGTAGCAAGATGGGAATGGAGGAAAGACTGACAAAAGACCAGCGCTTAAGTACCATTTCCACCTCGAAAGATCTCACTTTCCCTCCCCTCTCTTTTCTCTTCTCGGCCTCTCTTCCGGCCCCATCACAATCAGATCGCAGGCCACTTCCGACCCCCCACCCTCGACCCTCGGCAATAGATACCCAACCGGAAATCTCCCCACGGGCGAATGTGAGCTTCAGAGGGCTCCGCTGGCCCCGCCCAATGCCCCGCTGCCCCTCTGTTCCCTGCACTTCACCTGCTGCTTCCCCCCCCCCCCCCCCCCCCCCCCCCCCCCCCCCCCCCCCCCCCCCCCGCTCTCACACACTCGCACCGCCGTCTCCAGGTGGCGATGGCCGCGACATGGCGTCCATCTCATATCTCCTGCGGGGGCTGTGGGCCCCGCGCCAGGCACCCGACCCGATAAGTCGCCCAGCAGGCCAGGAGGCCAGGAAGCCAGGAGGCGACAGGCAAACAAACAGGGATTCTCTGATCCTTGATCCTTGATCCTTCAGCCGTCGATTAATCCCCCCGCTTCCATTTTTTTGTCCTCGGCCCTGCATTCTGCGTCCTACTCCTGGCATCCTCGGTCGTGCTGGGGCTCGGCGGGGCAGCGGGGCATGTTCCGCCCTCCGCCTTGCTCCCAAACGCTCTCGACAGGTATGATTCCCCCCACCCCCCTCCCGACCCGATTTTTCTTCGAGTGCCAAGAAGCGGGGAACCGCCACAGTTAGCGGCGCACGTGATGTTCCACATGTTTACCCTAGTGTGCATTCGGAAAAAGCCACCGTCCCGAGGGCCCCACATCTGGACGCGACCAGTGTTGAACTCGGGTCTGCTGCGGGAGGTCCGAGCATGAGTTAGTATGAACTCCAAACACTGTGGTGGGCCAGGTGCGGGGCCACAATCCGGATCCCAGGGTGTCTCTAGAGGATCGGAAAAGTCTTCCGGCCCTCAACCTTGCCGAGGTTACCGACCAATCCAATCGCGTCACGGTAATTTGCAGGAAACGCACATGCAGAAAGCCACACACAGAAATGAATATGCAACGAAAGAACTACAGAAATTACTCTACGTGTATTGTCACGCTACGTGCGACTACAAGCACTACAGGTGACTATCCAGGAGACCCCTCATGCTCCTCACAGCTGGGGCACGGGACACCCCTGAGGGCCCTCGGGATTCGCAATCGCGTGCCAGTACAGGCTGTTGTCAGCAAACACCGGTCACTAAGATAACGCACGCCGGTGCTCGATCGGTAATGTACTCACAGGGTCTGGATGAGGGGGTCAGTGATGGACATCTGGTCTTGGGGGACACCAGGGGCCGCAGGCGGGGGCTGTTCAAATCCGAGCATCAAACCGGTGTCAAATGCGGAACCCGAGGCGACGGGATCCATGCCGTACACGTTTGCGTTGGCGAGATGGGGATTGATACCGGGGTGTGCGGTCGGTCCATATGGCCCACCGGTCTCGTTCCCCTGATTGGCGTGATTAGAGGGATCGTGGTGTCTGCTCATATCAGCAACCACCCACTGCCATCTCACTCACGGTCCAAACAGCATATCCAACAGCGCGTGGTCGCCCCCGCTTCCAGGTGTAGAGTTCACCGGTGTGGTGTTCTCGGTGGTAGCGGCAGTCGACTGGCGTATGCGGTGCCGCAGACGGCTGAGCATGGGGAGAGCACGGCGGGCAAGCCCGGAACGGTTCGACATCTGCTCGATAATGTCTACTGACGCATAGAAATCGGCCCGCACGTCGTCCGCCATCATGCTCTGCGGGACACGTCGCAGCACCGTGTACTGAATAACCGCCGCAGTGTAGGCGTGGACTGTCTGTCAGCTTACAGTGACGCTTTGCTTTAGCTCACAGATAAAGAACCACCATCCATACGCAGCCTCTGGCACGCGGCGGAGGAGGTCTGCAGCGAGACGAGTGTGTTTGCGTGCCGAAGTGACACATGTGGTGAACGAGGCCGCATATGGACCGAGGAGAGGCTCGTTGCCGTTCGCCACAGCCTTGAAAAAGTAAGGACGGTGGAGGACTGGAATCAGCATCGGCAATCATGGCGAATCACGGCAATCACCAAACCTAAGACTCACCCATCAATCCCTTGTGGAAGAACATTGTCGCGGCATGTTGCTGGATCACATGCTTCTGGGACAGACCCGGGTATTGATCCAGCTCCCCAAAGTCGGACCACTTGAGCCAGACTGGTGCAGCAGCCTCGACACGACGGATTTCGGAATCGATGCGCACCACTTCAGAGTAGTCGGGGAGCACCGTTGCGGCGAGGTAGTCGGCCACCTGCACGAAGGCCTCGCCGAGGCGGTACAAGAACACATGGAACACAGAGTCGTCTGGCGTCACGCCCCCGTCTGCTGGCATATCCGGACACTTGCAGTCGTGCAGCTGGCGAGGTGTCGAGTATGGCCGACCAAAGTTGAGACTCTGCAGGATATCATACGTGGCGCATTCCCACCACAGCCGCCGGCGGTGCTCCTGCTGCTGCACAGACAACCCCCACTCGGACGCGTCGCGATGAAGGCCGATGGAGCACGCCGACCGCACACACAAGCCCAGTATCTGCCACGCGGCCTTGGGGCCGTCCGCATGTCCCAGGTTGAACAGATAAGATACCATCATGTGCAGAGTCTCCACAGCGGCAAGGGAGTGGCGCACCATGAAATGGCGTTCAGGGACACACAACAAGGCAGAGGCCGCGTTGAACAGTGGGGTCGATTGCGACATGGGGTAGCCGCTGAACTCCATTCCTAGGGCAAACACCATCAACACCGTTGCCAACCGATGGGGCGGAACATGGTGAATGGCCTCGCGTATCGATTTTCCGTGGTAGATGCCATCGAGAATGTGGCCCACTGCGTATCTGTCCGCGGGATGGTACATCCATTCCACAAAATCGTCTAAAGCGTCAGTCAAGGTCCGAATGCACCCGCATTCTTGGTCAGCAAACATTCTCCGATACGCACCATAGGCCTTGAGTAGCGCGAACGCCTCGTTTGCCGGTGGGAATAACTCGTGGACGGATGTCAGGATTTGGCGATCAGTGGCCATGAAAGGGAAGACCAGGGCTGGGTGGGTAGACTTTCCGTTAGCGGAGAGTCACCTATGACCGTATCAAGCGTCACCACTACAGAATACGACTCACCTCGCCGTCTTCACAAACAAAAAATGAGCCAGCACCACGACCGAGGAATTTCGCGCCTTCACGCGAGACCTCCATCAGGCCGACGCCCGGTCCGTCAGCCGTATCGAGGTGGTTGTCGTCGCGTAACTCGGGATCCGGGGCCACCTCGGCCTCCTCTGGCGAGATGGCCGAAAACGGCTGGTAGTCGTCGTCGCTACCAGTGCTCTGTGCGATGCGTCAGTACATGCTATCTCTGTAGAAGACATGAACTTACAGGCCGCACATTCCCGTCGGCTGGACGCGGAACAGGTCCACCCGGGACATTCGGCCCCTCAAAGTGCGCAAGGCGTGCTCGGAGCTCCTCATTCTCCTTCTGCAGCGCCGCGACCTTGGCAGCGTCTTTCGATGGACTGGTGATTGTCAGCACTGTCCCATTACAGATCAGGACGGGGCGGGGTGAGCATGCAGAGCGGGCATTTCCGACCACCTCATTCCTCCCCCCCAGCCATCCCCACCTCCCGTAGTAACTACGCACCGACCAGCCAAGGTCCCGTTGGGGCAGATCTTGGCACATCCACGACGGACGCAGCTTGAGCATGGCCACGATCGCGAGCACTAGGGAGATGTCAAATGATAAACTTGGAGCTTGGAAGGCTGCTTTGCTCACCTTTAGCTTGAGGCGCACGCATTCCTTGCAGCTCGGCGGACCATTCTTCCAGTTTACACGCTGTTTGGGAGGGGATGATGGTTTGGAGGGTGCTACTGAGCTTGGGCCAGTGGATAGACCTGTGTCTGCTGGTGTGGTCTTTGTGCTTTCTTGTTGTGATGACATTCCGGTGGGCGGAGATTGGAGGTGGATGAAGTGGTGGGATGAATGAAAGAGATGAAGAGAGGATGCAAAGAGTAAAGAGTGTAGGATTGTGGTAGTGGTTGAGAGACCGAGTTTGGTACAGTACGTACATACGCTGCCGGCAACCTCAGCCTGTGGCCTGTGGTCCAGTTGGCAGATTGTGATTTCCCAGACAACGAGGAATGGAGTGACCTTCCCTCTTGTCGATCACGAGACTGGGTCGTGGGCCCTGTTGTGGCCCTGGCTGGCATGGCTGGCGCTGTCTCCTCCCTGCCAGGACCCGGGGCTGACTGCCAGCCCCGACAGAGCCGACCGGAGTTGACTGGATCTCGCCAGCTTCTTGCCTTCCCCCCCTCCACTCTCGTACTCTTGCATGGCCATTAATGACGTACACAAATGAGCTTTTTCGCACCTTGAGCCACTCTCATGCATGCCATCACAATATCCCAAGGCTCAGCGGTCAGTCTTCTCTCAAACACGTCCTTGACATGCTTGACACCATCGACACCACCCTCGTCCTCTGAGCCTATGATAGTTAGACAGGACAGCAAGCTGCACATCGGTAGCGCCGCACCGGGACCTGCCCGAGCACATCGCCATTGACACAAATACGATAGGAATTATAGGAATTCGGGGTCGTTCGCAGTCAGATACAACCATTCACGCCGCCCGGTGGGTCCTTTTTGCGCTCCTGATATTCAGATCTCGTGCATTGGTTCGATATGCGCGCTGCAGCGTGCTGGATGTCAGTGGCCAGTGGATCGCACCGCGGCCGAGATCCGAGATTTGTTACGAATGGTTGCTCTGGCACGGCGCGGCCGTCGAACTTACTACACACTGTTCGCTACTCGTCAGATCGTCAGACAAGTACGGACACACGAGAACTCGAGCTTGGAGAGGAAGCGACTGAGAGCTGAGAGATTGTTGGAGATTGTTGAGGATGTGCGACTGGGAATACATCGTCAGGACCAACGAACCTACAAAGTAAACTAAACGACTGAACTCATTGATACTTTCAGCTCCCCTCAGCTTGATGTGGCCCGTCAGGCCCGTCGCCATTCACCCTTCCATCACTCTCCGGCGCGACCACACGGCGCTTCTTGTCACGGCCCCTCTCCTCCTCTGCCTCACTCTCCATCACTTCACGCTTGAGAACACCCTGAACTGCAGACACATCGGGACGGAGCCGCACGTTCGTGAACGGATGGCGCTTGAGAAAGTGGATAAGCATGGTCGCGGCGAGCATGGCGGACTCGAACGCCGATCCACCGACACCGGACTCGCACTCCCCGTAAGTCGTGTCACCTTGCCCTCGTAGGTACGCACAAGGACATGGTCTCCGGTAAACTTCAAACTCTGTCGAACGGCGGCAGCCTCGTAATGGCTCCCGAATGCGTTGCCGAATACGCGCGGCATACAAATAATCTCCTCGTCAGCATTGCAATTTCACTTTAGAGCTTCACATTCAGAGCTTTTATGCCGGCCTCACGAGAATCGCCGTTGGGGGGCCCGAGCGACGCGTATTCCATCCGCACAAAGTCGACTGCACACGCGGACCAGACGTCGTCCGCCTCGTCGAATTTGACGTACAGCACGCGTTCGGCATTCATCTGTCCTCAGTGCCATGCAGGAGAGGGCTGCTTACAAGAGACTTCATGTTCCGCGCGACTTCTGCGGCGTACTCCTCCCTATCCACGCTGTTGTCGACGGGGAAGGCGTGCGCCCCGGCCGAACGGGCAATCGCAGCCACGAGGCATTGCATGTTTTTGGCGCTCAGCTGTCCAGCAGCGATGGCGTCAAGAGTGCGCGATTCGGGACTCTTGATAAGTTCAAGCGGCGGGCGGCAGGACACCGAGTTGGGCGTGATATTTCCATACTGAGACACAGGGACGACGGCACCCGTATCGCGACACACAATCTGAAAGTGGATGGGGGCCCGTTTCCTCGCGTTGACGGCGCTGCCAAGAGAACACCCTTGGCCAGGATACCGACACCGGCAGCACACGCGAACGATCAACCCCCCCATACTCCCGACGTCTGGAGCGACGTACCGCGGGCGGTACAGCTCACAGTTCTGGTCGTCCTTGGTGCATCTCTCACACCGGTCCATACGGGGCACGCTGTCGGGTATCCGCGTCAGCTGGTGTACTTAGGTAGAGGAGCGGGATTTCACGGCGCACCGAAACAAGTCCTTCGTCGGAGTGTCGCCCGGGACCACCTGATCCCACCCTAGGCCGGCCAAGAGGGCGTCGGGCACGAGCTTGGAACGCATATGGTGTGGGATAGCAGCGGAAGGAAAGTGGGGAAGTGAGTGTGGTGATAAGAAAGGATGAGGTGACTAAGTGTTTTTTACTGAGAGGGAGAGGTAATATGGAAATGGTGCTGATGTGAGAATGGACGAAGTCGAGGAGCTCAACGTCATGGCGGAGAGCGCGTCGAGAGCATGGTCGGATCGTCGGAGCAACATGATTGTTGGAGGATTAGAAGTTCAGAAGCGTCGATCCACAGTGCCACCAACACGATGTTCGTGGATCTGTCGAACGTGTCGAGCTCTTTTTGCGTCAACACATCATAACATCACCGGCTCTAATGCGGCAATCACAACTCTAGACAGGAGCAGTGCTCAACTGCTTTTGAATCTGACAATGAAGAAACGAACTTGGGCCCGTCGCACTCTCAACCGACTACGTCGCGCACAATGTTCACGACCTCGGTGTTGAGGCGTGCGTTCCACGCCGGAAGGACGTGTACCGTCAGTATGGAGATGTCGTCGTGTTTTGACGGCTCGCATGAGATGAGAGTGCGCATCGCAGGGTCTGTATCAGCACTACCACACCGGGATCTACTTACAGCCCTGCCGAACGAGAAAGTCGGTTATTTTTGTCTGGACGGCTCGCCACAGCGCGCCCTCGAGGGGTGATACCGCGATCTTTACGCACTGCTGTCAGCGAAAGAGCACTGCATCACTCACATGGCTGCAGGTGCTCTTAAGTACGGCGTACTTCTCTGGCGGCGGCGGGGCGGGTGTGCGCTGCCGCACTGGCTGCTGGTACTGCTGGGTCTGCTGGGCCTGGAGCTGCATCTGCAGTGCGAGGGCCGGCGCCGGCGCGAGCGAGTAGGGCTGGTCCGGGGGGACGTACAGCGGGTCGTTGGGGAACGACGAGACGGGCACCTTGGCGGGACTCGGTGAGCGGAGCCCGGGGCCGTTCCGGGGATGCGGCGGCGGAGGGGAGAGGACGCCATGGCCGCCGTGGCTGAAGGTCGCAAACTGTGGGCTAGTCGGATATCCCTGGTTCGGCGCGTAGGGATATCCGCCATCAGGCTGTGGGTAGGGCTGGGCGGGATACGCGCTAATGTTCGGATACGCGTTCGGATTCGGGTTTGGATTCGGATCCGGATTTGCGAAGGGGACATTCGGGGAGCTGTACGGCGGCGTAACTGGCCTGGGGAGGCGCGGGGGCGGGGGCGGCGCGTACGTGTTGCTCGGGGCTGGGGTCATGGGGAACGAGTAGAGCGCCGGCCCGATCCCTGGCCCCGGCCCGGGGCTGGGACATGGGGGCGGGTACTGGCGTTCTTGTCGGTCCTGTCGCTCCTGGCTGGGTGCAGGAGCGGGAATCGCGCTCCTCCTGCGCGGCTGCTGCGGCTGGCGGATGGCCGCCATCACTGCCGGATCCCATTTCTGAGGATTTGGCGTGAAAGGGGGGAAGCCCTGCGACTCTGCGGGGGTATACGACCGCACGGGCTCCGGGGGCACGAGGACGGCCGGTGCGGGCGGTGGCGAGTTTGTGAGTCCGAGGCCAAGAGCTCGCGAGGCGCCTGGCGGGGGAGGAACGGAAGGAACCATCGGAGCTGGGGATGGAGGAGCCGGAGGAGCTGGAGCGGCAGGTGGGGGCTCAAAGGGGGCGTAGCCGTATCCTCCGTAGCCGTGGCTTGATGTCGGGCGG
Organism: Apiotrichum sp. Y4204; assembly: GCA_025531455.1. Taxonomy (NCBI): domain Eukaryota; kingdom Fungi; phylum Basidiomycota; class Tremellomycetes; order Trichosporonales; family Trichosporonaceae; genus Apiotrichum; species Apiotrichum sp. Y4204. The sequence continues at coordinate 396,823 of JAMYHL010000028.1, forward strand.
GACGGCGCCCCAGGCCACTGCAAGCTTTCTCTCGGGTTTGGCCTGGGGCTCGGCCTGTCAGTGGCGGAAGGGTAGGGCTCCGGATACTTAAACGACTGGTATGGTGACGGCGGGAAGCTGTTTGGCGAGGGCGGGAATGAGTACGACGACGACGCGGGCGCTCCGTACGCCGCAGGGGCGGGAGGAGCCGGTGACCGAGCTCCAGAGTAGCCGTACGCTGCGGGGGGATAGCTGCTGTACGAGGTGCGGTTGCCGCCTGGGGGTGGGTAGTCCATTATCTTGACTGTAGCTGATGTTGTTGTTGACGTCGTTGTCTCGGGCGATCAGTTTGTCCATTGAGTGGCGATGGTGAAGTGGAGAGTTTTCGTGACTGATTTTGATTTTTCAGTGCTGTTGAAAGTTTCGAGCTTTTGCCTGCTTGCTTGCTGCTCCTCATTCTCTCTTTTGTGGGCGTTATTTGTTGACGCTGCTGTGGTGATCATACGAGCTGCAGGTCTGTGCGTACACACAGCCCGTGTCAGCCACTCCATACCCCAATACCACATGGTGACGAGCACTTGGTCCGCGGTTCGCATACTCGCGTCTGGCCGCGCGTCTGGAATCATCGCGTCGCGCTGGATATCGGGATTGACGCATTGCACATGGTGCATTGAGGGAAACTCGCAGACGCGCATTGTTCCTTCTTGCTGCAGTCGTCATTGGATCCTCGAGATTGTCGACGCGGTCACGAGGGTGGCCCTGCGCTCGGGCCGGCGAGGACACAACATTGCAACATCTCCAACGGGGGGGAGACACAATGCTGTGAGGACTAATACTGTACCGAGATCATGTTCCAGTGAGACTGAATGGAGTTTCATGTGAGGGGCGATGCATCCTCTCAATCACAGTCGGGTTCTGATTTCAGAGCTTCAGCGCAAAATGATGAGAGATATCTGTCCCAGCGACTCGAGCACATTCCCACGCTCCAAGGGATCGAGACGCGCACTGATCACCACGGAGCGCACCCCCCAATGTGATAATCTACTTTATCCCTGTGTTCGCGTCCTCAAACACCCGCTCGAGCCGGCGTGGCGGTGAGAGTAGCAGTGTTGGGAACTCGTGGCCTGGGACACACTTTCCGCATGGGACAACCTTTCCGGCCAAGGGTTAGGCGAGAACGACGTGCATCAAGCATACATACAGGAAGCTACAACAGAAAACGACTCAAGTGTCCAGGTGGGAGGGGAGTGTCCGAGGCGGTGTGGGTGCGGCGTGGCAATTCATTCAGTAGTCGGGCATGAGGCGTGAAGATGAAGAGGGGAGAGCGCGGGGGCTAGGCAGAGTGCGGCGTAAGTGGTGTCCAGGTGGGGGACTCAGGGATGAACGGGAGAGGGATGGTGCGCGAGATGGCGAGCCCGCACCCAGGCCACGCTGGGAGCCTGTAGGTGTTTACAGGGGAGGGCGAGCGGTAGACGTCTGATGGGGTGTAGTAGTCCTCGGGGGAGGTTTCGAGTGACGACTCTGGCGTCGTCGCGTAAGACTGCGGCGACGACTCGGGCGAGGTGTCCGGCGTCGAGATGGGGGACACGTCTCCGTCGTCGCCGAGGAACGAGAGGGGCGAGTACGAGTTGCCTCCCGGGGACGGGATTTCCGCCCAGGACGCGACGAGCGCGTCGATGATAAAGTTGCTGAACTTGTCGCCCTTGAGGCTCGGTGCCTCTAGCGGCGAGACGGGCGGGGACGGGAGAGGGGAGGGGAGCTCTATCTCCTCCACCGCCTGCTGGAGGGGGCATAGGGCGGCGGGGACGTTCCACCCCAACACGCTGATGTCCGACCTGGCGTCAGTCACGTCACAAAATCAGAGGTATCCCGGCGCGTCACATTGCAGGATGTGCCGGCAGCTGCCCCGCGCTTCACCTAAACTCACCTCTGGATGGGAAGGAAGAGAGCAAGCACGTCCTTGACCTCCTCGTCGCAGGCCTTGGTCCACGTCCAGCGACTGGTGGTGATCCAGAACTCGGTCTGCATGCCCGCAGCCGTTTCCTGCTCAATGGCCGTGACGCGGCATCTGAACGCTGCTCTCAGCTCAGTTTATATGATGATCACTCACGGTCCGCGGCGCCGCGCCGCTTGTTCTCGAGATACTGCCGCAGGCTGCAGAGCGTGTAATCGAGCTGCCAGTTGGACAGGCGCTCGGCGACGTTGAAGAGCACGTGCTGCCGTCAGTGGCTGTCGGGGCGGGGGCGTACGAGGTCGAAGAAGAGCTCGTTGCGCGTCGGGTTAATGTCGAAGCTGGAGACGATGCGGGAGTTTGGGGTCGGGCCGTAGTGTGCCATCGTAGAGGGCGGGGGAAGTGGGCAATGAGCAGCTGGGTGAAGCAGCGGATCGGGCATTGCTGTCCCCGTCGCCGTTGCCGGTAGTGAGAGGCCGAGCATGGAGGTCATGAAAGCAGGTTCCTTTAAGGCTAGAGGTGCGACTCGCGAGCCAACCGCGTAAGAGGGAGGTCACCGTGACGGGGCTCTGGTTGGGTATCTCTCGCGGACATTAAGTATTGAGGACACGAGCAGCCATAATGCGGCCGCCGGTCGCTACCCTTGGACGTGCAGCGGTATGTGTGGCATGGTGCGACACCCAGAACTGAGTGATCGTGGACCTGGGAAGGCCAAGGTAGAGGCCGTGGACAGCTGCAATGTACAGCTCAAACCGTGAACCCATGGCGAGGCTACTGGCGTGGCGCGTCTTCTCGTCATGTGTCAGGTGTACAGTAGTAATCCAGTTACAGGAATTTCAGGAGCGATCAGTAGCGCAGTTGTGCAGTTGCGAGTCAGTGGGTTTGGATTCTCGAGCAGGGGAAAAGCCATGCTCTCGAATCCTTGGATCACGGACTAAGACTGCAACACTCGATGGAGACTCAGGCACGCAGCCGACCCTCCTCGTAGCTCAAAGCTGGTTCATGTCTGTTTCTGATTTTCGATGTTGACAAGCGCCACCGTGTGTGTTGTGTCGCCTTGGTTAGGGGGAGTCGACATGAAGGAAGGGGGGAATGGCGCAGAGGGAATGAAGAGACATTCACAATGTTGGGTGGCGGTGTATGTACGGACAAGTGGTGGCCTCCAGGCTTCTGGAATTTGACGCGGAAGGCTTCAACGATGCTTGTACCTACCTTTTAGTTCCATTCTCATCCGAGACCCACCTGCCAGACTCGTGGGTGGACACAAACCCAAAGCAGAAGCTGCGCGTCAATTGACGTACGTGGGCAGACACCTTTACTGTACTCTGCGTGTACAGTACTGTCAGTTCTGCAATTCTGCACACTCACGACTGTGTGTGTTGACTTCAGCCTCGATGGACAGAATCGGCAGGTGACTTCCTCGACTCCCTTCATGCCCTGCTCCCTGGGTGCGTCATGTGCGCGCCACGCTGCCCGGGAAATACAATTCCGGAGTGCAGAGTGCAATTAGGCTTTCGATACACGGCAGCACAGACACGGCGAAGTTGAGGACAGGTTGGAGACAACGCCAACGGCCGGGGGGCACGAGCGGCAACACAGCACCGGACGTTAGACGAAAGCCACATCCGGATCACGTCGCAGGGAGGGCTGCTGAATACAGTAGAAGGCAATGGACCGTAGAATGTTGCAGGAATGAGTTCCTCAGGCACCCTTCACTGTGGAACATGCCCTCCCTCCCGTGTACAACACACACGCCACAGCACACAGCACCAACCAGACACGTCCCTCGGACGCCGACAGCACCGGCAGTATCAGTACCGAACCGGTGCTGGGATCCTGCAAATCTGCACTTCCATTCTCTGAGGCATTCTTACGTGAGGGCATATCTGCCTGCAGCCTTTCCGCATCGCTGATCTGAGGGCCTCGACCGTTGATTCTTTGATTGGACTTTCAAACAGGTATGACGCAGCGACTGGTTCGGCAAGCGTGTGTGTATGAAACGAACATGATCAGACTGGGTGTGATGTACCCCACACATCCGTTACCTGCAATCCGGCGGCACCTGACAAGGCCTCGACTGTCGGCGATGCTGGTCGAACATTGATCGATCGCCAGTAGTCCAAGGGCAAGCCAGAAACCCCTGCTCTCCGATGTCTACCGGGTGGTCCCACACTGGAGGAGCATGGGTCTCGTCGTTGTCAGTTACAAACTGCACTGCTGTCGAAGGCTGTCAGCTGTCTCCCTCCTTCCCCACGGGCTGCTGCAACGGGAAACACGCAGCATCTCAAGCCAGGCCAAGCAAACGCAAACAGTCTCTGTCAGCCGCTAGTTCATCACTCGCACAGGCCCGCCGCCGGGACACACATGTGCGCCACCGCCATCAGCATGTCCGCAGAAGAGTTACGTGGGTGGCTCTGTGGTATGCCAGTCGGCCGATTGGGGTAAGAAGCTCCCCAGGCAAGATTCTCGCTTCACCCGAGAGTTACACCCAGGCATGCGACACGCCGAACCACACACAACTTCCCTGCCGTTTGCAGTGCATGTTTCACCTTGTGCACTTTCGGACCGGTGCCGAAGGATTCGAACTTGGATTCGAACTTGCGCCGGGTGTCTCAGCCACAACTGCCGCGGAGAAGGCCTGCTCCGGGATCTGCTTGACAGAGAAGTGCGGCTTCCCTTTGGATATTGTTTCTTAGTAGGGGCCTTTGTGAGATTGTGGTCAGTGCGATTGGAAGATTGCTCGTTTGAGGTCACCTTGTGTTGTGGTGCACTTGTTTTCACTGGGGACCGGCCATACGTGCGACCTGCATCCGACGATGCCGAATGTGGCACTTGCAAACTTGTCCACGTTCACTGATCTATGCCCGTATCCATTACGCAAGCCCTCTATGTATGTACTCTCCGTCTCTGATCTCACACATTCTGCTGAAGCGGCATGAGCACGCCACCATACCCGGCGGCGGGGGCGAGCACGAGTTGCCCAGGATGAGGCTGAACGGGGGACCTGCGGGGGGTGGGGAATTTAGATGCCGCCGAGGCATGGCGCGGGCGGGCTGTTGTGGCGTTTGAGGTAGAAGTGACGGGGGAAGCGGGAAGTGCAGCGCTGTAGACGACTTGGGCTCTAATTTTAGAGAAAGAAAGGCACTTGGTACTCACTTGACGCCGAGATACCTCCATATGATGTGCACCAGTGTAGCCTCGATGTCCTTGGTGTACCGCTTCGACAGGGTAAAGACGTAGACGCTTGTGTGATGCTCGGCATACTCCCATCCCAGGTGTGATTTCTCTGAGGTCAGCAGTTGGTCTAGTGGAGGAGATCGACTTGAAGGGTCCCCCTACGCTACCCACGTTCTAATGACTCACCACCACCAAGGAGCTTGTTTAAACGCTGGCGCACGATGCTCTCGAGACTAAGGAGCGCAATGTACTGGTCCATGCCAGTGGGTATGCGGAAAATGCTTCTAAGCGGCGCTGTCATGGTCAGTCAAGTGGGGAAGCGGGAGGTAACCCGCAGGGGTCGTGGCTTATGTAGATCGCTCGCATTGCAACGACCAGCACACGGGGGAACGACAAGTGACATGGACATACCTCTCTCAACTCCTTTCGCTATCCGGCATTCGGACCGCGGTGGACGCCTCAGACGCGTTTTGTCGCGGCGCCGCCCGGAAAAGGACGCCAGGCGGGGACCGTGCCCCTCGTACCTCCGTTGAGTGCATGGTGAAGTGTGGCACGGTCCGCCGCCTGTTATGGTAGCTCTGGGCTTTGGATGTTTGTTGACGTCAACAGAGCCTGCAGGTATGAGCTAGTGTTGATCCCGATCCCAGTAGAAAGGAGGTGAAGGAATGTTGTTATTGACGGAGTGATAAATTGTCCTTGTCTTCAGTGGGCAGGGGTAAGCTTTGGTAATTGGTAATCTCTGAATGAAGATGGAAGGACCCGTTGAGCGTCTTGGCGAGCTCAAAGTCCGCAACTAAGCAGTTCATGAGCAGACTTGCGAAGAAGCTATCCTTGTCGAGCCGCCGCCAAGGGAGTTTGAGACTGATGATTGTGTTCAGAGATGAGCAGACCCTGTGGGATTGGGAATGGGAGGTAGTCATGAGAGTGAGTGGTCAAAAGTGCTAGTGGAGAGAGCCCAAGCAACGCAACTTATTACTATGAAATGCACAGTGTTACATCTCTTACTACTTTATGAAACTTCTCTCACGCAATGGGCCTCGCTGACTGTAGAGCACGGGGCACGGGGCATTGAGATGGGGCCGGAGACTGGCTGGAGGATTAGCAGACAGTCTTCTTGAAGATGGCGGCAGGCATCATGGGGGTGGTGAGGATAGGCGAGCCGAGGGAGTGGCCAATGACGTTGCCCATGGCATTGTCCATGACGTTGGGGACCATGGTGGTCATGTTGGGGACGACCGAGGTCTGGATGTTGGGCTGCTGGGAGACCTGGACCGAGGTGGTCTGCTTCTCGCAGACGGCAGCGGTCGCGGGGTTGAGGGTCTGGCAGACGGCCTGGTTGAAGCCCTGGGACACGAGCTGGGCAGGCTTGTCGATGACAACACGGTCAATGTTGTTGCGGGTGAGGCGCTGGCCCTGGGTGCCGAGGAGAGCCTGGTAGGGAAGGCCCATGTTGGACATGTAGCGGAGCATGTGGAGACGCTCCTGCTCGTCGAGCGAGTCGAACTGGTTGGAGGTGAGGCACTGGGAGAGAAGGCGCCAGTCAGCGAGGGGCGAGCCACCGACGGCGAGGCCGATGGGGGCGGTGAGGCCAACGGGCGAGAGGTTGGTCATGCTGTTGACGAGGAGGTTGCGGAAGCCGCGCACAAGATGGTGGGGCATGTTGGCGAACATGGGGTGGGGGTAGTCACGGTAGAGCTCGTGGCCAAGACCGAGAGGAGTAACGGGGTTGGCAAGCGAAGAGCCGAGAGGGGAGACAACCGAGTGGCCGAGCTGGCCGAGCTGGCCGAGCTGGCCCATGAGGGGAGCCTCGCGGGTGATGTACTTGTAGATGACCTCGGTGGGGGTGACGATCTTGGTGCGGACCTCAGTGATGTCTTTGCCGAGGATGTTGTTGACGCGAGACATGACGGTCATGCCCCAGCCGCCGGTCTCGACGCAGCGGTTCATGTCGTAGGTGCGAAGGAGGTCGATGAACTCGTTGCGGGAGCGGTAGATGACCGAGGGGCTAGTGTCAGTAGGGCAAAGGTCGGTTTAGGACTCACTCCTCCATAAAGTGCTGCTGGAAGAAGTTGGCAATGGGACGAATGTGGGTCATGCGGTCGGGGATCACGGGGAAGAGGATCTGGCACTCGGTGGCATCAACGGCGGGGTTCCAGTGAAGAGCCCAATTCTCTGTGATCGTTAGCTGCTGTCGACGTAGAGATGGTAGCAGTACTCACGGCCCTGGAGGGTGTTGAGAAGGTGGTCGACAACAAACTCCTGGGTGCCGAGGACCTGGTCAGCCGTGAGGACCTTGTTGAAGCGGAAGACAGAGACGGGGTACTGGATCTGGGCGAGCTGGGGTTAGCATAAAAGAATTGCAGGGGAGGCATAGAAAGAGGGGGGGAATAGGTGAAGCGAGGTGTAAGGAGTAGAGCTGCCAAAGCAGCGAGAAAGGAAGTAATGATGATCAAGGCTGAGGTGATCGCGAAGACGAGGGAGGAGAGGAGAGGGGACACGAGGAAACCGGAGGCTCACCATTGTGACTTGATTGGTTTGCGAGGTTGGTTGAGCTGTTGCGCGGAGAGGAGTAGTAGTAGAAATGTTGAGAAGAGGAGCTTAGTGAAGAACTTGAAGACCGCCAGAGGGGTTGTTTATATATCTTTCGTCGACCCGTTCTGGCTCAGCGGGCAGTTGCAGCTATCCCTCGTGAGGAGTTATGGCCTCGCTCGCCAAGTCCTAGTCGCTTCCTACCGCTCGTCAGACTGGGGCAATCCATGATCCACTGTCAGTCGAGTCCACGCTCGTCGCTGCGCCCGTCCCCCATCGTCGCGCCGCGTAGCACCCACGACGGCGGATGGCATGATCCGACATTGTCAATCGGGCAGTGCGACAGGCTGGTTGCTGTGCGCCGCTGCACCCCACCAGATCCCGTGCTAGTGAAAGCGGAGGGGCGTGCGAAACGGCACTGCCCGCGGCCGTCGTTGCTGTGTGCGCCGCGCGCTTGGCGTGATGGGCGGCGTTCGGGATGATAATCTGTGACGCGCGAGTGACCCCGCGAGAGTGCAAGGTACCTGGGGCATGAGAGCGTGGGAGCTGTTAGATGCGGCGCGCGGTGGAATGAGGAGCAAGGAGCGGTAAGAAGTCAGTAAGCGACGCGTGAGTGCTGCCCGGTAATGACCGATGTTGGACGACACGACTGGAGTTGGAGGATGGATCGGATGGAGGATCGGGTGTTGTTGTGTTGATCGTAGATCGTCGTCCGATCAGGAACGCGCGGCACAGAGACTGTTCTGGACCAGGGGCAAGAGGGCGTGGGGTCCGTGTGGCAGTGTGGCACATTCACTGAACGCCTTTCTCACAACATCAACCATCCGTCATGCCGCCTGCTGTTGCTTCTCGGCGCACCACCAGTCCTGTGAGCTCCACAGTGTCGTTAACGGAGACCCCGCCGGACGTCGTCACATCTCGCCCCTGGCTTGTCCCGGAACATGTCGCTGGAGAAAGTTCCCACTCCACGACAAACTATGTGAGAAGAGCGCCCTATCCTGAGGATGACTAGTCGCGCCCCATCCCCAGCCTCGCTTTCAAAGATCCATAACCTCTGCGGCGGTGAGCTACCCATGCAGGAAGGGTCTTGGTGAACGATGGAGATCCGAATAACTCTCAATAGCCATGCTCCTGGGTGATCCAGATTGGCAGCTGGGATTCCTGGCCTCGACCCACCGCATTCGCGCATCCTCGTTCTTCACACGCTCGACATACACTGCATTCATCCCCGATGTGATCTGCGTATTCTATGTACACACACTCGGTTGCGGGCCGGCACCTGTCCAGTGATACCGGAGCTACATCCCATTCTCCGAGAGCTCCCCGCCTGAGTGATAGTCATCAACCTCGTCCTCCGACTCGCCCGAAAGATTCGCGCCCGAGTCCTCCGACGAGCCTACAGACATGATGGACTGGGAATTGGCAGAGACGTAGCCATCACTTGGGGTGCCGCCGCTCTCGAGATTGGAGCCCGTGTCGGACGTGTGTCCGCTGTCGCTTGGTTGCGGCGCGATGTGCGTGATGACGATACTGAAGTCAGTAAGCGCGCGACGAGAAGGTGATCGTTCGGAGACTGAGACGAAGATTCATGGCTCGGATTGGGTGTGGGAAGGAATGTGGATCACCATCGCTGAAGACGTCACATTCAAGATCAGATTGCACTCACTCGGTCGGGAAGAAGCTGTGGATAATCTCCGACAAGCCCGTCTCGACCTCGCCTGACGCCGGCTCGCTCCATTCCACCTGACATTCGGTGTCCATGCCGTTGTACTCCCAGGTGCATACCCATGTCCCTGGGGTCAGTGGAGTACGTTTCGCCGAACTCACCTCGGACGGTCTCGTAGAGATACCGGCGCAGCACGGTCTCACACTCCACCACCTGCCAGGGTTCGAGGACGAGCGGGATCTGGAAGGAGGTCACATGTATTTGTGGCGGGTTGTCGCTGCCGTTCCACTCGTTGTTGCTCATATCGCTGAGGACGCTTGAGTCCGGGACCTCTGCCGACGAAAGCGACGTGGTCGAGGACGGGCTGCCGGAAAGAACGGTGGGAATCAGAAGTGGGCTGCTCAGGCCGTGGCGGATAAAGTCGGAGGTGCCAGAGATTTCCATGGTAGTTGGGTATAAGGCGTTGTGAATAGTTGCTGGAACCGCTCTGGCGATGTGTGAGATCAACGACAAAGACCTCGCGATCATTGGTATGGCTGCCTTGTCCCTGTCGCGTCACTCCATGCGCTCGCCACCGACCCACCCTCGTCCCTTCCTACCGGCGCCCGGTCTGCAAACGCATCACACCCAGGGCTGTCTTTGTTTTTGTCGATGTGCGCCCCATGGGGTAATCAGTGGACCTGTACGTACTGTATTCAGTCCTTCAGTTTCAGTGAAAGGTTTGTAGTGCGGACTGAAGTGGAAACAACCCTCTGCAAACCGAGTAAATTCAATCAATTTGCCGAAATATCTCAAAAAGTAGTCGACATGCACATGCATAACCTACCAGAGTTTGGAGCTCGTGGCTGCAAAACTGCTTGTGCAACGCGGTGTAAGCGTCCGTTCGGATGATTGTGGCACCGACCAAGGGAGAAGCGGGAAGTGGAAAACAAGCCTTAGTGGGCCGAATAAAATCAATCAATTCGCACAAAATAACTCAGAAAGTAGTCGACATGCACATGCATAACCTACCAGAGTTTGGAGCCCGTAGCTGCAAAACTGCAAGTGCAGGGCGGTGTAAGAGTCTGTTCGGGTGATTGTGGCACCGACAAGCCAGGTGAGGCGGGAGAAAACCCAGCGGGTTCAAGCGCATTGTAACATTTAGCAGTGAAATGTACAGTAGACATCGGAGTCTTTACGCGGTTGTCCTCCTGGCGCCTCTTGAACCTCTTGTGCATGCAAACTGCACAGCAGGCGAGCCCGTCCCCTTCACAAGAAGAGCCTCTGAGCAACTGTAACTCAGAGGTACATGGATGTGGGAAAGCATTCTCACCGCAGAACGATCTCGGTACCGTGAGGACTTTTGGTGATTACTGTAGACCATCATCTTGAGGCCAACCGCATGCAGGACATGGTCAAGGCCACGACGGAAGTTCCTCTGGAAGACAATTGTCTGCAGACCGTAAGTGGGCTCTTACCATCACACATCCCACCTCATACTGACAGTTCCGCAACCGATCCCTCTCGACATCGTCTAATCCCCCCCTCCGTTGCCGCATTGCTAGTTGTTCATGCGACGTTGCAGAAGTCCAGACGTCAAGGTCACAGTGAAGACGACCAATGAAGACCGGAAGAAGTCTGCCATCTGCCACGTCAACCTTTCCACAACAGCCCCACTCACACCCGTCACAACGACATCAGAGACTGCTTGCATCACTTATCCTATCGACATGTCACGTAACATTTAGCAGCGACCAACGTTGCCGAGGTCCTCGTTGGCGACGCCAACACGCTTGCCCATGGTCTTCTCGCCCTCGCGGATCCAGACACGGGGGTCGTAGTACTTCTTGTTGGGCTTGTCCTCGCCGTCGGGGTTGCCGACCTGCGACTGAAGGTAGCCCTTCTTGTTCTGGATGAAGTCGCGGACACCCTGGAATTGTCAGCACAGTGTACGAAAAAGGAAGGAGTTTTCGAGATTTTGCGTTCGAGATGGTCATCGACCACTCATTCTTCTCGTCTTCCTTGTCTTTAATCTGGAAAAAATTTACAGTAAGATAAGCGTATTGTGTGTCCGTATCCTGTTTCTCGTCAGCAGCTGCATTTTAGAGGCTTTGGGGACCTTTGGGAGGTCAAAACTTACAACGTTCATCTTGACAACACCGTTGACGACGGCAGTCTTGATCTCGTTGTCGGAAGAGCCCGAACCACCGTGGAAGACGAGGTAGCTAAGCTGTCAGCTGACTGCGCGACTTTCGGAGTGTCTCCTGTGCATTTGAGGAGCTGAGGGAAGTGTGGAGATGGTAGAAATGGAGTTGAACATCAGATGTGGATGTCGAGGTCGAAAGTTGGAAGGTGGTGTGGCAGTGTGGAGGTGTGGCATGTGGCAGTGCCACATGGTTTTCACATTGTGGCAACGTTTTTAATCCCACATTTTCCACCAAACCCCTTCCAAAACAATCGTCACTCCTGTTCCCCAGAGGTACTCACATGGGCTTGGAACCCTCGGGCTGGTTGAGCTGCTTGGCAGCGTAAGCCTGGTGCTTCTCAAGGAGCTCGGGCGAGAGCTTGACGTTTCCGGGCTTGTAGACACCGTGGACGTTGCCGAAGGCGGCGGCGATGGAGAAGTTGGGGGAGATGGGCGAGAGGGCCTGGTAAACGTCCCAGACATCCTCGGGCTGGGTGTAGAGCGAGGCGTTGTCGACGCCAGTGTTGTCGACACCGTCCTCCTCACCACCGGTGATACCGATCTCCATCTCGAGCCACTGGCCCATGGGGGCCATGCGCTTGAAGTACTTGACGCAGGTGGCGATGTTGTCCTCCTTGGACTCCTCGGAGAGGTCGAGCATGTGCGAGGAGAAGAGGGGGACGCCGTGCTCCTTGAAGTAGGCCTCGTCGGCGTCGAGCATGCCGTCGAACCAGGGGAGGAGCTTCTTGGCGCAGTGGTCGGTGTGGAGAATGACGGGGATGCCGTAGGCGGGGGCAATGGAGCGGATGAAGTGGGCGGCGGCGATGGCACCGGCGATCGAGCCGGCCTGGTCAGCGCCGTTGGCGAGACCCTTGCCGCCGAAGAAGTGGGCACCACCCTGCGAGAGCTGGAGGATGATGGGCGACTTCTGGTCGCGGGCGGCCTCGAGGGCGGCGTTCACGGTCGACGACGAGGTGACGTTCTGGATGTTAGGGGCTGAAGGCGGCTCGGGCAAAACAGGCGGTGACTCACAATGGCCTGGATTTCAAAAGACACCGGGTCAGCATGGGGCAGAGACATTACGACTGGTCAGGACATACCGGGATGGCGTACTGTGTGTGTTAGCTGTGAGATCACATGGGGACGTGGGAAACGGCCCGAATTGGGCGTATGGGGCGAGCAGGGTGTGGGGATGGGCCGTGCGGCGTTGCAGCAGCGTTGCCAGCAGCGCAGCGCGTCGCTCTGGGGCGGACTCCGGACAGCGCGCGGCGCATACACAGTGCGGGGCGCAGTGTGGATGCGGCTATGGCAGATTGTCATGACCGCAGCAGAGCGGGTTTGGCACTCCGGTGATCCCTGAGGCTAGTCCCCACTGAATGATCAACCGCCGTCATCGCTGATAGCGCTGCTGCACAAAGTGCTCTCACGAGTCCTGCAACTGCAGGGCACTCCTGATGATCACAGCTGTCTGTAGCTCTGCAGAGATCCCCAGGGGATGCAAATCCGCCCACTGTGGCAGGCTGAAGGCGCCACGTTCACACTGCCACCTGCCCACCACTCCCACACCTCCTTTACCGTCCCAAACGTCCTCAAAACGCTATGCACTCACCTTGTGCTCGCGAGCATGGTCGAAAACTGTACGGCACTCTTTGCCCGACACAACTCCGGGCTGCGGTGCGTTAGCGATGCGTTGTGAAAGCAGAAAAATCGGTTGGATGGGGGTCGATTTATGGTGGATGTGATTTGAGGTGAATGTGGCGGATGATGACGGTGATGACGTCGATGATGGCGACGGCGACCGATGCAGTAGCGACGAGCACTCACCTTGACGAGAGAAAGAAGACCAGCAGACATGTTGATTAGTTGGTTTGTTTTGGTTTGGCAGAGAAAGAGAAAGAGAGGGAGAACGAGAGATGGTGAGATCAGAGGTCAGTCTATATCAATCTCGGCTAAGCCCATTGCGGTAGCACCCAGCCCAGCCTTCCCGCATGCACCAGGCATCGCCCTGCGCGCCTGCGCCCAGTCCACGTCGTACGTAGTGTGTCCCATCTACCCCCAGACACCTTGTCTCTGATGTGGTTGGATACCCGAGGACACTCTGTGGGGTACGGCAGTACACCGACTAGCTCCGAAGGTGGCACCCTTGCGCATCTTTTCCGAGCCCACCACCGAGTCTGCCCGCAACGTGACAACGCCCCCGCGCATCGTTGTCCGCCGGTGCCGCCGCAATGCGGGGTAACTCTGGATGCACAGGGGCGCCGGATGCATGACGTTTGTGCACGACACTGGCGCTCCGTCCCGGCCTCCGTCGCCGGGACGCCGACTTTGTGTCATTACCCCGCTGGAATGTTCTCCGCAACCTCCAGCCGTCTGTGACGCTGCACCTCGCGGCGACGAGCCACGTCGGTGCATCAGGAGGCCTCACCAGGGAGATGCAGGATGCATCGATGATGCTTCCCATAGTAGGTCCGCGCCGAGATCAACGTGCTGCATGTGCGCCATGTCCTGCCAGCCAAGCCCACTATGATGCATTCTGCGGCCCGCCCTGTATGACCTGCTGTGAATTCCGCAGCATCAGCGTGAGCTTCCCAGTGCCCAGACCTTGCGCTTGCGCTCATTCTCCCGAGGCTCTTCCGTCCACTGTTGTTTGACCTCGTGTGGGATCAATTGTTCATCTTGTTCAATAGCGTCCACGATTTGCTCCGGCTTTGGGCGTTACGTCATTGGACGCCCCTTGCGGCTACGGATCGGGATCGGCGCTGCTAGAAGCTTGCGCTGATCCGAGGCATGGATACCATTCCCCAGTAGCGTGGGCCTGATGATCCGCTGATCCGTTGATCATGATCTGCGCTCACTGCCAGAATGCCACGACTGCTGTGACCATCGGAACCGAGTCGGCATAAGCTTCATCTCATGCATATCATGATGTTCATGATCGCCGGGTTCTGGATCGGCGCGACCTTCGGAGGCGTTGCGCCCTCGCCTCTCGATGCTTCCCGGCGGGGCGAGGCCGTTCGGATGCAGTCCGGCGCAGGGGAAGACTGATACGAAAGGGGTTGCGCTGAAACACACGTCATTCACTCCCCCATTCCACCTCCACCACAATTGTCATGCACATTGCCAGCAATGACGAAGCGCGACGTAGATCCAAGTCCCCGCGAGCTTGAAACAACAACAACTGCACTCCATCGAAATGAGCGCCGAACGCTTCCAGCTGCTCCCCTACGTGGATATCCAGGTGAGATAATGAATATTGTTTGTATCTCACGCGCAGCACGATGCACTCGCGGTGTTTGACGACGTCGAGCAGGGGACTGTAGCCAAAGAGGACATCTGGGTGTCGGGGGTACGTCTGCGCGCCTGGCTGTAGACTGATGGCAGTACCGACAGGGCAGCGAGTCGGTGCACGGCAAGATCAGTGTCGAGAAGCGTGAAGGTGGTGGCTCGGACATTGCTGTGCGCGGTGCAATCGAGTTTGAGCGCGTCTCAAAGGTGAGCTACACGTTGCATTCAGAGCTCACGGCAGACAAACTTCCTTGTCTCTATGCCCTCCCTTGGCATCACCAGTCTTTCTGTTCGCTTCCCCCGCCAGACCATTACTCCGCCATTCACGAAACCGACGCCAACATCAGTGAGCGCGAAGTGTATCCACCGCTGACAGGCAGCAAGAGCTCGTGGTTGACACCCTCGCCTACTCTGACAAGGCGGGCCAGCTTGTCATCGGCGGGCCGGACGGGTACTGTGTTGTGTTGTCGCCCTCTGACCCCGCGGCTGCACTGCCCCTCAAGGGCCATGTGGGCGATGTGCTCCACGTCCAGTGGTTCCCAAGTGGGGAGGTGTGTGATTATGCGGCATAAGTGCTCACCCACCAGGTCGTCCTCACCGCATCATCAGACCTGACCTTGCGAATCTTCTCCTCCAAAACAGGCGTCAACCCGCGCACACTCAAGGGCCACACCCGCGCCATCACCGCGACACACATCCTCGGCATCGGGCGACAAGTGCTGTCTGCAAGCAAGGACGGCTCTGTGCGTCTCTGGGACGTCGGGCAGGGCGCGGAGGCGAAGAAGTGGGTCGTGGATGGAGGGAAGTTTGTGGATGGCATGGTTGTGGTGGAGGACCCCGCAGGGCTGCACGCTCTCGGCGTAGAGGAGGATCATGTCATTCTTGCGGCTTCCCCTGACGGCACAATCACCGCCTTCCTCGTCTCCTCAGCCTCGGCATCCGCACCTCTCTTCACCGTCCCATCACCTACGTCCTCCAAGCTCCTCTCAATCGCGTATTCTCCCGCATCACAGATTCTCGCCACAGGACACGCAGACGGCACCATCGTTCTCCGCAGCCTGGCGTCCCTTGTGTCAGAGGGCACCAGCCCCGCACTGGTCAAGCGCAACGAGGCACCAATCCTGTCTCTCGAGTTTGACGACACCGACCTCCTTGTCGGCACCGGATCCGGCCTCCCATCCCGCCTGGCTCTGAACGTGAACGACGGAATCATCACCGCGCAGGGGAAGGAGGAGTACGCGGGCTGGGAGGCGACGGCGATCGAGACGTGGGCCATCACACCGGACAGTGTGTGGTGCGCGGGTGGCGACAGCCGCATCACGCGGTACTAGTACTCTTCTTTGTAGCGATCCGGGTATGTCGATGGATGGCATATAAAAGTACAGAATCTAAGAGCGGTCACGGTCAAGGGCTGTATGTCAGCTTCCCCCAAGTATCAGTAGCTCACGGTTGTAGAGAAGAAGCTTCTCGATGAGGTCGACGTGGGTGAGGACCATACGGCGGCAGCAATAGCGTTTCCTGCGGTCAGTTTCGTCCCCCGTCCCGGCATACAGCTGGAGCTTGTCAAGCGCATCTCTGTGAACGTTAGTACTATCCTTGCCTGGGTCTCGACCGCGGTTTGAACAGCTGATCACAACCTCCGAGCACTCACCCCTCATCGACGCCTGCTGCAAGGAGCTCGAGGTACGACTCCCAGAGGTTTCCGACGACCTTTCCGCACGAGAAGCACCGGACCGGAATAATCTGCGGGTGAGCTCTATCGCTTATCAGCACACGTACCATCGTGCCGAGTGGTTGCGCAAAGGACAAGAACGGATCGAGATTGATGTCGTTGAAGTCATATCTCGAGTTCAAGATTGTCAAGGAACGGACATGATGAGTGGCGGAACCAAAAAAGTTGATTGTTTGTGTGGAGGTCTTATTGGAGCCTCCCGTTAGATGGGGGTCGAGAGACGCTTGAGATGATGTCGAAGAACACCATTGCGCGTCTTATGCATGCACAATCTAGTCATTGAGAACTATAGAGCGGAGATATGTTGAGTGATTTTCTGCGTATAAGTGTGAGGAAGCGGGAGTGACTAGTGACTGTAAGGAAGCGCGCTGTAGGTGGTGGCAGGGGTGGAGATTTCCGACATGATTTCCGACGTCAGTCACTTGCCGAGCCGATTTCGATCCCCCCGAGATTCCTGTCGCGTCAGTCTCAGCACCTCGCCATCGATCCTTATACAGCCCACCAGCTCATTTCCGCACCGTCAGCATGTCCGACACTACGAGCAGCGCAAACGAGCCGGCAGCAGGATTTGACAGCTGGCGCAAGTCGATGGCGATGTTCACCGGTCTTGGGCTGTCGGACGCGGACAAGGCGGAGCGCGACAAGCTCGCGGAGCAGGGCAAGCTCGAGAAGGACTGGGACCGGTGCGAAAAGTGGAAGAAGAGCCTGATGGAGACTAGTGAGTGCCGAGGGCGGAAATACACTCTCAAGCCGGTCGCTGACGCCAGGCCCGATGATCGTCTTCCTCCTCAAGCACCTGCGCATGTCGGGGTGCGAGTTCCCGTCCTCGTCGATGCAGTGTCACCCGTGTGACGAGACGCGCGCTGGCGGCTTCTCGCCCGACCACGGCATTCTCCTGTGCCAGAACCGGTTTATGCACAAGAAGCACATGGAGGACACGCTCGCGCACGAGCTCATCCACGCTTACGACCACTGCAAGTTCAAGGTTGACTGGATGAATCTGCGGCATCACGCATGCACCGAGGTGAGTGCGCCGAGAGCTGGGAAGAGAAGGACATTTGTGGCGTTCCCAGCTGACACCAGATCCGCGCAGCAAACCTCTCAGGCGACTGCAACTGGTCGCGCGAGCGCGAGCGCGGCACCTGGGCCTTTTCGAAGCAGCACCAGGCGTGCGTGAAGCGCCGCGCGATCCTGAGCGTCAAGAGCCACCCGCAGTGCAAGAACGACGAGATGGCTGAGCAGGCGGTGAACGAGGTGTGGGACAGCTGTTTCAAGGACACGCGGCCGTTTGATGAGGTGAGTAAAATGGATAAGAATGTGCTTGGGCTGACGGCAGATTTACTAGAGTGCTGTAGAGGATAGAGGGATGGTAGAGGGCCGCATTGCATGTACTTCTAACTGCTCAGTTTTGTCGCGTTTACTGTTCCTTTGCATTGACAGAACGGCTTGTTGTCGTGATAAGCGAAAGATTCAAGGTGTTGTTACTGGGAATGATTTTCGTATCGTTTCGCAAGTACTCGCGAGAACAAGCTGCGAGCAGAGGCAACGGCCTTGCCGGAGTTCATTTGTAGATAACCATCGATATTACGCGACGCGCGTGAACCAGCTAACTTGAGTTGTAACAGTGATTCCCCAACGCTGCTGAGAACTCGGCGAGAGGCCATCATGACCAACAAGCTAAGAACAACGGGGAGTAGTTCTCCACCAGGGCAACACCCCTTGGCCACTCGTCAGCAGTAGAAAATCTATCTGAACGTCACCACACAATACACATGTACATCAGAGTCTATTAGTTGTCGTCCGTCGCCGGGGGCTCCTCGGCAGTCATCTTCCCCAGCAGCTTCCAGTGCTTGGCATAGGTCGCTGTTGTGAGCCTCAGCACACGCCTCACCACACTCACGCTTGTAAATCTTAATCTGGCCCTCGTCGTCCGAGGCGGTGAGCGTCGTGCCGGTCGCGTTCCACTCGACCATGCCGACGCGTGGGCCCTTTCCAAACTCGGCAATGTTCTCCGCGGTCCAGGTGAGCGTGCCGTCCTCGGAGCTGGGCGGCTCGACGCGCCAAATGCGTACGGTGCCGTCCCGCGAACCAGTCGCGATGAGGTGGTACGAGCGGCCGCAGCTCGGCGCCCACGAGATGCACGTGAGCGGGCTCGAAGTCGACGGCTTGAGGACAACGAGCGAAGTCGGGGACGGGTCGAGGAGAATGATCTTTGCGACTGGCGAGTTGCCCGCGAACGCAGCGACGACACTGCCCCACCACTTCTCCTTGCACCAGCTCAGACCCCAGCCGCCTGTCGCTGCCTCTGCGGGTGTCGGGGGCTCAAGGGGTGCCTGCGGGACGAGAGCTGATGGGTCTTCTGCACTTCCGGGAGCAGGGAGCGAGGGGATGTGGACGTCGTGAATAAGCGACCAGTCGCTCAGGTCCGGGTCCAGCGAGGTGTATACCCGCAGGTGCGAGTCGGAGGCTATTGAGGCGACGCGCAGTCCAAAGGATGGGTTTGGCGGCGCAAACTCGACGACGCGCACGCCGCCCTTGGACCCCGTCAGTGTCCCCTTCTCGGCCCAGCGCGGCGCGCCGAGCATCGTTGTAGACGACGAGTGCTGCTCCTCCCATATCCGCACGGTGCGGTCATACGACGAGGAGGCAAGGAGCGTGCCGTGCACCGGGTGCGCAAACGAGAGGTGCAGAACCGCCGCGTCATGTGCCTGCCGTCAGCGCCTTCCTCGGAGGTCAACACACCTTCCACTCGGTCTCCACCTCCCAAGTCCCGTCCTCGCCCGACTTGCGGTAGATCTTGATCTTCTGGTCGGCAGAACATGTGGCCACTAAGTGTTAGCCGGACAATCGTAAATCAGCGGACGTACGCCTGTCGCCGTAGAAGTTGTACACCACGTCTGGAGGTCAGCTGCCTTTCACATGGTGATAGCTGAAGCAGTATAGACGTACGGGTAACGAGGTCAGCATGCCCTGTGGCCAGTAGGCTAGTCTGGAGCATGATGCGCGAGTGCTGGTGATGCAGAGGATAGTGATGGTGAGAACGGAGCTGCTGATGGTGACGAACAACATTTCGTCGACCTCCAGGACCACAAACAATCAACCGAGTGCATACAATGGAGGGCCAAAGGCGGGGCCCAGCAGCGAGCTAGTATTGCCGAACCGCCGATAATACCACGTTGTATGGCGGAGATCGGGTGTCAGCCCAGAGTGTGCCTCGAAAGTGACGTGTTGTGGGTGGATCTGGATCTGGATTAAGCGGAATCAAACCCACGCGAGCCCGCGACCCGAACCGGCCCCAGCCTGGAGGAAGAGAGCCATGACATCGTTGGTTCGGCCACTTGGCACTTCCACGCAGCCAGCCAGCACACCCAACTGCACGTACTGCACCCCAGCACCATCCACCAACGCGTCCTGGCTGGCCAGATCCCACACTTCCAGCATCAACAGCGTCAACGCATCTCCCCTCGTCTTGCACTCCATCCCCTCTCGCATCTCTCCATCCCCTCACACACACCCAAAACCTCGTTCCCGCACACCGCGCACCGCCCACACACACACGGCGAGCTCGGATCGCGATGAACGTTCAACCCGTTATGCTGCCTCAGGGCTGGGAGGCCCGCTGGTGAGTAGAGTTCGAGAGTTGGCGAGCCAACATTGCGACAACCCATATTGTTGTCCACAAGCAACAAAACTAACCACCAGGGATGCGGCATCCGGCCAGTATGTCTACTTTGGTGAGCTTCCGTTGCATCGTCTAAGCTCCCGCACTGACCTCAGACACGGCCACTGGTCACACGCAGTTCGAGGTTCCCACCCGGCCCTCCTTTGGAGGCAACGCCGCGTCCCCTCCGCCCATGACTGGACCCGCCGCGCCTGCACACCACTCTAAACGGCGACAGTACCCGACCGCGCAGATGGCCGAGGTGTACGGCTCGGGTCAGCAGCAGCAGCAGCCTGGCTTCGGGCCGGGTGCTGGTGTCGGCCCTGGCGCTGGATTCCAGCAGCCGGGTTACCCCCAGCAGCCGGCCCAGCCGGAGGCGCCTCAGTTCTTCACGCCCGGTGCCAGCCAGCAGCAGGTTCCGCCGCAGCAGCCGCAGTACGGACAGCCCGGCGTTGACCAGATGGCAAACCAGTTCCAGAACCTCAACATGAACCAGGGCTACTCGCAGCCGCAGCCCGGCTATCAGCAGCCTGGCGGCTTTGCTGAGCCCAAGCAGATGCACCCGGTCAGCACTGTCAACCTCATTGGCATGCAGCCGGATGTTCGCCAGCTCGATGCCGCGCCACCTCCTCCCCTTCTCCCCTCGAACGCCGCCGTCAGCGCGTCCCCTTCCATTATCCCCGATCCCTCGTACCAGCGCTGTACGCTCGCGGCGATCCCGACGACCCAGTCGCTTCTCAACAAGTCCAAGCTGCCGCTCGCACTCGTCATGGCGCCCTACCGCTCATACCGCGAGTCGGATGGCGACGACCCCGTGCCTGTGGTCTCGGACTCTGTCATCGCCCGCTGCCGCCGTTGCCGCGTGTACATCAACCCGTTCGTCACCTTTACCGAGGGCGGAAACAGGTGGAAGTGTTGCATGTGTGGCCTGAGCAACGAGGTGCCCCAGCTGTTCGACTGGAACTCGTTGGAGAACAAGCCTGCTGACCGCTGGGCGCGCAAGGAGCTCAACCACTCGGTGGTCGAGTTTATCGCGCCTACGGAGTACATGGTGCGTCCTCCGCAGCCTCCTGTGTACTGCTTCGTTATCGATGTCAGCCAACCGGCAATTGCATCGGGTATGGTCGCCACTGCTGCGCGCGCGATCCTCGAGTCGCTCGACAACATTCCCAACCAGGACAACCGTACAAAGATTGCCTTCATCGGTGTCTCGACGAGCCTGCACTTCTTCTCCCTTCCGGCGGGAGAGAATGCCGAGCCGACGATGCTTGTTGTTTCGGACCTCCAGGACGTCTTCCTTCCCCAGCCCGTCGACCTTCTCGTGAACCTCACCGAGTCGCGACCAGCTATTGAGAACCTCCTTGGCAAGCTCTCGGACATGTTCAAGGACTCGCACACCGTTGGCAACGCGCTCGGCTCGGCTCTGCAAGCTGCCCATGAGCTCATCGGCAAGATTGGCGGCAAGATCCTCGCCCTCTCTGCTTCCCTCCCCACTCTTGGCACCGGCGCGCTCAAGGCCCGCGACGACCCCAAGCTTCTCGGCACCTCCAAGGAGAGCTCGCTCCTCCAGGCTGGTTCCAGCTTCTACAAGACATTCGCTATCGACTGCTCAAAGTCGCAGGTTTCCGTCGACATGTTCCTTTTCTCCTCGCAGTACACCGATGTCGCCACCCTGTCGTGTCTTCCCCGATACACTGCTGGTCAGACTTACCTCTACCCGGGTTTCAACGCGTCTCGCGGAGAGGAGGCAATCAAGTTTGCTACCGAGTTCGGCAAGGTGCTATCATCGCCGATTGGTCTCGAGGCTGTTATCCGTGTCCGTGCCTCGCGCGGCGTGCGCATGTCGGCTTTCCACGGCAACTTCTTTATCCGCTCTACCGACCTGCTCGCGCTCCCCGTGCTCCCGCTCGACCAGAACTACGTTATCGAGCTTCAGCTCGAGGACGACCTGAAGCAGCCGTTCATTGTTCTTCAGACGGCCGTCCTCCACACCACCTGCTACGGTGAGCGTCGTATCCGCGTCATCACCCAGGCGATCCCGACTACCGACTCGATGGCGCAGCTCTACGCTTCGGCCGACCAAATCGCGATCGCATCGTTCCTTGCCAACAAGGCCGTGGAGAAGTGCATGAGTGGCTCGTCACTCGACGACTCGCGCAATCTTGTCCTCAACCGCCTCGGCGACATGCTCCAGGTGTACAAGAACCAGATTGCCGGATCTGCAGGTGCCTCTGCCCAGCTTGCTGCGCCCGCAAACCTTGCTCTCCTCCCTCTTCTCGCCTGCGGTCTCACAAAGCACGTCGGTCTCCGCGAGGGTTCGACTATTCCCCCAGACCTGCGCGCCTACGCCCAGGACCTCCTCACCACGCTCCCCACTCAGTCCCTCATCCCTTACATCCACGCACGCTTCTACTGCTTGCACAACATGCCCGAGCAGGCAGGTACCATCGGGGAGAACGGCGTCATTCTCCCTCCCCCGCTCAACCTCACATCGGAACGGCTCGAGAACCACGGTCTTTACCTCATCGAGGACGGCCAGAACATGTTCCTCTGGGTCGGACAGGCGGCTATCCCCCGTCTCATCCAGGACGTGTTCGACCTTCCCTCGTACGCTGAGCTCCAGGGCGGCAAGACAACGCTTCCCGTTCTTGACAACAAGTTCAACGAGCGTGTCAACGCCATTATCGCAAAGACGCGCGAGTTGCGCCGCGGCGTTTACCGCCCGTACCTCTACGTGGTCAAGAGCGATGCCGAGCCGGCCCTCCGGTCCTGGGCACTCAGCCTGCTCATCGAGGACCGCATGGACCAGATGAACAGCTATGCGCAGTACCTGACGCGCGTGAAGAACAAGGTGGGTATCGAAGTTTGACATTTTTGTGAATCTTTCAGCTAACATGTACAGATTAACGGCGGTTCGTAGATGCAAGATGTATTGGACGCATGGTTACCATTGTCACGGATGTACCACTGGTGGCGAGACCCGCGAGACCTGCGAGACCAGCTCGTACTGGAATGGAAGTTGGGGAGAGGGGGGTGCATCATGGCTCTAACCGCTGGCGCATAGAAATTCTGGCATGAGGAACAGACGCTGACGGAGCCTTACATGATGCTATCGTCGTCCACGGCGTCCACGAGGATCTGGCGAATCTGGGCCTCGAACAACCCTCGCCAGTTGTGGGGAGTGATGATATTGACGAACGTATGAGCTTCGTGCTCATTTTCTTTACTTCGTATTTGTCGGTGGAGGCTGATGCCGAAGGGGAACACTTTTGGTGAGTGCAAGCTACGACTATCGCCAGGAGAAACCCACAATTCTCCCCAAACATGAACGCGTTGATGCGGCGGTGCACCTCGTCCTCGTCCTTGAGCGCGACATGGATGGCGAACTCGGTTACCTAGGGTCAGCTGCCAGGCCCGTTGAGCGGCGAACGCACCGACTCGGGCAAATACTCGTAAGCGGGCAGTGCGAACGCGTGGCACGGCGGGGAAAGGAATCCTGGTGAGTAGACGTGGGCGTGCAGCGATTTGCCACAGGTCACCGGTGGCGGGATGCACCCGTGCTGCGGCTGCGGCCCCGGAAAGGTGTCGAAGGCGGCAAAGTGCGCCGTCGCGGGGGTGACCAGCGGCGTCTCGGTCGGAGAAGGGGGGGTATCGCCGTTGGTGTCGTGGGTGGTGCCATCGCTGGTGTCGTCCAAAGGTGGAGTATTGCGGCGGTCGTTGAGGTCGCGGTCTAAGTCACCGGAGGGTGTGGTGTCCCTGCCCTCGTCCTCGTCCTCAGAGTCACCGCTAATCTCACCCGCCCAGTCCTCGCCGTCTTCCTCGTCCCTGTTCTTTTCCTTCAGTAGCGGGGGAGTCTTCGCGTGGTTGCACTGCATGATCTCGAGGGTTGGCGCATACTCGTGGACGAGGATGCAGTCGAGCCGCGGTCGGCTGAACACGTTCGGATACATGGTGGTGACGGTGGATGTAGTGGGCGAGGGAGGTGGGTTTGCGGGTCAACATTATATCTGTACGCAGAGCTCGAGAGCAGAGCTGGGCGGCGAAGACCGGAATGACACATGCACAGTTCGGGATCGGCGATCGTCCAGTCACCCCAAACATCCGCCTCCTTTCACTTTAACACTTTCCTCATTACATCCATTCCAGCCACAAGTGCTCGTCCCGTCCTCGAAGCTGTCACCATTCCACGCCCGGACGCCCGACTACCACCGGCCGAACAAGCGGATAAAGCAAGCCCTCACCACATCCCAGCACCCGAATCCTTCGCGTCCCGGAGCACATGCTCGAGTTCCTGGAATACACCCGACGCGACCCAGATGCCTTCTCGGGCGGTGGCTCAGGCACAGCGACACGGTCGTTTGTTCCGGCGCCACGACTTGATGACGGAGGGAGAGATGTGGGATGAGCGTCGCCGCGAGGACGCGAGGAAGTGGCGCGGCGGGGAAGAAAGAGGAGGACATCCAGTCGTGTGCGCAGGACAGGGCTCCACCCATTGTTCCTCTCCTGTGAATCGAAGGGACAGACGTGTGGCACACACGGAGATGACCCGAAAGAAGCACGCAACGGGACCACCCCGACCCGTGGCCTGAGGGTTTGCAACGCTGTGTATGGCGTGCGCGTTTCCGAACCGAGGACGAAGACCTCCCAAGCTTCCAACAGGGTTTTTAGGAATCGCCCCCAGATCGCCCAGATTCCGTTTGCCACCACACGCTGGACAACACACTGCTCCAACCGAGCCCAACCCCCCTGTCGTAACTGCAAAGCGCTCCACCCGCTTCGTGTATTCTGATTTTCGCCCGCAAGGCGAGACACTGACAAACCGGAAGTACACATCGCAATGCGGAACAAAATGCCCGGGGCCGCCGGACAGCTCAAACAGGATGGCCTCTGGGCGCGCCGGCGCTCCGCTCGTGCGGCACAGCTCATGCGTCCGAGACTCTGCGTACGCCATCCACATGGGCCGCCCCTCCTCAGCGCCTGAGCCCTACCGCCACAGAGAATGTTCGCACAAGAAGTAATTACACGGAACAGGAATCACCCACAGTGTCAAGCCGAGTGCGAGGCGTTTGGCGATCAGACCACCAGATCACCAGACCCTGGAACCTGTCGATCGCTGGAAACGGCAAGCGGAGGAACGCGGGGTATGTGGCATCTCGTAACTGCTTTGGGTGACTCGACTCAACGACCACCTCGACCCAAGTAGAATAACGTGACATGTGGCGCTCCGCGCGCCACCGCCATGGGGCCCACGGCACTCCGCTCGGCACAGAGAAGGTTGACACCCGGGTAGCGTACCTGCGACAAAACAGCTGTCGCCATTCACACACACGTGTGCCTGACAAGTTTCTAACACTCCATTGTTTGCTGGAGCTCATTTGACTACACAGAGATGGTCTTTGCGCTTGAGGGTTGTCTCCGCCAAGTGTTGAGTTGTTTCACTTTCACAACCAAGTGACCTCCTATTCAAATGACCCCATTGATCGCCATTGGTTTCCTGACCCCACACTCCAGGGCTCACAGTCCCTGGAATCCGATTAATCCGATGAGTTGGGCACGACATATGATTCCTGACGGACAATCAAGCCGAGGGTTGGCCTTCCGTGTGTGTCCTCCGGCATCTTAGGGTCGTTTCCGTCTTCGCGACGCCGGGATCTGACAAATTCGACACGCGACGGACCGCCTCATCTTCATTTCATCCCAGGCCGCTTAGCTCAGCTGGTTAGAGCATCGTACTAATATGCAGCAGCGTATCAGTCCATGCGGAGGTCGGCAGTTCGATCCTGTCAGTGGTCAGTAGCGCGCTCGCGCGCAACGTTTTTGAACACGAGGGGACCTGCACGCCTGAACTGGCCGGAAATTTGCGGATACGGAGAGGTGGAAAGTGTATCGGAAATCGGAGAACGCTGGAACGGCGAAACAGGTTATCGCCTGTCTGCCAAATTTGCGGATAGCGCTGGATCATGAGCCGAGACACGTCTCATGCAGGTGACAGATGATGTGCGTTCCTGAGGCATGTTCCAGCAGTGTGGATTCCGGAGGCAGGGGCGCCTGTTCAAGATGACGGAGCCGCCGGTCGTGGCAAGTGTCATTTTGGCCTTTCTCATCTTGGCCACAACTAACAATCGCACTGCCACTTTGGCTCTGCCACTTTGGCCCCGTCCCATGAGCACATGACTCGAAGCTCCTCTGGCTCGACAGCCGATAGACCAGAAACATGCAGCAACAGAGTGCGATCACTTCACCTCCCTGACACCGGTTTCACCACAAAAAAGGTGGCAAACAATGAAGCACAGGGAGACGAACATGATGGTCGCCAGGCACGGAGTGCACATCGACGTGTGTTTGTGTTTCACTATGTGCCATATAAGTATTGTGACGAGTCCTCATCCGTCCAGCAATAGAACGGGGGACGAAGCTTGCGCTCTGTTATTAGCTTCCAGTTCTGCGGAAGCACAATCAAGTGCAACTGCCGAACTCGGATTTCGTTCAGTCCGCCACTTCGCGAGCTTGCTCTCACTCCCTCTGACGCGCAGGGGTTCTGCTCGGTCCCCTTTCAGATACACCGTCATAGACCAACTCATTGTTCGAACTAAAGGTAACGCCAGATTGCAAGACGCACCCTTCGCCGTCACGCTTATCACGCCACTGACCTCGCCGCCTGCTGGCTGGACGCACAGAGCCAGTGGCGTAGGGGGCAATCTTTGGACCCCTTGCCCGTTTTCCTGGACTGATCGCAGGACATGCATCCTGCTGGCTGATGGATGCTACTAAAGGCTACGGTACTGGAACATATGGACTTCGGGGTCGTTGGGGGATTGTAAGCTCGTAGGAGGGATTGATGTGCAACATGCTCGTAGCGGGTAGGGCTTGGCGGCAAGGGTGTTTACTCCTTGGCTTCGGGAGTCTTGGGAGGAGTGGGCAGCGCCTGGGTGGCGGGCTCCGCAGGAGTGGCGGGCTCGGGGATCTTGGCCACGGGGACGACGGGAATTTCAGGCGACGCCGGCGCGTCCTCGCCCACAAGAGCCTGGAGGGACTCGATGTGGGCCTGCTCCGCGTCAATCGAGACGGCGAGATGTGCCATCTCGTAGCGGAGCTCGAGCGCCTGTGCCTGGAACTCGGAAATGGAGGCGAGGACACGCGCAAGCTGCTCGGTCATGCTTGCGAGGGTGGCCTCGTCCGCGGCCTTAGCCTTCTTGAGCGCCTCGAGACGCGACCGCCGCGAGTTGTCGCGCGACGTTTTATACGCCGTGTAGAGGTTGCCGAGAAGCGCATCGGAGCGCGCAACAGAGCTTGTGAGCTGGTGGGGCTGCTCAAAGGCGAGGTCGAGCTGGGCCTTGACGTCGTCCATTTTTAATCGGTTTGGCGGGAAATGAATGTATGCGGCTGCGCGTCAGTTCGAGTCGGGCTTGTTTCCCCACAGGCTCTCGCAACCACTCACTATACACCTACCGGACTGTTTGCAGCTTTTGATAAAAAGTGATCGCATCGCATCCCCGTCGCGCTTTTTATACGGCTGCCGCCAGAAGGGGATGCCGTTGTTGGGCGGGCCTCATTCCTGCCCCTCCCGATATCGCTTCGCACTGCGGCTCCGTGCCACCTTCCCAGCGATCAAGGCGGCGCAGGCGTGATGGAGTGCAAGAGTTCGCACGCACATAATCCACCTTGGAGGTTCTGTTCCTCACACGGCTCGTCTCACAGGACATGTCGGGCCCCCAGATGCGCGCACGGAGTCCCCGGACAACGGAGCACACTGGTCAGAGGGAAATACGCAAGGGGGTGGAGACCAGACGTGGGATGTAGGCAGGGTGTGATGGTACTTGAAGGCTCGGTCTACTCCACTGTACTGATTCGGGAAGGCCTGTGTCATGGGCATAAGGGTGGCACAAAGCTCGGGGCCAGCGGGACCGAGCTTACATGCGCGCATTCGGACATTCTCATTCCCATCTCTTGACTTTCACTGTCGTGAGAAACATGCCCATCAGTTCACCAGCTCGCCAATTTAACCAACAATGGGTGCTAATGGCGGATTTCACTGATTGTGGGGTTCTTAAGGCTTGTGCGCAGGGGCTAGGCGCCGTCTGAGCGGTGTTGCGTAGTAGAGATGCAACCAACGCTATCGTGATTCTGACACGGTGGGAGTTGAACCAGCCCCCTCAGCACTTGTCCCTGGAGCTCCGACAGCGGGCTGGCTTTGGATGAAGGGACGATCGACTGGTGGCGAAACTTGGTAAACCTTCAAGTATGGCCGCCCGCGTCAAGGCCTGTGCGCAAGATTTACCCCTCACTCTGAGATTCGTGAGGGGCCAGGCCCTCATTAAGTGGGAATTTTGCACCGGCCACCCCACGCCAACATGTGGAGAACTTTCGCACGTCGTGTCGCAAAGCCTTCAAACCTCTCGGACTCGGTTTCACACCGCCGCCGACGCGGAGACGGCGCCGGATCGCCTCCCGTCAAGCCTCGTTATATCAGTCGGTAGATAGTTTGACTCTTACTACTAAGACATCAAAATGTCATGGGTTCGAGCCCCATACGAGGCTGGCTTGCGACGAGTGCGAGCTCGCGCAACCCTTTTGGATGTTGCGATCTGAGCTGTGGCATCCTGGGGCGTGAAAGAACCCTGTGGGATGTTGAACAAGGTTCAGGGAGAGTGCACCTTATCGATTGTGGCATCGTGGGTCGTACAACTCCCTAAGGTTCGTGAGGTCATGAAGATTCATCAAGTTTCGTCAAGTC
Organism: Apiotrichum sp. Y4204; assembly: GCA_025531455.1. Classification (NCBI taxonomy): domain Eukaryota; kingdom Fungi; phylum Basidiomycota; class Tremellomycetes; order Trichosporonales; family Trichosporonaceae; genus Apiotrichum; species Apiotrichum sp. Y4204. Next base: position 425,701 of record JAMYHL010000028.1, read on the forward strand.
GTGACTATTTGCTACAGTCTTCTCGCCTCTACACTATTCACGCCTTAGTTTTGATACACACAAGCTCCAGGTAGTCTTGATTCAAGCACGTATCAACTGTCTCGCTTACTCCATCCAGCAAGGCACGATCGGGGTAGACTTTGTCGGAATCCTGCTCATTAGCACTGGGTGCAGTGGGCTCTCCCTACTCACGGAAACGTGGCAATCAGGTTGAGGTGACTCCTGATAATTTCCTGGACTTCGTTCTCAAAGCTACCGAGGGACGACTTTGGGGAAATGATGTGAATGTGGCATTTCCCCTGTGCAGGCTTGACACACTGAATATCATCGTACAGAACTGCGGGTTAGCTCCACATCTACTGTAACGGTGTGTCTGTGTAGGATCACTTACTGTCCGCTCGAATGAAGTGCTGTTGAATCGCGAAGTAAATGACGTTGGCAAGGCATTCAGAGGGAAAATCCCCCTTTGCCCGAAGCTCAAGGCGCGGAGTCTCAAAGACCGTCTCCTGCTTGTCAGTCAACACTCGAGTGGTGCATGCTCACAAATGACTTTGCCACAGCCATTTTGTCGGCCATGGTATACTTGCCGGCATTTCGGCCTCGCTTGGCGACGGAGACTTTGAACATGCTCCGACGCATGGCCTTGGTAACCGCAGAAATACGGTGCCTGTTCTTTGGGGCGGAGAGCATAGCCGTGTTTGCGACACTTGGGACGTCGACCGGGTGCGTGGCGCCCGGGGCATCTACCAAGTCTGTCGATTCGAGGAGGTTGCATACGGCATCAACGCGGTTAATCATGGTCTCAGTCATCGTCTTCATGGGAGGACCATTTGGGGGGACACAGCTTTTGGCCCAAGTAATGCGCTTTGGATCCATAAAGCCATTCGGATTGGCTGTCGAGCGCATCCTTGAGATGGGGTAGGGGTCCGCAGCAAGTCGAGCCTTGAACCGGTAGTTGATGTTGGTGAGGGCCGCAAGGACCTTGCGGCCCTCAGCGGCCTTGCGCATGTCGAGCCTGATGGGGGCGCGAGCCGGAGGCTGAAGCTCAGGCTCCGGAGTTCCGAGGACCTCGCTCTTGGGGGAAGGAGCGTCGCTGGGCGACGAAAGAGGCGGCATGGGTGAGGTGTTGGACGCAGACACCTCGGACTTGGCGGTCAGGGGCTTGGGCGATGCCCAGGCGTGGTAGGACATGGTCTTGGTCATCGTGAATACCAGGATGTTTGCTGTTAGGGTTGAAGTTAGAGAAGGTGTTGAAAGATGTTGGAAGTTGGGAGCTGGGAGTTGAGGTTCAAGGAAGGCCCAGGAGGGCCGTTTTTATATCCACTTCTCGACGTTCAATGTCAACGATAAACACGACGGAGAGGTGCTCGAGATAGTGTCGGAAACCTATCATCATATGTCTGATGGGAGCGTCTTCAGCGCGAGAATGACCTTGGTGCGAGAGTCATTTGTGGTCAAACACACAAATATTGTGATGATAGAAGCGAGGTGGACCCCTCGTCTCCGACAACCGGTGTGTGGCCGTTACATGATCAGTGAGGTTGAATCGGGGATGAGTGCGAGTGAAACGTAGTGCAGAGAGGTAGGGGCGATGAGAATGACTTGTGGTGAGTGCAAGACAGATGGAGGCGATGTTTGATGATGTCTGATGTGAGTGGATAACAATGCAAACGCGACTGGTGCGAGGCGGTGGAGTGAAGGGATATTTGTGGTACTGAATGACGGTGAGGTGGTTTGTTCGGAAACATTAGATGATTTATGATGTGGGTTGAGTTATGACATGAGTTGAAATGATCCCTGATGTGTGGGTTGATGACAATGCAACAAGACAAAACAGAGACAAACAAACAGACAAATAAACAAAACGAACGCGTCTGCAACGAGAAAATTGTAAAATACTAAAAAATACGGAAAAAATACTGAGAATACTGCGAAACACGACAAAGATCACTGGATAATCACTGGAAATTGCTGTGAGTGTCTCACATAGAGCGGACACTCGCTGCACCACTGCCAGTCCAAAGGGGCTCGGGAAAGACCCCGAGGCTGGGGGTCAGCATGTTGCTGTCTGAAACAGGTGCTCACCGAAAAGTATTAATCTCCAAGTTTGTGGGCTGATCATTGGGCGGCGAATGAAGAATGGATAGCTGGAAATCGATCACGGCAGTTGGACGGTCGATGCGGTTCGCCCTGTAAGCGCAGTAAAAGAGCTCACCGAGATAAATGACGAGTCCAGTGGCGTCAAAAGGCTCGGGGGGGCTGGGCGGACGATGGCCCGCATAGAATGCGGTTTGCTCAATGAATTCTTCATCATTGTCGTACCATTCGGGAGGTAGGTCTCGCTCGGCCTCGAGAAGAGATCTTTGGTACTCTTCCTCTCCCAGGTCGGCACCAACGGTGGAGGGCTCATTCAGGAGCTCCTCCTCGAGCTCCAAGAGATAGCCGTGCCATGTCACTTGGCATTCCATATGAACCTGGTCGTACGGCTCAAGCTCTTGTTCGTGGTTGGCGTTCTCTTGGTGACTTTCAGGAACGTCGTCTTGTCTGTGATGATCCCGACGACGGAGAAGCTGTCCACTGCGGCGGAAACGTTCAGCAAGTTGAGTGCGGTAGTGGCGAGACTTGGCGCGGAGTTGCGCGACGAAACGCGTGCGCTACGGTCAGCCTGTCCCGCTTCGTCGGCTCACCTTATGTCCAGAGCGCAACATCGTTGGAAAATAAGTTAAAGAGTTGCAGGAGTGAAAAGAGGTGTTGAGACGATAGCAGTAGGTATACCCCAAACTTGATTTATCTCTTGCATTGTCGTCGGTTGAGATCAGACAAAAGTAATGTCTGGGTTGCTGGAGCGAACAACACAAGAGGACATCCCGCATTCTTCATCTCGGATTCTTGTGATTAGTCGGACGGACAAGACACACATTCAGAAATTGAAATTGGCCCTCGGAGGCACACAAAGATGACCTCTATCTGGTGTGAAGGTCCGCGCTACCTCGTTGACGCGGTGCTGGGTCCCATGCCACTTGCTACCTCGTTGAGGACGAACTGCATGGCAGTGCCACTCGGTCTCCCACCCGGCGATCTGTTTGTGAACATTATTTATGCCTAGGAAGCTTTGTTGCGCAGAACACGACGATCTGAGGTGCAGGTCTACAGCTCTGCCACACTGGCTTCCGACCAGCAATAAGTGTAGAACATGTCTCCCGCATGCTTCAGAAAAGCATTGCACGGCGAGAGATACCCGATGGGAAAGGTCCCAGTGCAATAATGTCGGATGCCTCGCAATGGATGCCTTTTTTTGGCAGTCATCCAAGGCCGCTTAGCTCAGCTGGTTAGAGCATCGTACTAATACGCAGCAGCGTGTCAGTCCATGCGGAGGTCGGCAGTTCGATCCTGTCAGTGGTCAGCAGCGCGCTCGCGCGCAGCCTTTTTGTCGTCGAAAGCATCGGAGATGATGGATGGAAGGAGGCTTGGAAGCGATTGAGGGGGGTGGGAGAGGTGTGCGGTGGTAGAGCGGCGATCTGTGGCAGGGTGGGATGACGGCAGCGGATTTTTCGCGTTCTGTGGCGGCCTAGTGCTGTTCAGTTTCACTAGGAGACATAATTTGGGCCCTGCATGTAGAAGGAAAATATATCTGTCAGACGTGTGACGGACATCGAGAAGACGATGAGTATGTGTCATGAAATATGAGACAATGTGGTCTGGCCGAGCCGCTACGCACCCAATAAAATATGCAGTGTTCTGCGCGACCCAGAGCCCTGTTCCGTTGTAAAATTGCTGCGCGCGATCTAAAATTGTAATTGGACAGATGTGGGTAACTCCTGGGGGAGCGACCTCGACGTCATTGAGTGGCGAGGAGAAATTTTGTCTTCGCCTCGTTATATCAGTCGGTAGATAGTTTGACTCTTACTACTTAAGATATCAAAATGTCATGGGTTCGAGCCCCATACGAGGCTTGAGGTCTTCCTTTTTGGGCCCTGGGACTCTGCGGAGAGTCCACGAGGTGTAGCGAGGTCACTAGATGATGTGCCGAGGTCATGGAGGGTGTGTCGCGACGGCGGGAGGTGTCTGGAGGCGTATACTCGCTCCCCTGTGAGAAGTACAGGTGGTCGCCATTTGACCGCGAGCTTCGTTACGGTAGGAGCAGGGCGGGGTTTAGTTGTAAGCATGATCGCCGTCTCCTGCGATAGAAGCATCGAGGCGGCCGCCGGTCTCCGCGACATCATCTGGGTAGCAAACGACTCGACGTCGCGTAATTCTGAGGCGTTACGGACCCCGTGTTCTCTCTTAAATTTACTTATTGCCCCTCGTCCTCGCGGCAGCTGGCATCTAGTCGCCGCAGTTAGTCTCCCGCCCTCGCCGCAGCGACCGCCGTGGCGGCCGCGATCGCAGCGCCTTTCGTCGGTATATCAGTCTTCGCTAGTATATCGGTTAGTATAATCGCCTCTCAAGAGAGAGCCTTCCAAGAGGAAGATCGCGATAGAGCAGGGTTCGACTCCCTGGCGGAGAAGGAGCGCGTAGCGCTCGCTTTTTGGGCGTGGGGAGAGTTGGGGATGCATGGACGATGAGTTGGAAGTGCCGGAAGGGTGTTGGGGATAGTGGATGGTGGTGTTGTGTGGTGTGGTGGAGGATCTGCGTGGCGGAATGAATGTGGCGATGATCGCCGCCACTAGTCTACTGGTCTGTTCCGAGCGTGACAAGGTGCAAAGTCTAGCCTTGTGGCGGAGACGCAGAGTCAGCGGCGCATGTTCATAATGGAACGCCCGCTTCATGTCCTCCCTGGACGTTCGGACCAGTTTCTTCACATTGTAACTGCCGCGAACGGTCTGGCGCTCTTGACAAAGTCCTTCTGCCAATAGCACTCTCTTGCCTCAGCCGGACCTCTGAACTGACAACGAGGGCATCAAGGTCGACCGTGAGGTGACGATTGCCGCGATCTCGCTGCTGTTGGTGAGCCGGGCGCGTGAGCCGCAAGCAAGCGGAGCTGAGCAGAGGGCAAAGTCGCAAGATCGCAAAGAGGGGTCTGCACGATGCTATGAGAAAGAATACGCAGCCGGGCCGGTATTGGATATGCCATGAGAGACAAAGTATGAGATATACGTTTCCGTTCGTGGTAGCTTCAGAAACGTTCCGCTCAAGTGTCAAGGTCGGATACGGGAATGTTGGCTGTGGCCATCGATCTGTGGTATTATTAATGAGTGTCAGGAGTTGTGCAGCAGCCTTGTCATGGAATCCGGTCAGACGAGCAATCGCCACCCATCACGATAATGCCACCTCTCATGCCAATCTCCTCCCCGCCCCAGGTCTAAGCAAGAGAGATGCATGCATGAGTGGTGCGAATATGGTTGTCTACTTGCCGAGACGCCTGCGCTGGGCGTAGGTCGCCTGAAACGTTAGCGATTGTTACGATTGAGAAGGGCTGCCAGCTGCGCAACAGGTTTGGGCCATGACAGCTCGTGCTGCATTAAAACTGAGCTGCCGCGAACCCATTCCACCTGTCGTTCTGCGCTCAACTGCACTCACCTTTCTCCTCTTCTTGTGCTTGTGCTTGTTCATCTTCTTTTTCCTCTTGCGGCGGACGGAGTCGAGGCTAATGGGCTCGGCCTCGGCGCCGGCCTCAAGGCGGGCAAGGAGGCCAGTGAGGCCAGCAATAGCATCGTCGATGTTGGCCTGCTCGGCGGCGGACACCTTGGGCGCCGGGGTGGCGGAAACACCCAGACGTTGAAGGGCGGCGTCCCACGCATCAGCAGCGATACGCGAGTGCGCCGACTCCGCCTCCTCAATCATGCTGTGGAGGCGCGAGTCGCCGTCGACGTCGATAGCGCGCAGCGAGGTGCTGGGCGCCTCGCCGAGGTGGTGCACGAGGGCGGGGTGGGAGAACGCCTTGGTGAGGGAGAGATGCTCGGCGAGGGGAGAGGCGGCGGTGAGGCGCACGCCCTCGAGCGGGGACGGGGGCGCGGGGCGCTCAAAGAGCGGCCCACTCACGTCCTTCTCCGTCGAGAGATAGCCCTTGGTGCCGTTGTGCACGGGAAGGGGCATGTGCGGGGGCGTAAAGGAGAGGTGGAGGCCGGCCTGGAACGGGTAGAGCGTTACGGGCTGGAATCCGGGAGCGGTGGGGCGGGGCAGCTCGGAGGAGACGCGGTCCGAGGCGGCGAGGACGGACGCGCGGCGGAGGCGGCGGCCGTGGCTCGACGACGAGGATTCGGGGAGGACGGGCTTGACGCGCTGGACCTGAACGCGGGTGGGGCGGGTGCGGCCGCGCGAGACGGCCTTGGGGGCCGGCGCGGTGGCTGGCGAGGCGGCCGCGCGCTGCGGGAGAGACGAGTAGAGTCGCCGCAGGAGCATGGTGGCGACTGAGATGGAATGGATGGTGAGGAAAGCAAAGGCGGCGGCGAGAAGAAAGGGGTGGAAGAAGAGCGCAGCAAGCCGTTTTGGTCCGCAAGATGAGTGGTGAAAAGTGTCACGTGATGCGCCACGTGGGTGGAGATTTCGGAGTCCAGAGATTTCGGGCAAGACGAAATGTTGGGCCACAAGTTCAGCGCATCAGAGTCACTGTGCATCGAGGTCATCTCTCTTGCAACACTACCATCACATTTACTCTCACCATGTCCAAGCGCTCGCACGACACAATGATAACCGCCGCGCCTGGACCCTCCGAGCAGCCCGTCCTCCGCGAGCCGCAGGTATGTCTGCTGGATCACTTTCGCGGGCAGCAGCTGACGACAGAAACGGTACTACCGCCAGCGCGCGCACGCGAATGTCTTTGTCGACCATGAGCTGGACTAGTGCGTACAGAGGAGGGTGCTGGGAAATGGAGCTTTCCTTGAGCAGCTCTTATGAGCTCCGCATTTAACCGCCCATCTTCCCTATGTGCCGACCGCTAACCCCAGCCCTGCGTCGCCGGACCAGATGGACTGGTCGGTGCACTACCCGGCGTTCATCCCCGCAAAGGAGGGACATCCGCAGAAGCAGGTCGAGTGGGCGGACGTTGGGTGCGGCTTTGGCGGTCTGCTCATGGCGCTTGCGCCGCAGTTCCCCGACACGCTGATGCTCGGTGAGTGGCGATGGAAAGCTGATGAAATGACATAGGCTTGTTCCCGCTTCACGCACCTTGCTGACACACAGGAATGGAGATCCGCGTGAGCGTAACCCAATACGTTGCGGACCGCATCGCGCACCAGCGCCAGCTGAACACGACGCTGCCGGTCGAGGAGCAGAAGCCCGGCGGGTTCCAGAACGTGTCGGTGATCCGCGCAAACAGCATGAAGCACATGCCAAACTTCTTCGCGCAGGGCCAGCTGTCCAAGATCTTCTTCCTCTTCCCCGACCCGCACTTTAAGCAGCGCAAGCAAAAGGCGCGTATCGTCACCACGCCCCTGATTGCCGAGTACGCGTACGTGCTCCGTCCCGGAGGCATTCTCTACACCGTCACGGACGTTAAGGGTGAGTTGAAATAGCTGTTACAGCTGTTGCAGAACCAAGCTAATCTCCACAGACCTCCACGAGTGGATGGACAGCCATCTGCGCAAACACCCGCTGTTCGAGTACATCCCGACCGAGGAGCTCGCCGACGACCCGATCCTGCTGGCCGCCAAGACGGCGACCGAGGAGGGCCGCAAGGTCGAGCGCAACGGCGGCGACAAGTGGGTCTCGTGCTTCCGGCGACTGCCAGACCCCGAGGCGTAGGGGAAGTGCTTTGTGTTGGGCTAGGTTATGCATGTAATATTGAGTTGAAGAGCGACATGGAGACAGGACGACAGTTGGGAGGGTGAGATGCCAAGCTCCTGGGTTGGACAAATGTTCATGTGGGCAAAATGTTTTTGCAGTCAGCAAGCCTCGTTATATCAGTCGGTAGATAGTTTGACTCTTACTACTAAGATATCAAAATGTCATGGGTTCGAGCCCCATACGAGGCTTGGAACCAAGGTTCCTTTTTGACCTCTTTCATGGTTAAGAGTCGAGGTCGAGCTGCGCCTGCGCGCGAAACGCGAAGATAGCTAAGTAGCTAAGATAGGTCCGGCGCCAGTCCGCTTTTGCCTCAACAGCAGCTTTCTGTACATGCACAGAATCGCATCGCATAGTAAAGATTATAGTACAGATCTCGGACATCTACAGGTCTTGGAGGTAGCATCGTCGCCGCCACCAACTTTGTTTCGTGATAGTAGTGTTTCGTGAAAGTGGTTGATATCTTACGCGTCACAGCATCTCAACAGTGACTATCGCCTCCTTCGCGCTTTCTTCTTCGGCGGTTCCGGCTCCGGCACCAGTTCCGCCTCGCGCTCCTCCAGGGGCTCCGACACGCTCCTGTGCCCGCTGGCAGCGGCCAAACGCTCCGCCTCGAGCGCCTCACGGTCACGGCTCGTCACGGACAGCGCGCGGAGCGCCGGCACGTTATCGTCCAGCAGGTACTTGTACTTCCACATCATGCGCTGGCTACGCTGTACCTGCGAGTCAGAATGTCGAGCACGGGAAACTCACAAAGGGGTCACGTAGCAGATCGTCGATGCCGTCCACGTTGTCCCAGTCCAGCGAGGTGAGGTAGTTGGCCAGCGCGGCGACCTCGTCCCTGTCCTCCGTGTCGATATGCGTGTGGTCGGCACTGCGGCGCGCAGCAGCGCGCAACGCCGCCGCCTTGGCCTCGACCATCTGGTTGTGCACTTTGATCTCTGCCGCATGTTTCCCTTCCAACTCGGTAAACCGCGCAGCGTACGATGCGCGAAGTGTGGCAATGTCCGCGTCGAGCTCAGCCTCAATCTCCGCCCGCGCGGCGTCGTACCCTGCCCGTCTCTCGGCGTACATAGCATCTAGCCCCATGGCCATTACGCGGTCGTCCTCGCTTAGCGGCACAAGGTCCTTGAGGTCGAGGACGCGGGGTAGGGTGGTATTAGGCGGCGGGAACTGCCGCTCGGGCCGCTGGCTGGGACTGGGATTCACCGCTGATCGATGGGTCGCGCGCACAGACCGGTCTTTGCGACTCTCGCTCGCGGGAATGAAGTAGTCCACCGCGCGCCAGTCGCGGAACCCGGCGGCCGAGGCCGGTGGATCCATGGGATATCCGCGAAACTGCGGGGCGAGTGGGGCCAAGTGCGGGTCAATCAGTGGCGCATCGCACATCGTGAACGGACGCTGTGGAAACGGGACAAGCGCCACCTGGCTCGTGGTGTTGTATAGTATGGGGAAGGGCGCATGGGGGAAGATGTTGCCCGTGCGCATGTCGGGCATCTTCCTCGGCGTGGTGTGGGCGTTGAACATCGGGAGGTTGGACATTGGCAGCGTCTCGTCGACGGTCCGCGACGGTCCCACGGGAGCCGCGGGAGTACGAGGAGCCACCGCCACCGCCTTGTCCGCCTTCTCCGCCTTCTCCGCCTTCTTCGCCTCGTTTGAACGGGGAGTGACAACGGTCTCGCGCCACTTACGCGCGCGCTCCACGCCGCCCCCGTCGCCACCGCCGTCGCTGTCGTCGCTCTCGTCCTCCGGGCTCGGTGTCCTCGTTTCATGGGTAACCGGCGTCGGGGGGCCGCGGGGGGCTGTCGTGGCTTTTGCTAGGCGTTTCGGTGCGGATGGCCTCGGTTTGGGCTGCGTTCTAGGCTGGGTTTTGGGCTGTGTTTTGGGCTGGGCATTGACCAGCCGCGGTGCGAAGATCACACGGGTGGCCGCCATGCTCTGCCGTCAGCGCCTGATCAAAAGTACGACCCGCGACTCACGGCAGCCTTTGCCGCGCGCGTCCGCGTGTTCACGGGCGGCGCTGATGCTTCGGAGTCGGGGTCGACGTCTGTTATGGACGAGATGGATGAGGGGAGGTTGCGGCGGCGGCGATTGGGTGGCATAGTGGAGAGATGAGAGGTGTTGAGAGAGTTGGTGGTCTTGTTGGTGTATTGAGTGGCGAGCTACCAAAGGTCGTAGGTCGTTAGCCTATAGGTAGCGCGACACGCTTCGTCTGCGAGGAAGGAAGGCGCAGTAGAGGGCGCTAGCCGCGATTTGTCAATCTGTAGATCTGTAGATCTGTGGATCTGTGTGCGGTTGCAAACCGACCCCCACAAGCATGCTGCTCGCTCTACTCGACATGCATCAGACGAGTGCATTGTCGATTTCTGCGTTCTCGACACAGGGGATGATTCCGGCACGCTTGTAATCGGATTCTCCTCAACTGTTGCGGTACAAGTGACGTCGTAGAGCAAGGATCGGGCTGTCAGTGTCCGCCGGTATTCCATCACCATGTCCTTGCTCTGCTTGGTCAAGTCTTCTTGATGGTACACAATAGGGTCCATGGCTGGTCTATGAATATTACTACTACATCTAGCACTTGCCTCGTCTAGCACTTCCTCTGTCCCGTCTCTACTCGTTTGACCGCTTCTTCGTTTTTGGCGCAGGTCGTCTTGTCGGCCCAAGGGCGGGACTCTTCCCCACCGACGCGGCCTTCTTTTTACTCGGCGGGAGGGTAGCTGCACTGTCCACGTCCATCTCATCCTCGTCCTCGCTCCCGCCCAGGTCGTCCTCCTCGCCCTCGAGCATGTCCATGTCGAGCAGGTCCTCGCCATCCTCGCCGCGCACCTCGGGCGCGGACGGGTCCACGCGCAGGCGCCGGATCTCGTCCCGCAGCTTGTCAATGTACCCGTCGCGCTTCTCGACCTTGTTGTGCAGGCGCACAATGTACTCGTTCGAGAACTTTAGCAGAGCGACCTTGGACACGCCGCGGTTCGGGTTGTCGTCCGGCACGAGAGAGGATTTCGGCAGCAGTCGCGGGGCGGAAGATCCAGGGATCGGCTCGCCCGATTCGGGATCCAGCGCTTCCGTGTTGATCGCCGGAAGGAGAAGTCGAAGCTCGTCAAAGCCGGCTTTTAGACTGTCTCGACGCTTCTGTTCTGCGGCCTTGTGAGAGGTTCTCCGCGACTCGGGCTCCGTGTTGCTTGCGGCGGCGGCGGCGGCAGCAGCGCCCTTGGTGGCTGCGCGGACGCCGACAGCTCCGGTTGGTCGGATAGCGAGGGCGCGCTTGGCCGCGGCCGCACCGCCAGATGGAACGAGTCGGCTCCCACGCTTCGCAGCAGGCTGGGTTGCGGGGGCAATAGCGGTTGTAGCCTTCTTGGCAGCAGCCCGTACTGGCGGCGCCGCGGCTGCAGCCGCTGCAGCACCCTGCTTGCTCGACTCGGCCTCCATCTCCGCCTTGCCGAGGTTCATTAATGTCGCCGGGGTCATGGGCATCAGGCTCTTGGGCCTCGAGCCCTGCGAGGGAACGGGTGGCGGCGGCATAATCTGCGCAAGGTCCACAGGCGAGGGTGTGGAGTGGGTACTGCTCGCCTGCTGCTGTTGCTGCTGTTGTTGCTGCTGCTGAACACCGCGCTGGTCGATCGCCGCAGGCGGGAGATAGCCCATCCCGCCCTGCGGCATCTTGAATGCCATGGGCGACGTCGGGACAGAGTTGGATGACTGACGTGCGTGGGAGCGGTGATTTGTCGGCTTCATCATCGGGGAAGGCCTTGACTTTGAGTTGAGGGATCCACGGTGAGGGCCGGTAACGTTCCCGTTGGCGACGGGCGACATGCCGACATTAGACGTCGGCCCAATGATCGGCGAGCTCTGGTGGTACGCTGACTCTGAGGGGCCGTCGAATATACCCTGTAGCGCAGTGAGGTAGTCTGGATCGGCGCCGTCGACGGAAGACTGCGGAACAAGGGCCGGGGAGAGGGTCTGCTGGGCCCCGCCCGAAGAACCCACTGGATTGAGGGCCGGGGAGGAAAGGGCGGAGAGGGGATGCGGGTTGCGCTGGTGCTGCTGGCCATGGAGTGCTGGTGAGAGGTGAGCCGCTGCCGCGCGGAGTGCAGCGGAGCGGCTGACGGCGGGCTCGAGGGCGGGAGAGGTGAGGGGTGAAAAGTACGATCCTGGAGAGGGCGTCGACATGGCCGCTGACGAGTGGGCGCTCGACACTCCGGACGGGCCGTTGTGTCGCGGCGGCTGCATCTGAGCCGCGGCCACGGCGGCAGCAGTGGCTTGCAATCGGCTGTGTCGTTCTTGAAGAGCGGCTAGCTGCTCCTGAAACTGGCGCTGCTCGACTTGAAGCTGCTCGAGGGCGTGCATACTTGCGGCGGCCTCCTTTGCAGATCCGAAAGCGACGTTGGCGACCGGGCTCGCATATGTCGATGCGGAGTGCGATAGTGCGGGAGAGAGGAGCGGAACGGTGTGGAACTGGTCGTCAGCACCGGACTTGGACTGGCCGTTACACACGTTTTCCATTCCTTCAATCATCTCGCCACGCGTCAACATTTCAAGCTGCATTGGGCTCATGAGGTCCATGCGCGATTCGGGGTGGATGTCGCCACTTGGACCTGGGAACGTGTGAGCAATGGGCGCAGGCATTGGTATGTGAGATGACGACCTACCAGGTGTAAGAAGACCAGGGACGTTGCCCCCGCTAAACTTGCGCTGCAGCTGGTTGTCGGGGCGCGACGGGTCGGATTGCGGGCGCGATGGGGGTTGCCCCGGCGGCGAGGTGAGGAACATTTGCGCCATCGCGCCGTACGGCGACGTCGGGTTGTTGGGATTCAAGAACGGCGACTGCATGTGGATGGCTTCGAGCTGGGATGTCAGCTGGGACGTGTCTGTTTACCCACCTGGTGCTGCAGGATGCCAGCCTGAATGGCGTCGTAGGTCGCCCCCGAGACATCCATCTGCATGAGGTCGGTGTCGAGCGAAGGGGTGTTATGCCCCGAGCCGCTCCCGGCATTATCCACATCCATTGGGCGCGAGGCGCGCCGTGAGGCCGGATGGGACGGTGGGTGGGACTGCTGCGACGACTGCTGAGACTGGGCGGAGGAGGGACCAGCGGCGCGGGGGCGACCGGTGCCGCTGCTGGAGTGGTTGTCGAGGCTGATGGGGGAAGGATCGTCGAGCGGCTCGTCGTCGTGTGGAGATGGGACGCCGTTCCCGTCAATTACCGACTGGGGTGCAGAGTGCGATGGTGTGTGGTATTGGCCGCTGTAGTCGTGGTATGGCTGAAGCGACGAGGGGTGCCCAGAGTCGTGGCCGGCGTGAGCTGCGACGTAGCCTGAGGCTGCGGGCGAGTCTGGGTTGTGGCTGTCGATGCCGACGAGGGTGAAGAAGTCAAGAGACGAGTAGTTTGGCGAGAGGACAGTCCCCGAGGGGCTGGATTCCATCGTGTGTATCGTGCGGCCTGTTCCTTCAGAGAATGTGAACGCCGATGGCACACGGTGCGGCCGGATCGAAAGTTGTAAACTAGCGGGGGAGGTGGAAAGTGAGGGGGAGGTTGAGTGGGCGGATGGAGGGGGTGCCCTAGGGTGGTTGGGTTTGTCGCTTGTCGCCACAGCACGCGTGGGCGGGGGAACGGCGGCTGATGCTGGCGGCAACTAGATGAAATGCCGGAAAGAGTCTGGGGGCAGGTCGCGGTGGGCGGGGTGGAGGTCCGATGGGGAGAATCCTCTGTGGTGATGGGCGGCGGCGTCGGCGTCGGCGATCGCGCGGCGGGGTAGATTGATGGCGAGCGCGGGTGCAGTGGTCTAGAAAATGACCAGAGAGACGCTTGAGACGAGTAGAGAATAGATGGAGGGAAGACAAAAATGCAAAACGAATGGAAAGGAAGGCAGCGAAAAAGAAGCAAGCGCGGGGCAGGCGGAAACCCGGAGGGAAATGAGGGGAGGAAGGCACAGCACCAGGCGGGGAAGGAAGGTGGTATCTAGGCGGCCAAGCCAAGAAAGAGGTGGTCGAGAGGCGGAATGACTGGATCTTGTGTAACCACTCAGGCTAAATCGACTAGTGATGGAATGGAATACACAAAATACAGTACAACAAATCAAGCCATGCAGTGCGAGCACTTGTGCACAAAGCAGAGAACAGCGAGGAGCACAGTCCGAGATCCGAGTAGTGCTTGGGTGCTTGGGCCTCTTTGGGAGCACAGGCTGCACAGGGGCAAAGGACACGAAAAAAAAAAAAGACCAGGCTAACGAGCCAAGACAACAAACGCCTTTTTTGGTGCTGGACGCGCTGCCGTGCACTGCAGATGCTTGTGCTCGAGTGCTTGTGCGCTTGCGCTTGTGCTTGTGCTTGGATGCATGCAAGGGCAAGGACACTACTACTATTGACCACTCCGGTACTCCGGTACTCCGGTCACTCCGACACGCTCTGCTCCCAGCGGGATTGGATAGAGATTGTGCTATGCTCCCGCATACTCTGCGGCCCGACTATATCCATCCACTCATGGGCACTCATCATCCGCACCGTATCATCATAGAAAACAGGGTAGAGAGAGGGAGAGACATGAGAGGGGCTACAGGGGGCAGGGGGGTGTCTCTGGTGTCTCGACACGAGCCCCGCCGTGTTCCGACAATTCACCATGAGCAGTTGATATGCGGCGGTGATATGCTTGCATCTGCTTGGCGCTCGAACCCAGGAAAAAAAAGGGGGAGGGATGCTTCGACTCTTGACAATGAAAGCGTAATGATATTGAAATTGAGGGTTTGAGTGGCCGTGGCCCATACCACGAAAAGTACAAAAGCCCAGTGTGAGTGGTTGTCTCGCTTGTCCCCTGTGCACAGGTGGTGTGATCCTGTGATACCTCCTGGATCCTGGATCCTGTAAGCGCCACCTCCAATCTCGACATTATTACAGGCATCATGAACCGAGGTCAGGCGGCTCACGCGTTCAGGGGGAGCGGACATGCATGGGGGGGGGGTAGGTAACAGGGAGCGGGCAACAGCAAGCCGGTGTAGCCAGCGGCTCCATGAACCCTTGGGGTCTATGGACACAACGCTCCAACGTCCACTCCACGCACCGACCTGTGCACATCAACAGGGCGAGCTTCCACCCCCGGACCTCCAAGAAAAGTGGCACAGCGGATTGTTCCGTACCCGCTGCTCGCTGTGCATGTGTTGATGGGATCCTGAAATGATGAACCTGAGCAGACCAAGTGGCTTCATGTACCGGTGTACCCAGCGGCAGTGCATTCGAGCGTGCCGAGAGACGTGCCGAGACAATGACCGAATTGCATCTAGAGGCCAACCACATCACAGTCCGATGAACCTTGAATGGCTCCGACTCTGACCGCAGTCCACTGGCAGAGCTGTACAGAACTGCGCTTTATTCTCAGTTACCGCGCACGCGAGTAATGTACGTACGCGTCCGAGATTGGGTTTAAGCATGGAGGCCGCCGAGTTTCACCTATTGGGCTGCGAGATGGCGCTGCCTCGGTGTGCTCTGCCGCTCTGGGACTGCGGATGTGAGTTCACAGATGTACAGATGGCCACATGGCCACATCTATGCAAGCATGAATCGACGCTGAGGTTGAGGCGGGCGCGGTCGTCCGCACAACTCGCGACCCGCAGGGCGCCGGGTACCGGCTGTCGGCGGCTGCTCGCGGTGGACGCTGCAGGCTTGATTGCAGGTGATTGCATGCCTCACACGCCTCGCACCGAATGGGACCCATGCAGCAGAGGAATGCTCTTGTTCCGAGCGGGCCTAGCCAGTAGTGGCTTTGCTCTGACCTTCTGTTCCTCTGGTCCTCTTCGCTGAGATCTAGTGGGAACAGCAGAAGCAGCCATACCGCGTTCCTCTCAATCCCTCGGCCCTCTTCTACATTCCCCTCTGCGGCTCATCTCTAGTTCTTCCATGGGTCATCGGGTCTGGGTCCCGGCTCGTGTGAGGTACATCGGGGCGCAGCTGTAGCGCGTAGTGCGTAGCGCGTGGCGCAGGGCGGGGAACCGCGCGTGGGTCGTGCGAGCGGGCTTGGACGTTAGCGAGAGCGTGAGCGTGAGAGTGAGATCCGTGAGGCCGTGAGGCCGTGAGGCCGTGAGATCCGTGGGATTCATCACGCGTCACGTCATCCCGCGTACTGGCGTTCTTCTCGCGATTTCTCGCAATCGCCTCGCTCCTCGCTCCCGGCCCCTCGCGTAGCTCGATACCCAATATCAATGTTACTCGGCCTGTTCGGCGAAGATTAGACTCCACCTTACTTGCGCCCCGCCTCCGCGGGCGGTCGCTTGTCGCGCTACCGCGTTGCCGGTCTCGGACGCCGCCACCCGGTTTCCAACAGATTATGTAGATGGAGGACGGTGCCGCGCTGCCGGTGCTATTTTGGTCCGCATGTAGGGCTAGCATGGCAGCCCGCCAGACCGTCAGCCTCAGTGCCTCACGCTAGATCACACTGCAGGGTACGCCACGCAGCGCCACTGCCACCCATCACGACATGAATGCGGAGCTCGCACCCAATTCACGGACATGGACACGGACGTTGTGCTGGATTTCGGTCTCGCCGTTTGCTGTTTGCTGGTGGTTGGACGGCACGCGTTTCGGCTACTCCTTCTGAGTCTGGGGTTGAGGGTGCGTCGAGGGTAGTTCCAGCCGTGAAGGGACAGCAAACAGCATGGAGCGAGGGACGCCGCCGCCACACAGCCATGCCCTGGATCCAGCAGTATGCTTCATAGCTTCAGAGTAAGCCCCAAGTGATGCGATTGATTTTGAGCCACTGATCGTGAGGCGCGCCATCGCTGTGGCAGAGGCAGTGAGCCGCGCGGTGAGGCGCCACGATGGTACGTCGGTCCGTAAGTGTGATCCTGGGGCCGGAGGCCGGCTGACAGTTGACAGGCGGTATGCATACCGGAGCGCTTGAAGCATTGAGCTCCATGCGGTGTGTTCCCCTCGCAGCTGCGACATGCAACTCGAAGCATTGGCATACTGGATGCAGACTCGAAGCTCGAAGCCCGACACAACAGCGGAACAGCGAACAGCATACCCACCCCTCATACCCTCCCTCAATCCATGTTTCACCGGGTCACGATATCCGCGATCCCCACACGCGCTGTGATTGGTCCATGGACATTTCTTCATGCACGTTCGTCGATCGCGCCCCGGCTTGCGGCTTGCGTGCGCGCGGGCAGTCGGGCAGGCGGGCATGTGGCTTGCATGGCTTGGGTACTTTGGGTATCTGGGTGTTTTGGCTTCCTACATTGGTCCGGCTGCGGCTTTGTTACGGCACGGATCTGGGTTGATTTCGTAATTCGAGCCGGGCAAGTTGAACGGGGTACTGTGGTACTGGTACTGTCTCCTCCGAGTCCGTGGCTTCCATGTCCATGTACCCGACCGACCATGCAGTTACTCGGCGCCACAGCGTGCCCGCTCACAAGATCACAATACGATCACACGACACGACGACTCGCGCTCACTGGCCCTCGACTCGACTCTCGGCACTACAGTAGCGGCACTCGCGGCACTCACGGTCGCGGACTATTACTCATGCCAATCGATCCCAATTCATGGCACGCCACAAGGCACACCTGATCTATACTTGTAAAGGCTGCACGCGACCGCGATCGCGTCGCTTGATCGTCTGGTCGCCTGATGTCTTGTCGTGTGAGCTGTGCCTGGAGATCCTAGATCCTGGGCTTCCTAGAGACTTAGAGGATGGAGAATTCTGGAATTTCTGGAATGAATTTTGAGAATAATTGCCCAAGGTCTCGACTCGGAGGGGCGTGCTCCCGTGCTCGTGTGCCCCGGTTGTTCCGTGCTCGTGTGACTGATAAATAGCGGTCCGGGAATAGATTAGAAGCTAGATGGACGAGCGCCAGAGGGACGCCCGGCCTGGTCCCTATTGTGTACCTCAAGGACGCCAGAGAACGGGCACACGACCGGCCCGCCCTCGCGCGACAGCGGCGTCGTAAGTACGAGTGCGAGGGAGAGTGGCGCAAGTGGAGATCAGCTAGCCGCGGATTGCGGACGCGGTAGTTTGACTGGCGTCCGCAAAGGTCGGAGTACGAAGTACGGAGTGCGGAGTCTCCTTCTCACCAGACCTCACATCTCGAAGTCTCCAACTCGACTCATGCAAGGGTGTCTGTCAGTTGCGACTCGGCCGATGCGGTGAGACCTCTTTCCCGGTCTTGCGATCAGTAACCTGCACGATTGCACAACTTTTGGAGTTTGACTGTCTCGCGAAGCCCCCTTCTGTCTTCTCATTTGGCTTGGGGACGTTTTTGTGGGGACGGCTGTTCGCACGTCTTGTGACTAGTGGCCGTGGCGATGCCGCACACTTCTCCGGACACTCGCGGCGTCTTCCCTCCCCTAAACACTTGCAGTCCCTCGGTCGATCTGGTCAAGTCTCGCGACAGCGCCCGTACCTTCTCGAATTTGAATGCCTTGTGGGCTCGTTGTGAACTCCGGTTTTAGTATGTCTTGTGACCACTGCCGTCTTCTCGCCGCCTCCCGTCCCTAGCCTTTCACGACATCAAAAACAGTGTCTGGGGACAAATTTGGGGACAAATTAGCTGCATGGAAGATTTTAGTGTGGTTTGGTGATCAGCGCTCGAGTGACTTCTCGATAGTGCTCGTCTCACAAATGTTTACAAGTCCCTGCCTTTGACAGTGCTCGTCCTTGACAGTCTGAAAATCTTTGTCTGACTGTCCTAGTTTGACAATCTTTCAGTGTCCGTTCCCAACTCACTCTTTCCCCCTCACTCTCCAAACTCCCTCCCACTCCGTTTACTCCCTTGCTCATGCCATGCATCACCTACTGGTCGACCTCCATGTCCTCGTCCTCTTCATCGCCATCCTCGTGATCCGCAGCGGAGAACACCTCGGTGCCAAGACGCGACTGGCGGGGAGCTCCGCGGTCGACCCGGCGGCGCGGGGCCGGCGAGCGGAGGTGGGGTGCGGATACGGGTGCGGGCGCTGGCACCTGAATTGCAGGCTGCGCGAGGGGCGATGCCTGTTGGGGGAGCCCGGAGGCTACGCGGGGCTTGATCGGCGTCTCGGGCTCGTCCATCTCCATCTTCATGCGCGAGAGCGGAGCCGGGTTCAGGTGGTCGCAGCGCGGACAGATCCATTCTGGTTGTTAGTACTCCTCGCGGCTGGATACGCACGCATGCGCTCCCACTCGTGCTTGTTCCCGACGAGACCGTTGTGGCGGAAGCATTCGCCGCAGACAAGCGCGTACTTGTTGTTCGACGCTTGGACTGAGGGTCAGCGCGAGTTCGATGTGATTCTTAATCAACTCACCCGGATCGTCGCCTAGAATCGAGTCCGCCAGGCGGTCGTACCACTTCTTCTCGGGTGTGGGCAGAATGGGCTGGATGGACTGCAGCTGCATGGCAAAGAGGGCCGCCTGCTCCTGCGTCATTCCCGGGGGCAACGGAACAGGAGTGGAGGGGGAGGCTGGATAGTGAGTATTGGTGATTATTGAGTTGCACGGCTGGATCCTTCTCAAAGAAGCCGCACCCTTGCGGAGCGCCCTCTCTACCTCAAACTCACTGCCATAGGGAGACACCGGAGACGGGGTATGGGGCATCTGGCCGGGGGTCCCGGGGGCGCGGGCTGGCGAGTCGGGGCTAGCGGGATTGGCTCCGGGGCGTCGGGGCGTGGAGGGGGACGGCGGCTGTCCGCCTGGCCCGCCAGGACCAGGTTGTCCATGCTGTCCTTGCTGAGCTCCACGCTGTCCTTTCTGAGGTCCACGCTGGCCCTGCTGCCGCATCTGCTGCTCCTGGGGAAGGTTCATCGCGTCATACTGCTCGAGCAGCTTGCGAGTGGAGTCAAAGTTTGTCGCCTTCTTGATCTCGTCGACCTGCTTGCGCTGTTTGGCGAGAAGCAGACGAAGGTTAGTTTCTGGGATAAGCCTGCCCCCTCTGCACAGCACGTACCCTCCGATGTGCGAATACGCCTAAAGACAAGCCGGACAAGCTGGTTCAGAAGGATTATCCTGGGATGAGCGCGAGCCAAGCGAGCGGGCGGAAGCGGCGGAGCTCAAGAGCTACTAGGCGAAGGGCTTGTAGCTCTGCACAGCACTCCGCAAGCCTCATTCCACTGATAACTCACAAAAACGGGCCCGCGATGACGCCGCCGGTTCCTAGCGCACCGGGAATACCGTTGAGCCACCAGACGCCGACCCAGAGGCCCCACAGCCCGAGGCCATACAGATTGAGAAGGAGCAAGTACCGGCGCTCGCGGAGGCGCACCTCTGAAAGATGGACCTTGGCGTCGTTGATCTCGGTGGCGAGACGCGCGAGCACGCCCTCATAGTCCTCGGGCCGCGTTGGCTGCTGTCAGCGAAACTGGACGGGGTATGGCTTCAGCTAGTCGAGTGAGGAGTCAAGCTGTTCACCACGCACACTCCGTTACGCGCTCTGACCAACCTTTTTGGAAAACCACGAGAACAGGCCCATGGCGGACTTTGAGTTGTGAAATGAAGAAGAAGGAGAAACGAGTGTGGAAAGAGTTGGATATCAAAATGGAGGGGAGGAAGGATGTGATGAGTTGTTCGAGGCAGGAGTGTCAACATGACGCGTTCCTTCGCACCAGCCAGCATTCCAGCAGAGGTCCCCCAGCCGGGGCTGTGGGTTGCTTTCAACGTCATGGATGATTGATCTCTTTCGTCAACTTTTGCTTCCGTCTGAATGATGATGAAGGCCGGATTGGTGGCAAAAGACTGCCAGACAACTCTCCAAGAATTTGGAGAATGCATGGAACGGCGTGTGAGAAACAACAACAACATCCACAACTAACACGCTCCCTACTCCGCACTGCATCACACACACACACACTCCATGGCAGCGGCTCTCTTCCACGTCGCGCGCCTTACGCGCCGCGCACGCATCCACGCGCGCCCGGAGCTGCGCTTCGTCGCGTCCAGCTCGCGAGCGGGGGCTGCGACCCGCGATGCGATCGAGCACGAGACTCCGGGAGGAAAGGCGCCGGTTTCCCGGGGACGCGCAGAGGAGAGGGACTACGAGGAGGCGCTGGCGTTTGCGCGCGAGCTCGCCATTGACCGGCAGATGCATGGTGAGCTTCCTCATCTGGTGCGAAGCTGACGACAGCGCGGGGGATGCGCCGGTCCCGCCTCCCGAGCCTATTCAAGTACATGCCCGAGGGCGATGTGATGGCTGTTCTTGCGGACGCGAAGGCATCAAAAGGCGGCGCTGAGGCTATAGTCTCTGAGGCGGTCGCGGGGCCGTCGCGTCTTGCGGCCCACAATCCTTCAGACGTCGTCCTCGATGAGCCCATGCAGACGAGCAGGAAGGGCAAGGGGAAGGCAGCCCCACGACGGACTTCGATTGGTACGGAGGCGGTGAACTCCGCTGCAGCTGCAGTGCAGTGCTCTGCAGGGCAGGCAGCTGTACAGCCCGCCGAGGCAGCGGAGACTGTGTCACGTAGGAAGGCCATCCCGACGCTGTTCGACATGGCAGATGCAAAGGCTGCAGAACAGCCTGCTGCAGATCCACCGCCGCCAGAAACAGGTGAGCAGTGGCGGCCGACCCCACTAACGACGCAGAATACACCTCCGGGCCGCGACGCAATCCCGTTGGCGTCCAGCTCCTATCAAAGGAGATGCACCGACAAGTCTTCCCTGGCCCACCGCTAGCACGGCCACCATCGGCGCTGATTGACGTCTCGAAGCGACATCTCGGAGAACACGGCCTGAATCCAGATGGTGCGGCAGTGCTGCCCGAGATATCCTTCGACCTGCCCCCTCTCGAGGGCGGAAACATCCGCGAGCATTTCCACGCTCTGGGAGAGCATGCAGCGGAGCCATACCTTTCCATGGCGAAGGAGTTTGCGGAGACAGAACTTCCCTCAATGCCGACGTCGTGGAACGTCAGCCGCCCGGGATGGATGCGGTACGGCAGAGATGGGAGCGTCACTCCCGTGGATAGCCTGAATGGCGAGAAGATGGTGTGCTTCGATGTCGAGACGCTGTACAAACTGTCGAAGTATCCTGTCATGGCCACCGCAGCGAGCGCGGACGCGTGGTACTCGTGGCTGAGCCCGCAGCTCTTTGTTGAGCCGGCCGTGGACAGCGACACGGGGAAGCGCATGCCGTGGGATATGAGCGTCGACGAGCGGTATCCGCATACGCTTATTCCGCTGTTTCCTGGTGGCAAGGCGCCAGCAATCGCTATTGGACATAATATCGGATACGACCGTGCGCGTGTCGCGGAGGAGTACGCGCTGGAGCGGACGCCGACGCGGTGGCTCGATACGCTGAGTCTGCACGTCGCGACCCGCGGTATAACGTCTGTGCAACGCCCGGCGTGGATAAAGCACCGGAACGTCAAGCGTGATGACGAAGAACGCCAGTTGGATGCGATGGAGGTTCTCTCGGAACAGGCTGTGGCGAACGGCGATAAACTGCTCGCGGAGAGCATTGCGGACTGGAGCTCCGCGCTTGACGGTGCAAACTCGAGCTCTCTGGAGGAGGCGCATACGTGGGAAGACACGACGTCTGTGAATTCTCTTGCAGATGTCGCCAAACTGCATTGTGGGATCCAGGTCGACAAATCGGTGCGCGACCGCTTCGGCGACGAGAGCATCACGCATGCGTCGCAGCTGCGGCCCGAGCTGGATGACCTCCTCACATACTGCGCGTCCGACGTGAAGATTACGCACGACGTGTACAGGGTGGTTCTCCCACTCTTCCTCAACAGCTGCCCGCACCCTGCGACATTTGCTGGCGTGCTCTCCATGGGCAACTCGTTCCTTCCCGTCGACAAGCGTTGGGGAGAGTATCTCGAGGCATCGGAGAACATGTACCAGAGCCTCAAGGAGGACGTGCGTGTTGCCTTGCGCACCCTCGCGGAGCGGCTCCGGAAGGAAGGGCCGTCTGAGGACGATCCGTGGAGCAGCCAGCTTGACTGGACGCCGAAGCCTGCGCGCTGGGCCGATGCTGATGCGAGCACGTCCACCAAGCCAAAAGACCTGCAACCAGCGTGGTACGCCCCAATTGCAGAGGACAAGAGCTTTGTGGCGTCAACCAAATGCCAAAATCGCGTCCTCCCTCTCATTCTCCAAATGTCCTACCGCGGCTACCCAGTGTACTATCTGCAAGAGCACGCGTGGTGCTTCCGCGCACCCCTCGACGCCATTGCCGAGCTGACAAGTCTCCACGGCGTGCCCATCGAGCCAGGACCAAAGGATACGGGCCTTGAGCAGTTCGCCGACGAGTACACGTTCTTCCGCATCGCCCCGAAAGGCAGCACCCGGCGGACAAAGCTCACTGGCAGGAATGTCAGCAAGGACGTCAGGACTGGTCTGCTCACGAGCACGTATCCCGACCTCCTGGAGCGTGTTATCCGTGACGGAGTTGAGGACGCGACGTCCGACCTCGCGGAATGTGCGGCAATGATGCTCAAAGCCGGGAACAGTAACGACTGGGCGGCACAGCTTGATTGGACGAAGGTCGCGGTCGAGACGCCTTTCGCTGCACCCGCGAGTGAAGCTGGTTCCCCCTCCCCGTCCTCCTCGCCTCGCACCCGAAAGAGCGCGTTTGGCACCTGGCCAAAATGGTACTGGGACCTCTCCGTGCCTGTGAAATCCAAAAAGGCCGGGGCTGGTGAGCTGGACCTCACGATGCGAAAGTCTGTGGCGCCGCTGCTGCTCCGCATGCAGTGGAATGGTTATCCGCTTGCCCACAGCAAGGAGCACAAATGGCTGTACCGCGTGCCGCGGGGGGACATTACACAGGATACGAACGGACCCCTGGACGAAGATAAAGCGGTGTCGTTCAAGCCGCTGAAGGGCGACGAGCATCTCGCGCAAGATAACGGCTTTGCCTACTTCCGAATCCCCCACAAGGACGGCGACGGGAACAATGTCGGGAACCCGTTGTCCAAGGCCTTCCTCAAGGCTGTCGAGAGCGGTGTATTGTCCTCTGCGCTCTCGTCGGACCCGGATCAACAGCTTGCATCGGCGGCGTCGACAGCTACGAACATGAACGCCCTCTGCTCATACTGGATATCGTCGCGGGAGCGCATCATGAACCAGTTTGTGGTGTACGACAAGATGGACCAGGGCATGATTCTCCCTCAGGTCATCACGATGGGGACCGTCACCCGGCGTGCGGTGGAGGCGACCTGGCTCACAGCCTCGAACGCGAAGAAGAACCGCGTTGGCTCCGAGCTCAAGGCGATGGTCCGCGCACCGCCAGGGTACGCGATTGTCGGTGCGGATGTGGATTCCGAAGAACTGTGGATCTCGAGTGTGATGGGCGATTCACAGTTTGGGTTCCATGGAGCAACGGCCATCGGATGGATGACCCTTGAAGGGACAAAGTCGGCTGGTACCGACCTGCATTCCAAGACGGCGAGCATTCTGCACATTTCGCGTGACGCCGCAAAGGTGTTCAACTACTCGCGCATCTATGGTGCCGGCAAGCCGCATGCCATCCAGCTGCTTCTTCAGGGTGATGGCAAGCTGACGCGCGAGGCGGCCGACGACCTCGCCACAAAGCTGTACAAGCAGACCAAGGGCACCAAGACGTTCAGGTCAAAGGGAATGCCGCCCGCTGCGGCACAGTATCTCTGGCACGGCGGCTCAGAGTCGTATCTCTTCAACACGCTCGAATCTATTGCACTCATGGATCGGCCAACTACCCCGGCACTTGGATGTGGCGTCACTCGCGCGCTGCGCAAGTCGTTCCTCGACGCGGGACACAGCTACCTCCCGTCGCGCATCAACTGGGTTGTGCAGTCTTCTGGGGTTGATTATCTCCACCTCCTGATTACAGCCATGGAGTATCTGCTTGAAAAATACGCCATCAATGCCCGCTACCTCCTCTCGGTGCACGACGAGGTGCGATACCTCGCCGTCGAGAAGGACAAGTACCGCTGCGCGCTGGCGCTGCAGATTGCGAATGTGTGGACGCGCGCGCTGTTCTGCTACAACCTGGGATTGGACGACATGCCGCAGGGCATTGCGTTCTTCTCGGCCGTGGATGTGGACCATGTGCTCCGCAAGGAAACGGACATGACTTGCGTGACCCCCTCGCACCCCGCCGCACTCCAGTGCGGCGAGAGTCTGGACATTAACCAGCTGCTATCCATCACTGGCGGCCAGCTAGGCGTCGACCGCCGCCCTGCTCCCCTCCCGCGCGTGTCCGACCCGGGAGCACCAGTCCGCATCTTCGACGACCTCCAGGCCCCGACCCATCAGCGCTTCCTCGTCGCGCAGGCGAGTGCGTCCCCCCGCACGTCCCGGCTGTACCTTGACAGTCTCCCGGGCCTTCCTGGTGCTGTAGCGAAGAAGAAGCGTGTGCCAAAGGACAAGCCCGCCGGCGGTGCCGGAAAATCTCGACGGGCGCCCAGCACCAAGGAAGTCGACTTTGCTGATGGCATCGTCTTTGATGCCTACCACAGCGATGCGTGGAGCGACAAGGACACGAGCGAGGCGTATGCCCAGATCCGTCCCCGTTCATCTACGCGACGCAGTGCATGCTGATTGAGATTGTGCAATGTGCTTCGCACTTGTGTTATTGTACAGTATTGTTCTGCTTAGCCGCATGTATCCTCTTGTGTAACTTTTCGAGTGCCAAGTCGATCCGACCTCCACTCCCGCCACCCATCCTTCCAACGCCCTGCTTCTCGCTCTCTCTCCACATTCCATTCTTGCTTGCAGTCAAAAGCAAACTCACTCTTTTGTCTCACCACCAATCCCATCTATTAACATTCTGCACTAACCTCCCTCCCCCGGCGCGGCATCATGTCCAGCACGGGCAGGCAATCCAGCCGCCTGCAAACGCAGCGGAACCGATATTTTCGGCGGAACGCGGACCCCGTCCCGGCCATGATGAGCCTCGCGCGCTTTGTCGCCCCGACAAGCACAAGCACAAGCGGAAACGACGCCGCTCCTCCCTCCGCTCCGCGTCCAACGCACATGTCCCCGCCCCCGCTCCCCACACCGCTGCCGACCCAGCCCTCGCCCTCGCCCTCGCGCTTCCGCGAGTCCGCCCCGCCGCCGACTCCACCGCCGACCGCACCTCCTCCCCTTGCCGCCGCTCGCAGTCTTGCCACCCCCGGACCGTCCCAAGATCGCCCCTCAGCACCCCAGCGGACGCCGATCGCCATCCAGCCGCGCAACGCCAGCGCTGGTCCGTCACGTCCGCGCGTCCCAGCCTCCCAGCAGCGGAATGCCACGCCGGGGCCCTCGCGCCCAAGACTGTCTGCTGCGCCATCCGGCACCACTGCACGTCCGGACCCTACAGCGCAGCCCACACCAAGGCCCATCCAGCCGCGACCCACCGCGCCGTCTGGCACAACTGCACCTCCGCGTGACCCGGCTGCGCGGAACGCCACTCCGGGACCCTCCCGCCCGCGACCGTCTGCCGCGCCGCGCACACCCGGCCGACCTGAGCACTTGTCGCCCTCGTCGTCGAGACGCCCCGCGCCACGGCTAGACTCGGAGTCGCCCGTGCGCCGCCGGCCGTTACCGAAAGACCAGCGCCGCGGGCGCCGGAAAGAGTCCCGGTACCAGACGATTATTGGGCCCGAGGGGACGACTCGCCTGGAGCTGATTCTCAAGGAGCACCGCCGGATGAAAGATGTACCCGTCTTCCATCCTCTTATGTGAGCGCCAGCACGATCGATACTGACGGCAGGGACGTGTTTTGCGGGCTTTGCTTGGAGAAGATTTATCGGTGCACGGCATGGGAAGTCGATCCTTTTAACCGCATCGACCGGCCGTCTGTCCGCGGCTACTGCCGGGAGTGCAAGCTGAACCGCCGCCTGCCGTGCAGCGTCGCAAGCGACCTCCTTCAGTGTGTTGAGGAACGGCGGTGGCGGTCCGAGATCGGAACCAGGATGGACAACAGGATGGAGTCCCGTGTCGTGAGTATTTTCCGGCGGCCGCTAGAGGCCGCTCCGACGACGCCGTTCCGACGAGCCGCTCACCTCAGTGCGCAATAGGCGGTGCAGTGCTCGCAGCCAGGGAAAGGGGCATCTGGGGCCAGGAGTGGGAGGAGGTCCGCTTCGACTATGGCAACCTCGACGTTGTCGGGGAGCCCTTCAACCTCGACGCCTATTTTGCCGAACACGACAGGCGCCGCCGCCGCGAGAAGGTCGAGGTTCCAGAAACAGACGACGAAGGGGCCTACGAATACGAGCTGATCGAGGTGCCGCCGCCTCCAGGGATCGGAGAGCCACTGTTCCCACATGATCCGCTGGTGGAAGTCGATAGCGATGATGGCGACGATCCGATGATCGACGATTCGACATCGCTCGTCGAGATCGACGATGTCGCCCCACTAATCAACGGGACGTCGCAGGGCAATGACCCGCACGCAGATGCTGAGCTGGAGCTTGGCCACGAGCAAGACTTCGGCCACGAGCAGGACTTTGGCCACGAGCAGGACTTCGGCCACGAGCAAGACTTCGGCCACGAGCAGGACTCCGGTCACGAGCAGGACGTCGGCCACGACTCGGAAATCGAGGCCGAGCAGGAGGTCGGTGACAATTTCGAGGAGGTGCAGGGCGAGCTCGACGAACAGACCATGTCGGCCGATGTTGAAGACGCCCCCGATCCTCAGGGCGACTGGCTGCACCTTGACAACGAGTCGGAACGGCGGCACGAAGAACAAAAACGCCAGCTCTTCGAGATAGTCCAAAAGCGGACCGCGGACGTTGTCAGCCTCAAGGAGGACGTGGCGAACCTCCGAAAAGAACTCGAGGAGACGCGGAACCGCGCAAGGGCAGACCAGGCCGCCAAGGCGGGTCTCGAGAAGGAAGTCTTTGACGCACGGAACCGCGCGAGGGCAGACCAGGCCGCCAAGGCCGCTCTGGAGGAGAAGTGCCGCCATCTGCAAAGTCGCACAGAGCACGCTGCGTCTTTTGAGGAGCTTGAGGCCCAGCTCGCATTGCGCACCAAGGAGCGCGACGACGCGCGCGCTTCGAAAAGTGAGGAGACGGCCCTCTGGAGCAAACGCGTCGGCACGCTTGACGCCGAGCTCGTGATCCGGACCAAGGAGCGAGACGAGGCGCGCGTCTTGGCGACACGCTTGATCGAACTCGCACGCAAACTCGGGGCCGCACTCGAGATCCGCACCAAGGAGCGTGACGAGGCCCGCGCCCACGACGGGAGTGAGGCGCGGAAACACCTGGACGCCCGTATCGTCATTCTCGAGGCAGACCTGGCACTGCGCACGAAGGAGCGCGACGAAGCGCGCGCGTCCAGAGATGAGGAGGGGAACAACTCGCGCGCGCGCGCCTCCGAACTCGAGACTGAGCTCGCGCTGCGTATCAGGGAGCGTGACGAAGCGCGCGTATCCTTAAATGAGGAGAGAAACGGCTCGCGCGCGCGGGCCTCCGAAGCGCGTGTATCTCTGGATGAGGAGAAAAGACGCTCCGAGTCGCGGATCGCCAAACTCGAGACTGAGCTCGTGCGGCGCACAAAGGAGCGCGACGAGGCGCGCGTCGATCTGCACGATGAAAGGCAGTTCTCCCGGATGGCGCAGCAGGCCGCCATGACCCGGTGCGATCGGATCAACCAGCTGAGTGGACCGGCCGAGAACCTCGAAGTGCAACTGCAGACGATCGTGGACGCCGGCGCTCGCGATGACGCGCACCTTCACGCCTTGCAGACGTCCCGTGTCGTTGTCAAACGCCTCATCGACATTTTGCGGTCGGACGACGAAGGGATGCCGCCGCCAAAGCGCAAGCGCAAGAGAACTCTGTCGCCGTCGCGGCCACGCCAATCGCTGTCGCGGTCGCGCTCGCACGCCCAGTCATACTCCCAGGCCTCCCAAGTCGCGTCATCCTCCCACGTCCGACCACCTTCACACATTCAGCCACCCTCCCCCGTCCGGTCTTCCTCGCGCGTGCGGTCTCCCTCCCCCGCTGAGTCGCGCATGTCGCAGATCTTTTCTGTGTCTCACGCGCGGGGAACACTGCCCACGCCGACGCGCGACATACCTGTATAACAATAACCTGTAACGACACTTGGACACCAGTCTATGCCTAATGCCGCTTCTTGCGTAAAATACCCGTGCATGCGATAATACGTAGAATAGGAGACATATAAAGTTCTTGATCATGGACCATGGAATAAGGGGGAGGATGCGCGGGCAGCCATGCAGTGGACAGTGGACGTGTGGGTGGTCGGTGTGGGGGTGGACGGCGGCTGGGGACCGGCAAGCGTGGGGAGACGTAGAGGTTGCAGTGTCCGAAGGGGGATATCTGTGATGCTCGAAGCAATTGCCAAGAACTGGCATTCTAGTATCGCCTCACGATTAGGCGAAGAGGGCGGCGGCAGCGACGACGGCGCCGACGACAGCGGCAGGCGCAGCGGCCGAGACGCGGTGGGTGGCCCCGCCACCAACAGGGCCGTTAGGGCCGTTGCCGGGCCCCGCGGCGCCAATGGTGGCAGCGGCGACGCCGGTGAGTGTGACGCCTGGCGGGATATCGGTGCCCGTGTTCAGACCCTGCATGTAGAGCGTGATGCCGTTGGGGCCGGTGCCCTGCGCGGCGGGGGCGGTGGGGGTTGCAGTCGAGTTGTTGTCGGGGCCGAGCGCGCCAATACCAAAGTAGATTGGGTTGCCTGACTCGTCCTTTGCAATGTTGCCGTTGACGTCCTTGTCCGCCTCTGTCGGAGGGACATTCTCGCCATTCGGGCCGGTAATCGCAAAGCGGGTGGACCAGGTCTGGGGGCTCATCTGACCGTTGGCCCAGTTGGCGCTGAGTTGTCAGTTTGGGACGATACGCCAAGGGGCTCGGCGCGCGCCATGCGCGCGATGCAGTGCAAGTCGCTGCGCGTGGCGCGCCGCGACGCGTGGGTCAAACTCACAAGCGCAGGAAGTAGATCTTCGAGTAGGGGTGGACAACGGGCGCGTTCCAGTCGTACGAGGTCTGGTTCATCGCGTCAAAGCCAGACACGATTGTTGCGAGCGAGATCTGGTTGAAGTTGGGGCCGGTCATAAACTCGATGGTCACATTGTTCCACGGCGCCACGTCCGCGTTGATGTCCCAGGTGATGTGGATCGGTGTGCCGACCTTGACTGCCGTGTCGCCGCTGGGCTCAGTCGGCATGATGGCGGCGTTGCCGTCGCTCGAGCCGCCAGCGGCCGATCCGTCCGACGTAGTCGGCTGCTGTGCACCGCCGTCAGTCGGGGAGGGCGCGGCGCTTGCGCCGCCGTCGGCTCCGGAGGTCGCGGCGGGGTCGCCTCCAGTGTCGCCGCCAGTGTCACCACCGTCACCACCGGCGTTGGGGTCCGCGCCCGTGTCGGCGGGAGCGTTGGGGTCCTGCGCGGCGATCGGGGAGAGGACGGCGAGGGCCGCGATGAGGAGCGGGAGGAAGTGTGCGCGCATGGTCGGAAGAGGTGAGGGGTGAGAGGCGATGGGAGGGGAAGAGGAGGAAGACGAGCGGGATCCGTGGAAATGAAGGAGAGTGGGGCGGAAGGCGAGGTGCGGAGGATGGGACGGAGATGCGAGATGGATGAGAGGGGTAGAAGGAGGATTGAAGGGAGCGAGATGGGGGAGGATGGAGAAAGAGATGGGATGAGATGGGTTGGAATGTGAATGGATGCCGTCGACGACAGATGGGATGGCGGCGAAAAGAGGCGGCCTGTGCACAGAAAGGTCACACCAAAAAAGCAAAGAAGACGCTGCATCCACCACTGGCAGTAGTCTACTGGCTGCCATTTCCCTTTGGTAGCCCGTTCAGGATGATGCTCTCTCCCTTTCGCTCCCGATCGCTCTCCCATCCACCTCTCTCCCTAGCATCGCTCTCCCCTCCTACAGTCATTTTTTTCCTCCTCCCCCTTCGCTAGTCGTGTGGTGCTGCCTGGTCACCCCTGAAGAGCACCAAACTCCAAACTGTATATTTTCACTGTAGTGGGGGGATGCAATGCACTCCAACGGCAACAGCCCTGGCCGTCAATTGCTTCAACTGCCCATGGCCCATGGTGGGATTCACAGCACTCTGCACAAGAGCCCAGACAGGCCAGCCACCAGAAGGCACACTAGGCACGGCACGGCACGCTCGCCGGCCTGGGAAGCGGTCAGAACCGGAGGGGGAGCCAAGAGTCGGCGTCCTCTCCTCTCCTGCCTGTGTACCGCCAATGCCAAAAGCTGGCTGCTGCGCACGAGCCCAGAATACACCACCCAAGAACATCGCGAAGAAAAACCAAACAGCCACTAGGAGGCACTGGACCCTGGGATAACGGAGGCAAAAAAAAAATAAAAGGGAAACCGCTCCGCGCCCAAGCGCCCAAGCGCCCATTACCTAGTCGGCCGGTGCATCAATGGGGCGCGTGGCCCCGCGTGAGGTCCATGCGAGTTCATCGTGCTGATCATGCTGATTGCTGATCCGTGATCGAGTAGATCAGGTGATCTGACGCTTCTCATCCCCCTTGCAAGTGTCACGATCAACGATCGTCATGCATTTTTCATTTCCTGGCGCTGCATCTTCTTTTATGACGTCAGTAGCTCAGTAGTTTGTGTGTCACACCGCCCCCTCCCAGCACTAGACGACCAGTGTGGCCCCGACGGTATATATGCGACTCCATTCCGTCCCCACCGCCGAAACACCCAACAGGTACAGTACACCCCCGCCACAGCACACACGACATCACGATGAGCAGCTACGACCAGCCGCAGGAGATGATAACGATGGACGAGTTCCGCGAGAGCATGCGCTTTGTGCGCTTGCAGATCGCCGTTCCTATCTCGGGTGGGTACGAGGTGTGGCGATGGATGGAGCCGAGTGGGCGGACACCGAAGCGAACAGGACAGGTCTGAGGCCGTGTCCGAGCGGATATCCGTGGCCACAGCGTCTGCGATAGTTCGAAGTCACCCATGATTTAGCTAACGGCAGTGCTTATGTCCCTTGGGACAACGATAATCTGTTCTATGATAATCAAGCCCGGTCTCGGTACGTCTGTTCCTCTCAACTGTTCTGACAATAGGCGCGATTATGGACCTGCACCCGACGCTCCTGACGCCGAGCAAGAAGATTCTCGGAGTGTATGTCGCAGTGTTTTTCATACTCCAGGGTGAGTGAAGGAAGGATGGGATTGGACTGACGACAGGGGGTATGTGTCTCCTCCTTATCGTTGCGCGGGGTCGGGAAACTAAGGTAGGTGTTGGAAACCCCAGCGCCAGCAGAGTGTGGACGGCTCGGAGGAGAACCGCCACCTCGGCGAACGGAGCCAAGTAGCAATATCCATTTAAACACGAGCTGACAGCAGGAAACCCTCGTGAGGGGCGTGGGCGTCCGCATCGCCGCCGCAAACTGGCTCATGGCCGCCGGCGTAGTGTGCTGGGTAAGCCGAGTGACGCTTCAAATCGCTTACATTAGACCCTCCAATGGTTCACTCCCGCGGCGGTGCTCGTCCTCGTCGCCTTTCTCCTCGTGTACGTCGTTCCTTCCCGACCTTCCTCTGACAACAGCCTCTCGATGCACTTCACGCTGCACCGCTTCACGCCGACCTTTGCCAAGCCTCTCACGGCGATATTCGTGCACACGACCGTGTCGCTCCTGCTCGCGCTCCTGCTCTCGATGACGCTGTACGTCGGCTCGGTCGCGCTCGGCTGGGTCATCAACAAGAGCTCAAAGTGGGACAAGTGGGTGTGGCCTGCGGTCGGCGCCCTGCTGGGCACGCACGGCCTCTCGGCACTGTGGGAAGCCTTCTCGATGCAATAGTGAGTGTCAGCTCATTTGCCCAAGCTAACAACAGCATCCTCGCGTTCGGAAACGAGGTTCTCGCCGCTGCTGTCCTCCTCGCGGCACCCCGCACGGACCCGCGCCTCCCCGACTCGAGCCGCCCGAAGCCCGGCGCCCTCGTCTTCAGCCTGATTGGCATTCTTGCGCTGCACCCGCTCGCGCTCGCTGCGGGCATGCTGCTTGCGCGCCGCAGGCGGAGCGAGGGGCGTATTCGCCTCGAGGAGGAGGCCGAGCTTGCTGATGAGCGGGCGCGCGAGGCCGAGGAGGAGGCGCGGAGGGCGAGGCAGGCTGCCGAGGCTGTTGATGCGTGAGCGAGAGATGAGGGACTGGAAGTGGTGAGAAGATGAGAAGTCTGTGGAAGCTGCGACAGTCTTCTGTCCCAGCGTCCATTGTCGCCATTCCCCGCTCGTGATGAGTACGACCCCAAGTCTCAAAGTCCGACGCGTTCGCCGTCCATAATCCTGTAGCTGAATGAACCTGCTGGCCCTCGAGGGGCTGGCGAATGAATATTGTGCTCGCAACATGAGTGCATGCTGGTCAATGGACTGACCAGACTACCGAACCAAGCATCACTACTGAGCTTGAAACGGCCTCCCCTCGCTGCGCCACTGAACAACGCGTCGCGCCTCAGCGGCAGCCCCCATTCCACCCTCACCAACGCTCCAGATAGTACAGATAGTCACGATGGATGCATCCACCAACAAAGAAATGAACGAAAACGAAAAAATGAGCTAGCCTCTATGATAATGTCGGCGAACCCGGTGTTCGAAGTAGTGTGTGGGTCATTCTCACGCGCACACGCTTACTTGGACGACGAGAACTTGGTGACGGCCTTGGTGCCCTCGGAGATGGCGTGCTTCGAGAGCTCACCGGGGAGGATGAGGCGGACGGCGGTCTGGATCTCACGCGACGAGATGGTGGAGCGGTGGTTGTACGACGCGAGCTTGGACGCCTCGGTGGCAATGCGCTCGAAAATGTCCGACACAAACGAGTTGAGAATGGCCATCGCCTTGTTGCTGATACCAGTGTCGGGGTGGACCTGCTTGAGGACCTTGTAAATGTAGGTAGAGTACGTCTCGACACGCTTCTTGGTGCGCTTCTTGCCGCCCTCCTTGGTCGACGACGACGTCTTGGCAGCCTTGGCGGGCGCCTTGGACGCGGCGGCGGGGGCCTTCGAGGCCTGCGAGGCGGGAGCCTTGGATGCGACAGCGGACTTGGGGGGCTGGGGTGTTAATGAAATGGTCAAGTGTTGGTGGCGGCGACGGCGGGTGGGGACTCTACGACCGCACAGAGAGGACTTACCATTGTGATTGGTTTGGGAAAGGTAAAGTGGTTGGACAAGGGACGCGCAAGGATGCAGGAAGTAGTGGTGGTGGTTGGGAAGAAGACCAAAGTCGGGGATGGTACTGGGGAATATATATTCAGTAAACAGCGAGTGGTGAAGAAACGTTTGGACGAGTGGGATGTCAAAGGTCAACAGGGGAGGCAGGGAGGGGGCGAGTCGGCGCGTGTGTGGTCGGGGATGAGTGATGTGGTGTTGTGCCAAAGGGTGGGTGGCTGGGCGCTGGGCGTGATCTGAGTGATCCAAAAAAGCATACGTACATAAAAACATACGTATGTTTTTACATCCAGTGTCACTGTGCGTTCAGGGCTTCACACAAACAAAGTCGCGCTCAGCGCTTGCGCATCATGCATCCACCATATCCCTTCCCCCCTCCTCCCTCCACTCGCACTCGCACGCAAAGCTCCCACTCCGCTCTCGCTCCTCCTCTCTTTCAAGAGATACAAATACCCTCCTCTCTACTTTACACCTTTCTTCCTCCCAACCATTGTCTCTCCAAGTCTCAACGCGTCTATCGCCCCACTGCATCTTCCTCTCCCAACACATCCCCAACACATCTAATCAACATGTCTTCCGGTGGCAAGTCTGGTGGCAAGTCGGGTGCCGAGACCAAGTCGTCGTCGCGTTCCGCCAAGGCCGGCCTTCAGTGTGAGTAGAGAGATAGAGAGAGAGACTAGCTCGCTCTGTGATTTCCACGCTCACACCCCAGTCCCTGTCGGTCGTATCCACCGTCTCCTCAAGCGCGGCAACTACGCCCAGCGTATCGGTTCCGGTGCCCCCGTCTACCTCGCCGCCGTCCTCGAGTACCTTGCTGCCGAGATCCTCGAGCTTGCCGGTAACGCCGCCCGTGACAACAAGAAGTCGCGTATCGTTCCCCGTCACTTGCAGCTCGCCGTCCGCAACGACGAGGAGCTCAACAAGCTCCTCGGCAACGTCGTCATCTCGCAGGGTGGTGTCCTCCCCAACATTCTCTCCGAGCTCCTCCCCGCCAAGACGACCAAGAAGGGCACCGTCAAGAACTCGCAGGACGTCTAAGCGCCCCGCCCCCATCCGCGTTTGGGTTTCCGTTCTGTAGACGCGCACACTGCGCAACACCACCTTTTCGTACCATCTTCGTTTTCGCTGGTCTCCTTTGTCATCCGTAGCGATGCAGACTTTGTCACACTAGAAGCTTGTTTTGTCGCATTTGCGTGTCCAGTGGTGTGTTCTGGTGGTGCTGGCGCGTCGGGGTCGCGTTCATTACTCGTGTGTATGTTTGGCTGCTCATGCTCTGGACTCTGCGCTTCCGCGTCGATGGCTCGTGGCTGTCCGACCACATATGACCGCGACAGGCATGCGTTCAGAAGTCTCCAGCCGGGGCATGAGCTCGTACAACCTCGCAAACGTAGGATTTCGGTTCGACCCATGCATCAGTGTCCGAGCGGGTAGCATCCATACATCCATAGCTTCGCAGTGCGCAGTGCAGAAGCATGGGCACAAGGGTAGCTTGGCTTGGTGTCGTGCTCGTGGATGGCCAGCTCGGCGCGAGGATGGCCAGGCTGGAGAGTCCGAGGGGGCGGAACCCGCGTGAGCGGAGCATGTCAATTTTATTTTCCATGATTTTTCGGGGTATTTTCCGAAGCAGGCTTTTGTTAATCGTTTTCTCTTTATTTATTTTTTTATTTTTTTTTTCTTGTATCTCTGTAGACCCGTGGGTATCAGCTACGCCTGGGGTGCATAGCAAATATGCCTATGCATATGATGAAATGCGTTATACTCGATTTGGGCACCGTAGGATGGAGGTATGCGTTGGGAAGAGGCGATCCTTGTTGTTTTGGTGGCATTTTTACCTGGCAAGCGCAGCAAGCTGCAAGAAGTGGTTTGCACGGTGCATCAGTCGGGAGTAAGTGAGGTATCACGGGGAGCTCCGTAGACTAGCTCAGGAGAGCTCGCCGGGTGGCCCTCGCGACAGTCGTATGTAGGTGTGCGCTGCCATCATAGTCGCGTATCCCCATTCCTTGTGGCGGTCGAGGACGATGGCGACGAGGGGATAACGACCACATGTCTGGGCAACTGAGGAAGAGCACTCTCTGGGCAAAGCAAAGCTTTAAAAGATATGAATGAACCTCGAGGCGTCCAGGCTACTGCCCTCATCTGGTGCCGACAGCTCTGTCTGGTCTCGTCGCATATTCATATCCCCAAGTCAGTTCACAGGCTGATCGTCAGGGGGGAGCCCCAGGAGGGTCTTTGCACCCAGTTTCTCAGTCAACATGCGGACCATGAACGAAACGATTCGGTAGCCTGCGAAACACTGTACTTCCCAGAGCATGTTACCACTCCATCGCCATTGATATCGCGACAGAGAGACCCGTCCCCAGACCGCACGGCATTGCTCCCCGTAGCCATCTAAACCCCGACCCTTCCTGAAGACTCGTCTGCATCGTTCTCGAGCTCAAGTCCTTTCACATCATGCCTCATCCCCACACATCTGCTACCACCCATGTACGTTCGGCCTACGGCAAGTGTCCCGCCGCCACACACATCTGCCACACACATCTGCCACACTGTCGAAGACAATCCAGAGGTTCTTGAACGGTATGAATGACATCATCAATGCACGTCGCAGATCATTCCACCCCCCCAGGTCTCATGCATACATGCGTAATCTTCGCCTCAATGGACTCCCAAATACCTCTATCAGCAATCACGTGATGCGGTCTCGAAGATCCAAGATCCAAGATCGGCGATCCAGGGCAGGAACCAGAGTGCAGAGTGCTAGCTCCCTTAGCTCAGGGTCACCACATCGTCAACACCCAAACTGACCAAAAACATAGAGCTCTAATCCATCACGTGACCTGGATCACTCGCTTCACGTGATTTCGTGATCTCTTGATCCGACCTCCACCGCCCGCGTTTGATCTGATCCATGATCCATGATGCGTCAAAACAAAAATCATGCCCGCACCCTACATTGCGTATACTGCAGCAGCGCACCGCACCGCGTCCAGCTCGCGCAGCTCGAGTCTTTGCACACTTTGCATCCCCCCTCTCTCCCAATAAAACCCAGCAGCCCCCTCTCTTCCCCCCTCTCCACAACCACGCTCCGCCCACTCCACCACAACCACCACCACAGTCCACCACCCACCAACCTTCACAATGGCCCGTACCAAGCAGACTGCCCGCAAGTCCACCGGAGGCAAGGCGCCCCGCAAGCAGCTCGCCACCAAGGCCGCGCGCAAGAGCGCCCCCTCCACCGGCGGCGTCAAGAAGCCCCACCGTTACCGCCCCGGTACCGTCGCCCTCCGTGAGATTCGTCGCTACCAGAAGTGAGTAGAAAGAATAACAACGGGGAAGGAAAGACACTAACGCTTCCAGGTCGACCGAGCTCCTGATCCGCAAGCTCCCCTTCCAGCGTCTTGTCCGTGAGATTGCGCAGGACTTCAAGACCGACCTCCGCTTCCAGTCGTCGGCCGTCCTCGCCCTCCAGGAGGCGTCCGAGGCCTACCTCGTCTCCCTCTTCGAGGACACCAACCTTGCCGCCATCCACGCCAAGCGTGTCACCATCCAGCCCAAGGACCTCCAGCTCGCCCGCCGTCTCCGCGGCGAGCGCTAATTGCGCTAGCACCCTTGTAGTACCACAGCACCCCTTTTCGTTGCCCCCTCGGGGCCCTCTCTTCGATTTGCTAGCTTTCTTTGCCGGTATGCACCGAGCGTTTGATGTCTCTCCTATTACATTGCTGCAGTGTTTAGTTGCACGGTGTGTGGTGTGGTGTATGTGTTGCAGGCCGGAGTTGTGCACGAGGCGCGTGGACTGGGTGGCCGTTGCTGTCCGACTGACCCTGTGTGCCTGTGCTCTTGATGTCGGTTCCGACCAGGAAATCCACCACAGTCCACCCATCCAAAAATATGCAAAGTACATGCCAAATCTATAGCCCCATCCCAGCCCCTCACAAGTCCCCCTATCCGAACCGCGCCAGCGCACCCGTCTCGCGCACAACCTCGCCAGCAGCGACACGGCGCTCCGTCTCGGCCGCGCGCTTCTCCGCCTCGACCTTGTCGCGTACCGCAAGCTAAAGTCAGCACAGACAAAAACCCAGGAACTCACAAGCTGCGGGTCGACGACATTCTTCTTCTTCTTGGCGAGGTAGCGTTTCATGGCGGTGCCCTTTCCGCGCATCTTGTGCCGCGCCTTCTTCTCCTTCTTCGAGGGTCCCTCCTCTGGCTCGTCGTCGTCGTCCGAGAGACCGCCCTCCACACCCTCGGGATTGGCCTTGCCCTCGAGTTCGAGCCGCTCGAGCCTTCCAAGCTGGCGGAACGAGCGGCCCTCGCGCTCGGCGTGCGTCGTCCCGCCCTTCTCGGGAGCAATGTGGCCCAAAAAGTCCGTGTCCAGCGTAATCAGCTCGGCGGGGATCTTGTCCATTACTGCGCGGACCTCGCGCTCGCGGCGGCGCGAGTACGACTCGAAGACATCCGCCTCGCCCGAATCGAAGTTTGCCTCGCCTGAGCCGGGGACGAGGAGGGAGGAGATTCCGCGATCGTGTCCGACGCCGAGCACGTCGTCGAACGGACAGAAACGCAGAGAGTTGGCCGCCAGCCCCGGGAGAGGGAGGGTGAGGTATACTGCTGGTGTCTTTGAGCTTGCTTGCGGTGACTGGTATGTAGTGACGCCGGAGCGGCCGCCGACAGCGAGAACCCCCCGGCCCGAGTATGCAAGCGATGTCGGCGAGTTCCGCACCGTCCAGCTGCGCACTTCACGCCCCCACATGCGCTGGTCCCAGATCTTCACCGTGCCGTCCATGCCTGCGGTCGCGCAGTACCGCCCCACCGAGTTCTCGCTCGGGTCAATCGCGATGCCTGCGACGGGGCCGCGGTGAGCGAGCAGCTTGACGTGCGGTGTCGTCATGTTTGGCGACCACAGCGTCATCGTCCCGTTCGCGTGTCCCAGGTGAATAATTGCAGAGTGCGGGTTCTGCGCCATCGCCGACGGAGAGCCCAGGTGCGTTGCCATCTGTGTGATCATAACACCTGTGGACACGTCGTGGTACTTGAGGTGGCCGGCGTTGCCCTGGGTGTGAGCGATGAAATACAGGATAAGAGGGAAGCTTGGCGAGAGCTGGTAGTGTCTTGAAATGCGGGTGACAATTCCGGAACACCCGCGTCCCCATCCCGTCTCGCCTCTCTTCACTCGCGCCTCGGACTCACCACAGTAGACAACAGATAGTGGTACGGGAGGAACTCCATGTGCGTGGGGTCGATATGGTGCTTGAGCTTGTGGAGCTCCACGCCGTTCTGGTCGTAGATGAACACGTATTTCTTCTGCGCGACGGCGTAAAAATTCTCAGACTGCAGAAACTTGATATCCCGCACGGCCTCCTTGAGCTGGATCTCCGAGTTGAGCTTGCCCGCCTGCCAGTCAAACGTCGCAACATGTCCCTTTGCCGACGCGATCGCGAGGTATCGCCCGTTACGCGTGTAGTCGACCTTGTACGGTCCAAACCCGTCAAACTTGAGGTCAAAGCGCTTGTTCCCGCTCGCGACCCCGACCTCCTTGACAATCTCGTCCTGGCCGACGCGCCACGTCCGCTCGCCGTCCGCCTCGTCCACCTCGATCCCGCCCTGTCCGCCCGACATTGGCGCATTCAGCCACTCGTTGACGTCGATGCGCTCCGCCTTTGCCCGCTTGGTCGCCACATCCGTCCGTGCAACCTTGGCACGCAGCTTCTTGTCCCCTATACGCGACACCTTGGCGTCGGGGCGCAGCGGCTCCTCACCGCTCCCACTCGCGAGGTTGCGCTGGTGGAACGAACCCGGTAGCCGTGTCCGGTTGAGAATCGAGTGGTGTGTGGGGTCGACAGCTTCCTTGCCCTCGCCGCGATCGACCGTCTTGTGTGTCGCGGCCTTTGCCGGGCGCTTCCGTTTCGGAGGCCGCATCGGGCCCGCTGCGGCGAGGAGGGCGTCCATGGTGGTAACGAGTGGTGAAGAGTATTGTCTGTTGGATGAGTTGAGAGAGCTGGAAGAACAGTATTGGAGAGCAGTCTCGATCGAGGCGGCCAACTTTTGTGGTCAATTTGCGTGTCATTAAATTCTTATCAAGTGGTGGCGACGGGTTCTAATATATCACACACCTCACGTTGTGCCACGAGAACAGTCGTCGCGTCCCTTTATCCCACTCTTTGGATCGCGCGAAACAACAATTGCATGCATCTCGACAACAAAGACATTCTCCCATCCAGCAGTCCATCCATCCCATCCACGCCATGACGGTCCCCCCAACCGCGCGCCACCCCGCGCACGCGCAGCACTACCGCGCGCAGCCGCATCCGGGGGCAGGGGCAGGACAAGGGCACGCGCACGCGCCGCCCGCCCAGCAGCCATCGCCGTACACGCCCAGCACGGCCGAGCTCGCCCCGGGCCCGCGGAACCGCCTGTGGCTCGCGCTCCGGTCGGGCATCGACACCGAGGTGGACTGGGCGCTTCCCCTGCTTGTACTCGCGTCGTATGATCGCCCAGACGTATTCGTGCTTGACATATGGCCCGATTCCGTCGCCGCACTCCAGGAATGGCCCGTCCGCTGGCTCGAGGACCTCGAGCGTGAGGCTGCGTACGGGACGCTCATACAGCCCGACTCCACCCCGTCTCCGTCGTCCTCGCGCGCAGCGCTTGGAGCCATCCCCGAATGGACACGGAATCCCGCGACGGAGCAGCGCGCAGCTCTCTGCCTCCAAGTCCTCCGGAACGCGAGCCAGACAGACCGCAACACGGCCATGATCGCCAAGACGGACTTTCCGACTGCGTTCCTCGCGCGCTTCTTCAGCCTCCCCACCTCGTTTCTCATCGACGTCGCGACGCGCGCCCCCGAGCCGTTCCAGCACGTGCTTGTGATTCTCCAGAGCCTGTACGACCGGATCGGCGGCCTGCGCCCGTTCGCTCGCGTGTTCGGCACTGTCCTCCCCACGCTTGCGATGGAGACGGCCGACATTGGCGTGCTCATCCTCGTGCTCCCCGTTTTGATACGCGCGTTTGCGAATCCCGCCCTCCCCCCCGCACCAGAGGGATTTACCCAGCACATGCTCTACTTTCTCACCCTCAACCCGCCGGCGCCGCTGCTCGATCTCGTCCTCGACCTCCTTGCTGTGCTTGCGAGCGTGCCCGCGTACGCGCGCATTATCCTCTCTGACCCCTCGTTTGTCGGATATCTCAAATCCCTGGTTCATCTGCTTGAACACGACGCGCGCCCCGAGAACGCCGTCTGGTCCCCCACCCTCCCGTTCCGCCCGATAGAGGTCATGAACCCTGCGTCCGAGGTGACTATCTCCCGGGTGGCGTCGCGCCGACGCCGCATGGAGCGCGAGCAAGACAAGGTCCGCATGGAGATGTTTGGCGGCCCAGGCGTGTTCCGTGAAGTGGGGGACAAGCAGCCACAGCTCCCGCTGCCGATGATAAAGGAGCTGTGGGCAATGTCCGAGCCGAAGCGGTCCATTGCGTGGTGAGTAGAGGAGTTGCAACCGTTCTGAGCTCAATTCTGACTCCAGGATGCACGAGTCGTTTGTCTACAGCTCCCACGCGCAGATGCTGCAGGTGACCTTTTGGCACGCGTACCGCGACTTTTTCTCCAACCCTGCGGTTGTTGAGCAGCTCCTCTCCGCTTCCGAGGTCATCAAGAATGTCCAGGTCGCGTTCCCGGCCGCACAGGCCAAGCTGTGGGCGGACGAGCGGGGCGAGAAGAAGTTTGTCATTGCGGGCCTGGGCTTCCGCAAGGGTGGTGGTGAGTACTTTGAGATGCGCGGGTGACAAACTCTCTCTGACATCAGCCGACCAGAGCCGTTTTACATGCCACTGGCGCGGGTGCCCGCAGCGTTCTGGGCCGAGTAACCCAGGCGAGCTACTACAGCACATACAGCACGTGCATCTTGGTGTGCCGCCGGCATCGTGCGGCTGGGGTCTGTGCAAGCACACGCCGTTCACGACGGCGCATCTGCTCACACATTTGCCGCTGGCGAAAGCGCCCCAGGTCCCCGAGTCGCTCAGTGTATACTCGTCCCAGCCGCCAGACCTTCTCGGCCAGCAGACCCTCACCGCCCACCCTCCGCCGCTTCTCCCATTGAGCACGCCTCTGCGCTTTACCGCCCAGATGACGCGACAGGACGCTGCCCGGCACCCAACAGGCGCGGCCTTCCTCGCTGCCCTGACGATCCGCGGCCTGGCGCGTAGTCTGCGCGCAGAGATGGAGGCGGCGCATCCGGGTGAGATGGGGCTCACGGACGCGCAGCGCCGCGAGAAGAAGAAGCATCTCGCAGAGGAACGCTTTGGCCTCCCGATCCCGGCGAGCGTCCTCCGCGAAGAGGAGGAGGAGGAGGACGAGACGCGCGGCACGACCGAGGCGGACATGGCGGACGCGGAGCGCGAGCGCGCACGCGACGCATTCCGCACAGTCGAGGAGCGCGTGCTCGAGGTCGTAAGCACCAACTTTGCCGGTCTGGGCGGATATCTCGGCGAGGCGTTTGGGTGGTAGGATACCTAGGATAGCATAGGATAGGATAGGAGAAGGGTGTATTGCGGATAATGTATCAAGATGCCGACTGAGTGCGATCGAAAGGATTGAAAGTGCGGGCAACGGCGGAGTTGCCCGGTGGGCGGACGGGCGGTTACTGCATGGCTGGCGGGTCTCGGCGTTTAACGATGGGATCACGCGGAATGCCGGGCAGTGTCCGGCGGGCAACCGGCGAGGACTCCATGTTCCGCGGATTGCCGTGAGTCAGGCGTCGGGCAAGTGTGCCCAGCGCCCGCGAGCGCAAGCACGGCGCTCAGAGCCAGTGAAACGAGGTATCGCAGGTATAAATGGGACTCTAGAACTGGCCGCCATCCGCCATCCCCCGTTCCCACCCTCCCAGCACCATCATCAAATCCACAATGTCCGACCGCGTCGCCAAGCCTGTCCCGGGGTACACTGCCGTGCCCTTCCTGTGTACGCCTGATAACTCATTGCTGTGCTGACTGCAGCGTCGGCGGTCGTGTCGAACGGGTTCGTCTTCTGCTCGGGGGCGATCCCCGCCAAGCCGGACGGCACGCTCGTGCAGGGCTCGATGAAGGACCGTGTGGTGAGTGGGAATGTGGGGGGGGGGGATAGGAGATGAGCGATTTCTGATTCTGGGTTCTGGGATTTCTGATTCTACTCGGATCGCACTGCCGCTTCGTGCTAACAGCCAGAACCAGTGTATCGACAACCTCGCCGCCGTGCTCAAGGCGCACGGCTCGGACGTGCAGCACATTGTCAAGACCAACATTTTCGTGAGCCCCAATTCGGAGTTTCAAGCTTATGACAGGTGACTGGCTACGACGACTTTGCCGAGATGAACGAGGCGTACACTGCGCGCATGCCGACGCCGCCGCCTGCGCGCTCGTGTATTGGCGCAGCGGTGCTCCCGCGCGGCGTGGACATTGAGATTGAGTGTGTCGCTGTGCTCCCGAACAAGGCGCGTCTCTAGGTGGGCTGGGGGGAGAGAGGTATGGGGCTGGCGGGCTTTGCTGACGAACGACAGTAATCGGCGAAGAGCGAAGAATGATATGTTAGCCGGGAAGCGGTCACTCTTTGTCTGTCGCTGTATGCACCCTGTTGGCTGCGTTTATGGTTGTGCCTGCTCACCTCTGCTCACCTCTGCTCACCTCTGCTCACATCTGTTTGACACCTGTCTGCACCCTGCTCGTTCTGCCATCTGATACTCCAAAGCATGCAATGACATACACCCCACAAATGAACCATCTACTAATAAACGCAGGTCTCGCTCTAGAACAGCTTCCGGATCGGCTCGATGATCGCACCGGGCTTCTTGGTGACTCTCGGCAGCGTCTGGCGCTGGTACGCCGCGCGCGAGTTCCACTCTCCACCAACAGGATTCGCAAAGGACGCCTCGTACTGCGCGACCGATGTGTACGGGTAAGGCAGGTCGGCAGGCAGGTGCTTTGTCGCCTTGCGGTCGCGCTTTTCGGTGATAATGACATTGTCCCGCCCCGCGTCCTTGCGCTCCTCGGCGGCCACGCCCTTGTGCGTCTTGAGGAAACGCGGGTTCTTGTCCTTGCCCTTTGGCGCCTTGCGCTTCTTGACACCCTTGCCGCCCCAGCTGCCCCACCCCACCAGCGTCGTGTCCTCCACCACCGGCGCGTCTGCGGCCACTGCGCGCGCCTTCTCCGCCGCAAAGTCCTGGATGGTCAGATATGGAGCAGATAGATGAAAGGGTCAGGACAACTCACCTCTACGACATTGTCGCCCGCAAACGCCTCGGCGACAAGCTCGCGCTGCGAGAACGCCTTGACGCCCGAGATGGGGAGGAGCTCGGCGTCAGACTCCGACTCGGATCCAGAGTCGTCCGCAGCAACAGGCTTGGCGGCCGGCTCGGGCTGCTTCGACTTTTTGAGGATAGACTTGAGCGGCTTGGCATCGGGCTGCTTGGCCGCTTTCGGGGCAACGTCGAGCGAGA
Source organism: Apiotrichum sp. Y4204 (assembly GCA_025531455.1). Lineage (NCBI taxonomy): Eukaryota > Fungi > Basidiomycota > Tremellomycetes > Trichosporonales > Trichosporonaceae > Apiotrichum > Apiotrichum sp. Y4204. The sequence continues at coordinate 469,903 of JAMYHL010000028.1, forward strand.
TCTCGACAACCTCGTCGTCGGCGGCGGCGGCGCGGTCCTTGCCGGCCTTTTTGAGCGAGCGGACGGCCTTGGCCTCTGCGCTTGTCGAGACAGTGTTGCGCTTGCGCGAGAGGCCGCTGCCGCCATTCTCTTCTAGCCACGGGTTCGCGGCGCCAAACAGGACTGGTTCGGGGGAAGGAGAGCGAGATGCAGGCGCGGCGGCAGCAGGCGCGGCTGCCTTGGGAGCCGCAGGGGCACCACCAGCGACAGGGGTGGTGAACACCATACGGCCCTCGCCGACGCGCAGCATCTGCGGTGCGTCCTCGTCCTCGCTGCCTGCGCTCTCCTCCGCGAGCTCGGAGCGGAGCGCGGCCTCGGCCTCGCGCACCTTCTTCATCTCCCGCTCCGCCGCCTTCTTCATGAACGCCATACCCGCGATGCCCTTGGTCGCCTCGGGGGCGGCCTCCGTATCGAGATTCGCGAGCTGGTCGTACGCCCGCGCCTTGATCGCCTCTTCATCCTCGTCACCAGACGACTCGGACTCGGATTCAGACCCACTCGCCTCGCCCTGGATCTTGCGCATCAGCCGCTCCTTGCGGTCCAGCATCTCGAGCTTGGCCATGCGCTGGTCCTCGTCCGCCTCCATCGCGTCCAGGTCACGCGCCCACCGCCCAGTCTTCGCGCCGTGGCGAAGTGTCGCGCGTTCGCGCGCACGCTCCCGCTCGAGCCGCTCCCGCTCCTCCGCCGCAGCCTCGGGATCCAGCCGCTCAAGGTCCTCGAGGCTGACCTCACCCGCCTTCTCCGCATCGCGCGCATCGCGCTTCCGTGCGAGCTTGCGGAACGTCTTGGACTTGATTTTCGCGACGCGCTTCGCCCGCGACTCGGCACGGAACATGAGTTCGCGCTGATGCCGCAGCTCGGCACGGCGCGCAGCAATCTCCTCCACTGTCAGGTCCTGGCCGCGCAGGGCCGCGTCCTCGGCGGCAGCGACGCCCTTGTCGGTGAGGTTTGCCTGTGCGAGCAGCGCCTCGACCGCAGACTCGTGTGCGTTTGTGGCTTTGAATGTCGCGACCACCTCGCCCGCCGACTTTACGCCGCCGCGCTCCGCTGCCTGTAGAGGAAAGGAAAGGTGCTCGGCCTCCTTGACGCGCTTCATTGCGCCGGACCACTTTGCGCCCTCCTCTTTTGTCTTCTCGTACGCGGCCTCGCGGTCGAGGCGGTCCTGGACGACAGTGGGCAATGGGGCGGAGAGCACGCCGCCCTTGAGCACCGAGGTGGACTTTTTGTCCGATTTGGACGGGAGGAGAGCTTTGGCGTCGAGACCCTCGGCGGACGCGATGAGCGACGAGAGGTCAATCTTGGATTCTGATGTCAGTGCTGCATGTCAGAATGTCACGTACTGCTCTTGAGCGCCAGGTCGCCGCCGTCCGATAGTCCCGGAGCCGACATGACAGGCAGGACGCGGCGCTTCTTGCCGGCGTCGGTGGCGAACGCGCTGTCGTCGGCCTTGCGCTTCTTGTCTGCCGATGCGAGCGAGTCGACAAAGTCCTCCAAGCCGTCCATCCCCTCGTCGTCGTCGGAGAGATCCGAAGGAAGCTCTGGGTCCTCGTGCATCTCCTCATCGGATGACTCCTCGTCGTCATCTTCAGCCTCGTCCTCGTCCTCATCATCGTCCTCTGCCCCATCGTCCTCTGCCTCATCGTCCTCTGCCTCATCGTCCTCCTCCTCGTCAGGGAACGCAGACTTGAACGCTGTCCTTGGCGAGCGCTCCACTTCCGGATCGCTCTCGTCATCTGTCTCCGCCAAGTCGACGGTGAGCGGCTTTGCCGGCTGCTGTCAGCTTGCGGAACTCCTGCCAGCTCACCTTCTTCACCACCTCCTTGCCCTTCTTGCCCTTGCCCTTTTTGAGATCGCGGAAAACGTCTCCCCAGCGCTCCTCGTCGCTCCCCTCGCTCTCCCAAGCCACATCCGAGTCGAGATCATCATCATCCTCGTCCTCGACAACGCCCACCTCGTCGCCGGCAATCATCATCGCGACGCGCCGGATCCGCTCCGCCATGTCCTCGTCCTCCGAGTCGTCGTCGCGCTTCCGCCGCGGCCCCTCGTCCGCCTCTTCCCGCGACAGGCTCAGCTGTGCCGCAGAGGTACGGTGCCGCTTCGGCAGTTCGGGGAGGAACGTGTACGCGTCCTCGAGGTCGCGCGCCGCCGCCTTGTTGTTCCCATTGCCACTCGCATTCGCGGCTTTTGCCTGCGTCCTGTCGCGCCGTTTCTTGCCCACGTTCCCGGAGGACGCCGCCGAGAAGACGCGCTTGCTGCTGCTTCCGCGCGCCATTTTTGGGTCTGTCTAGTGTTGTGTGTGGAGAGTGGAGAGACGGAGAAGATGCCTTCGTAGTTGATGTGCTCTGGATTGCACTAGTCGGTCTCTCTCAGAGTGGACCACCTCCATGGACCTCGAGCTTGAAATTCTTGAAGATCCCACGTGGAAATCTGTGCCTGAAAGAGAAGAGACGGTATGGATACACGTCATTAAAATGATAACAGGGGTGCCACACTGGATGTTTTCTTCTGGGTGAGGGGTATCTCCGCGGGGTTATTGCTCCAGGCTCCTGGCTCTGGCTCTGGCTGTGGCTTCGGGGCTGAGCGGCGGAAGGGCCGTCGGAGGAGTGGGGAAGGACAAGGAGGAGAGGTGGAGATGACTGGAGCGGACGTGTGCAGCGTGCAGCGTACAGTGGGCTAATAGGGCTGTGGTGGAGGCGGTTGGGGGGGGCAGAGTGTGGCACCCACGAGAGATTGTCGGTGGGACTCGGAATTCCACTGGCTGGGCAGCTGGGCTCTGCGCGCTCTGCTTGGCTGGCTGGTCGCACTCACTCACCACCACCTCTTCTCGTCTTCGCTGTCCAGTGGCTCTCCCTCATCACCCACCCAACCTCGTACGTCGGCCACAACCGCACACTCCTTTGCTCGCCATCACTCACTCCCCTCGCAGCCCAAAATGTCCGCCATCCGCCTCACCTCGTCGCTCCGCGCCGCCTCCCGCCAGCTCGCTGCGGCCCGTGTCGCGCGCAGGGGCTACGCCGACGTCGCCGACGACAAGCTCAAGCTCTCCCTCGTCCTCCCCCACCAGGTTCGTCGAGCCGCGGGCAAGCATCAGGCGGGATAGAGATGGGAGTGGGGAAAGAGAGGGGAGAAGAGGAGAGGACTAGGTGGCTTGGAGGGGAGACGGGTGTCGGCGCTGTCGGGTGGAAACCATGACTGAGGTCGAGCCGAGATTTCCGTTCGGCGCCTCGCTTTCTCCGCCTCGGCCTCGGCTTGCGCTTCAAGAGTCGATATCCACCCCCTCTCTGCACGCGCGATAACGCCCCGCGGTCCTCTTTCTCCTACCTCGACACTCCCATCTCTCCGCTGGTGTTTTTGTTGCCCCGCCCTCACATCACCACAAGAAACAAGATACTAACCCCCAGGCGCTCTTCTCGGCCACCGGCGTGACCCAGGTCAACCTCCCCGCCGCGACCGGTGACATGGGTATCCTCGCCAACCACGTTCCCTCCATTGAGGCCCTCCGCCCCGGCGTCATTGAGGTCATCGAGGAGGGCAACGCCTCGAAGAAGTGGTTTGGTGAGTGAGGTTGGGGATGGGATGGGACGCAAGAGCAATTGAGAGCGACACGAGTGCGCTGCGCGTAGCAATCTGCGGCAGGGCGACAGCTATTCGCAGTCTTCCTCCATCAGCTGTTCCACGCGATTCAAGCACAGCGCGCGGTCAAGGACTCCACGATGCCCACTGTCCCTTGTCCCGCCTATCCCCCCGACATGCCCAACCACGCACTAACCGCAGTCTCGACCGGCTTCGCCACCGTGCACGGCAACAACACCCTGACGATCAACGCCGTCGACGCGTACCCGCTCGAGTCGTTCTCCATTGAGAACGTGCGCGCCGGCCTCGCCGAGGCGAACAAGGTCCTCGGCTCGTCGGCCCCCGAGGCCGAGAAGGCCGAGGCCAAGATCGAGATCGAGGTCTTTGAGGCCCTCCAGGCCGCGCTTGCCAAGTAGAGGCCCGGAGAATAGACTAGTGTAAGGCGAATATGCGCCCCAGGGGGCAGCCGCGCGCATCTTGCATGCATGTGGTGAAAAAGGCGGCGGATGACGGGTGATGGTGCATGGGCCATGGAAGAGAGGAGAATGGAGAGTCTCGAGGAGCCAAGAGAGGGGGGAGGGGTGATGATAACGACAGACGACATTGACATGGAGTTGGAGAAACGGAGGAAGAGCAATCACGACGACGAAACATGACTGCCGACGAGTGGGGGCGTCATGGAACGAGGCCGAGCGCCGACAGCCAAAGTTAACATCTGTCAGGCTAGTCACCGATCACAGAGTGTACCTGCACTGTCGGGACTGTCCACTGTCGGAACTGTCCGCTACTACTGTTATCTTATCTGTCCCGCGACTTGAGACTGCGGTCGACAATAAAGTCCTCATAGACAACTCACTCTCATATTGACAATCGCTCTTTGCTGAGTCCTATCGCTGATCTATCGGCGTTTGCTGACAGATTGATCTTTCAATCTGCAGCTCTCCAACCCAGCTCCTCTACCCCGACGCGGACACGATCATGTTTGGCGATCCCCGGTGTGCGCTTCGCGATTACATGATCTAGACTGATTCTCGCACGGACGTACCCTCTCATGCATCCCCCAGTCCGAGCAGCCTTTGAATACCATCCAACACCCATACCAACAGGCCACGTCGCCTCATCTGCGATATCTGGGATATGCGGGAAGCTGCCTTATCCGTCTCTGAAGCCTCCCATACCCCAAATTACCCCATTCCGTGGCGAGAAGCGCGAGAAGCAGCCTGTCGGAATGTTCACCACCCATCGCAGCATGCCCACGCCGCCACTCGCGGCCTCGCGGTGACTGTCCGTGGAACCGTGGCCAGACGCTCTTGTCGCCTTGTCGCACCACTGGATCCACGATGGAAGGCAGTGTGGAGTGCGCTGCGCATGCCGAGCAGCACGCGGTACACGGTACGCGGGTCACGATCTCAGTGGATGAATGGTCCTTGCTGCACATTGTTCATCGGCATGTCGCCGGCGTGCAAGTGTACAGCATACGACGGGCGGCGGCGAGACACAATAGGTCGTGGGTCATGGATTTTGGAACCCGCTGTCCGCTGTGAGTCGGAAAGCGATGCAATGGCGGTTAGTCACTACCCCTGCTGCGTCCATATGTCCATCTGTCCATCCTCCATCTGCCTGGACCGGCCCCACGGCCCCACGTCGCTGATCGTTCTCGGCCACGTCGGGTATTTTGCCAACACGCCTGGCGGGGAGTCAGGCAGCGAAGTCCGGTGTCCGCAAAGCCAAGAACAAGAGGACGAGAGCGGCTAGGTGACGTGGGGCAGACTCGGAGTCTGAGATGCCACCTGATGCGATCTGAGTAGAGTTGATTCGACTGACTCGAGGTGACGAAGCGTCAAACTCAACTCGGAGGTTGGTACCAAGAGCCATTTGTGTGTCACGAGCCCCCGATCCCGGAGACGAAGCCGAACAAAGTGAGTTGCGTGAGTCGACATCCGTCATCCATCCTCGTCACCAGACCGGAGTCTTCAACTCTTCCACCGCCTAGAGTACCGCCGATTCCCCCCGGCCAGCAATTACTCGTATCATCTAGACCGCCGGATCGCTCAATCGCGGACCGCGGATCGCGCCTGCGTCGTAAATCGGGCGCGTAGTTGTTTCGCGTCTCACCTTGTGCCACACTCGTGCCTCCAATACCGGTGCCGATCAAGTGCTACAATGTATATCGTACATGTACGTGCTCCCATGCTCGTGCGCAGCAATCCAGACGCGCACTCGCGGCTTCGAGCCTCACATGACCGCAATACGTATCTGTAGTATAACGTACCCCATCGCCGGCGGTGCATGGTGCAAGGAACCCGGCCGGCCACGTGCCTCTGCGGGACGAGGTTCCAGTGAAGAATAGGGCTGGGCCCGGGTCTGGAGGGGGTGTCACTCGGCGCGTTCTCTGCTTTACCATCCCGTCCTTTGCGATCTGCGATCTGATATCTTGCTCTGGGGTCTGTATCTTTCCGAGCCCATGAACTTCGAGATCCATCCTCCGCGCCGGTGCTTGGTGCTGGGGAGCTGGAGAGGCTTGGCACGGCGTCGGACCCGCAAGGACACCGTGATTGTCCGCCCCACTCCAAGCTTCCAAGCCTTCATAGTCCGTCCATCAACAGTGGCGGTGGACCAGTGGACCAATCACCCCCTCCCCCTGAAGGCCGTGCCGGCATCCACAACAATTTGCCATTATCCCACCCAGGGGGGCTTCGGGTCTTTTGCAGAGCAAACAGAGCATACATAACGTGCAGAGCGTGGTGATCAAGGATCAAGGGCCACGATAGGGATGGGGGATCGCCATAGCGCGGGTATGCCGTGCCGTGATCTGCCTGAAATGCAGGCGGCCGGTGCGATGTGCGATGTGAAGTGTGCGGTGCGCGATTTCCAGCAATCCAGCGACCCAGCGACCCAGCAACCCAGCGGCTGTGGACGTGGACGTGGCTCGGCATGCTCGGCACAATGCCAATACCAATGCACACACCAATACACTTTTCACAACAATGTATGCGAACAATGGGGCCCGTCACGCCCAACCCCGAACGACCCGCGCGACAAGGTTTCAAGGTTCGCGGGGGTGGGCCGGGTGGGGGGTGTGGTGGCTCGGCTTGTTGCCACTATGCGTCGCTCGGGTTCGGAAACTGGGATTCACTCGGGACGGAGATGGGGTGTGTCGGTCTTGTTGCATGTTGGCTTTGATAACGCGTGGTGCAGGATTACCCGCATCGACTCCATTGTTTGCGTGACCATACATACCAGTGGGCGCATCGCGATCGCGATGTTAAGCAGCACAGTACGCGTCAGTCCACGTCGCTCGTCACTTGTCGCTCGTCGCTGCACTAAACACTCGCGACGACGCGGTCGGTCAACAACGAGAAGCAGAGCGAGGCGTGGGCATCGGCCTGAGCGAGATGACACGCGGCGCCTTTGTGGATGTCGTATCCCACATGCCATGATCGTGAGCATATCGTCGCGTTGGTATCCAGGTGAATCACAGGATCACAGGATCGAGGAGGCAGTACCGCGGCACTCCACCAGGTGTCAACGCCGGACCGCAAAGTACCGTATGTACATTGGGCCGCGTCTGGGTTAGGGTCACACTGCCACTCTGGCAGCCTGTTGTGCTCACTCATCACCGAGCGACGCTGAGGACCTGGAAGCCGGGGTGGCAGTTAAAACGCAGTGCTGCGTCACTAGGGATCCAAGATAAGTGAGCTCCACAGCGTACAGCATACAAGTACAGTGCATTGGGGAGGAACTAGGTCCTCGACACGCGCCGGTCAAATTTCAAGATTCAAGACAGGCGCCACTACTACTGTCAACTTTCCCTCTTCATTGAGCTCCCTTCAGCGCGCAGCCCACATTGACGTATTCGCACAAAACACATTACGCGCACGTTGGCACTAATGACGATATGCGCCGCATGACTAGCTCATGGATCATGGATCTCTCATGTACTCATGAGCTCCTAAGACAAAGGACGCTAGTGTCCTGCCGAGCCGGCGTGTCGGGCTCACGCTCTCATGCCTCGCGCCTCGTTGCTTGTACTCTACTGTACGATCATATGAGACATGATGGTGACAGTTGCGACCGGGGGCTAGCGCGAAGCATACTTGACTGTGGTCGTGGTTTGTATTTGATCCTTCTCTTTTGTATTCTTATTTCTTGGCTATCTCACTTGGTCTCCTTGGATAAGTCGACAGACAGCAATAATCTACAGCAGCATAACCTGCGCACCCAGCTACCAAGACATGACTTCTAACAATCTACCTCGCTCGTGCCTGGCAGTTTGGCCAAGTACTGTATGCAAAGTACAAGCACCAGTGCCTATTCCGTGATCCGTGACCGGTGCGGTGCACCGTGCAGACAGTGCAGCGTTAGCGCCGTCCGCTGCTCGTTGCTGTCGGCACTGTATCGGCACAGCGCTTACGGCGATTAGCTTGAGCTGGGGGCGCATAGTGCTCAAGAGCTCTCTGGATCTGTACTCCGTGCCACCCATCGCCACGCCTGGCCGTTCCAGCCGCGGTTGGGATTGCGCCTCCATTTGCTTGGCCTACTTGGCCAGGCTTCCGCTTTTTTCTTATTCGAGCTTTTGGTTGATGCATTGAGATTCTGACATCTTGACAATGGCAATCGGGGGCCGACACGGGGTTGATCTCGGGCCGAGGTCTCCCGCCGAGTCTGGCCTGGAAGCTGGTAGTGAGCGCACTCTTGTCACCTTTTGTCCTGCACATCCTGCAGTTCGTGTCACCTTGTCACACCCAGAACTGGAGACCTCGCGCCTTGGGACTTCAGGACTGTGCGATGTGGTGGGTATGAGATATCGAAATAAGCCTCGCTGCTTTCCTGGTATGCAGAAGAGGATGGGAGGATAGAAGTAGGAGGTAGCTGGAAGCTCGAGACCACGCATAATCCATCTTGATTCGATGTATCAGTCCTGGTTAGACTCTGATTAGAATTTGTGAAATTCAACCTTGTCGACATTATAAAAAGGGAAGAAGAAAAGAAAAAAAGCACAGAAAACAAGAGGTGGGTTAAAAAAAGGGTTCATCGAAAAATTGAACGGAGAGGCAGAACGGCAGAGACTCTGGAATGGAGATGAAAAAAGAAGTAAAAAAACAGAAAAAAAGGAGAAAAAGGGACGAAAAATAGAGGAAGAGCCGGAGATCTCGAGTGTTTGCCCTTGCGGCGGTCTCCCTTTTTTTTTTTTTTTTTTTTTTTTTTTCTTATTTTTTGCACCTTTATTGGCATTACCTTGCAGCTTGTCGACCGTCGAGCACACTTTGCTCCTGTGATTTTAGCTTGTCCGGAGTGCAGGGTTCCTGCCAGGGTCCAGTGCCGAGAGTGCATTATGCAAGGCTGGAAGCTGGAAGCCGGACGCCGCACGCGAGGACACCAGAGGACACGGCGAGGGGGGAAGCAAAAAGGAAAACAACCTTACAAGCTTACAAGAAAAAACTTGCCCCAGGATCTCACTCTAATCCCTCAATTAAGAGATCGACAGGGGAAGTTGTATTACGAGTCTGGATTAGTGGATAGATGTGGATTGTTTACCTTGCGTATCTGCTGCATTTGCCGCGTATCAGCAACGACTAACACTGGCGTACCAGACGAGCACAGTCACCTATCCATCCCGCCCGATCCCACCGGATCAGCTAAGATCAGCTATCATGAGCCGTGCCGTCACCGCCAAGAATGGACCAGAGCCCCACATCGCGCACATCGGCCACACCTCCGTCTCTCGGCTCTTCCCCGGGCCCTACCCCCGTTACCCCCGTCAAGCGTCACCCGTCCTCCGTCCCCGTGTGTGCTGCCGTCCGGACCATATCCCTTGTTCCGCAGAATACCTCCGCGGTTATTCCGAAGACAGCGACGTGACCGCGCGACCCCGACAAAAGATCATCAACCATCGACCTCGCTGTACTGTACGGTGAGTGGCTCCGCCCCACCCCGCAAGGCTGCAAGCCCCTAATTCATCAGCGTGGCAAAACGCGTCCCCTCCTGGTCCCCTCCTGGCCTGCTGGCTCTGGTTCTGGCGGACAAAGGCCATCTCGGTATCTCTATCAAATTATCTCTCGGTCCCTCATTTGCTGGTCTGTCCCTCACCGCCGGCGTCGCCCTTGCTCGCCTTTCCTGCCTCGGCGCCGCGCTGCGCCTCTCTCCCTCTTTCAGCCAAAATCACAACTCCCCCACATGCTTCCTGTCTTTGCATGTCTTGGCCACATTCCCACCCCCACACAGACTACAACTAATTCTCGCACGGACCTCAACGCGTCGTCGTAATTAGATAATAACCATTAGCCACACCCTGTTTAGGCATTACAATTCCGGTGCTGCAATCTACTTAGAGAAAAGCATATGCCTATTCCTACCATTACTATTTCCTAATACTCCTTCCTGTAGCTTCCTATGATATCGACGATATAGCCACCCAAACTGCCGCCCCCTTCTCCCCTTTTGTCCCTCGAGCCCCTGGCCGCTGCAGATCCATTATACCACCATACCGCATCCACCCCCACTATACCTGCCTCGTCCCTGGCCCCCATTCTCTTTATCCCATCCCAGTTTTGCTTCACAGCACACAAACCGCCGTCCCAGTGGTGCATACGCGCATACACACACCATAGGTAAAGGCATTGCAGCGCACGACCCACCCCCCCCCCCCACCCGGTTCATCGCAATTCTCCCATCATCGCCGCCATCGCCATCATCATCACCCATCCATCGCAGCAGATATCACACTATTAGCATCATCCCACGCCTCTTATATATGACCATCATATTGTGGATCAAGTTTGGCCATATACGTAGCCGCTAAGTCTACTAGTCTGCCGCCCGCCGCCGCCGCCGCTGCCGCCGCCGCGTTCCTCTCCCTGGAAAGAGACTTTTGATCGGAGCCGATAAACCCCGCAGCCTCCAGCAATCCACACCACCAGTCTCTATCCTCTCCTCTCCTGCCCTCTGCGCGCTCCTTCCTCACACCTTGCTTTAGCCCCTTTTCCACCACCACCCACCATACTCCCTCCTCCCCACCACAGCCCTTCTTACCCCCCCTCCCCTCCTCCCCTGGGCCTTCCTTCCCACCATCCATCCCATCCTTCCCTCAGCCCGTCCTCGCCGCCGTCGACACCATCGACTACACTTTCCCCGTCGGTGGACAGCTCATCTTCAAACTCCTCCTTCCTCCTCTCTTCTCTCTCTCTCTCTCTCTCTCCCGCCCCCCCGCCATCGTCTACTCCCCGGCATCGGAAACTCGTTCTGAAAAGGTGCACAGGTGCCTCGACTGCACGACACGCCAAACCTCGCTTTCGCTTCCCTTTTCCTCCTAATCACGCACCGCACGCACACACAATACTGCACCGCACACTGCACCCACACCCCACCACCCACCACCCACTTGCACGCACTAGTTGTACCTCCGCCTGTGGTTGGGCTTTCGGCGATCTGAGTCCTGGTCAGGGGTTTTGTCCACTTGTGACACATTCATTCTTGTGCATCCACCATCCACCAACCATCCCATCTTCATCCCCTCTACCACTACTAGTCTCCCTCTCCCTCCTACGTTCCTACTAGACTACTCCCTATCACCATCACCATCACCAACACCACCATCACTGCAACTTCATCCATTAACCGCATTCATCCACCAACACCCACCACCACCACCACCACAAACACCCACACACACCCAGTCACGAGCTAGACCAGCACCCCTCGCATCCCTATCCCATTCCTCAAGCGCCCTTTGAATACCACCAACCCTCCATCCACGCCTTTACGGGTACCCCAGGCCTTTGTACCTGCCTTTGCACCGTGCCAGGCCGTCGTACACTGGTTTTTTTCACACTCTTGTTTGACGTGGTTCGCGGCCTCGAGGTCCCTCATTCGTGTTCCCAAGCCGTCACCCGTCCCTGACACACACACCGTTCCATCGCACTTTCAACCCCGACCAACACCAACTCACCAACCACACTTTCATCGCCCAATCTATCCTTATCTCCCATAGAGTCGCGTCCCGGCCTGGTTTATCGCGCGTCTTGCTCACAGCGGCGTCGATCCTCTCTCGGTGTTGCGTCGCGCTAGGACACGATTAGGACGGTCAACTGAGAGTCGAGGCCTGGCGACAAACGTGAGTACCCTCTAAGCATGAGGCCTGTCCTGGCGCGTGACGGACGATTTGTCGCTGTCGTGTCTGTCTCTACCCCCCATCGAGCATGCTCCGCGCGTCCCCATGCTTTGACCCATCCAATGCGATCGAATGTCATCCAATGCTGATACCCCAGGCCATGGCCTTGCCCCACCCGCCAATCGTCCATCCAGCACACGCATTACCCGCGTCTCATTCTCAACAAGTCCTCATGCAGCAGCCCGGACAGCCAGGTCCCTCAGGGATGCCGATGCAGATGGCCCAGTACGGTCAGCCATACGTCGGCGTCGGCGTTCGCCCGCCTCAGCCAGGGATGACTGCGATGCAGATGGCCCAACAGCAGGCCGCAGTCCAGCTCCAGCAACAGCAGCAACGTCAACTCCAGCTTACCCAACAGCAACAGCACCAGCAGCTCGCCGCTCAGCAGCAGCAAGCAGCAGCATCAGCAGCCCTCGCAGCGGCCCAGCAACAGCAGGCCGCCGCTCAAGCTGCAGTACAGCAACAGCAACAGGCAGCAGCAGCAGCAGCACAACAGCGCGCCGCAATGGCCGCTCAAGCAGCTTCAGCTGGTCACCACATGTCCCCTTCCCCACACCTCCAGCACCAGGGTTTCCCTGTCAGTGGGCCCGCAGGTGCCGTCCACCCTCACCAATACGCAGGCCATCCGTCACAAGCGGCCGCCATCGCCATGGCAGGTCGTCCTGCAGGCGTCCAGATGCGCCCTCCGCGACCAGGGCAGGTCCGTCCACCACAGCAGTCCGGAATGGTCCAGCAGCATACCTTCCAGCAGCACCCAGGCATCCAGCAACCCGGGCAACAGCCCGGACAGCAGCCTGGACAACAGCAGGCAGGGCAGGGCCAGCATCCATCTCATGTCGCCGGCCAGGTCTCTCATGGGCAAACTCCTCAGGCTCAAGGAACACCTGTTCTTACTGGGGCGCACGTTCATCCACCTCAGGCTTCGATGGAACATCAGATGTCTGCGCAGGGCTACGACATGAGCCGCGTGGGATCAGGTGTCCAGTCACAGATGAGCCAGGTTCGCGATGCCGAGTCTTTGTGAGTGACACTTCATTACCCAAGCTGACTCTTCTAGATTGAGACCGTACATCTATGACTATCTCCTAAAACACGACCTTACCTCTTCTGCAGCCACACTTCGCAACGAGGGTTCACTAGGGGAGCAAACCGCTGTCCCTATCCAGTTGCCAAAGGGCCTTTTGTCAGAGTAAGTGGTCCCACATGAACCGGTGACTGACGTTTGCGCAGACTATGGGGTGTGTTCTGGGAACTGGTCACCGCTGGAAAGGGCCCTCAGGCAGTTAACAGCCCCGCGGCGTACAATGAGGTGAGTTTAAACTCTTTTTCTCAGTGTGCAATGCTCACGCCAATAGGCGCTCACCCGTCTACGCACAATGAGGCAACAGATTGCCGCAGGCGGGGCCCAGCAGCAACAGGGACAGTTCCAAGGTGGTGCCGCTTCGACTGTAGCCCAGAGGATTCCGACTCAGCAGTTTCTCGACATAAGGTCACAGACTCAGCAGCAGCAGGCCATCCAGCAAGCAACACAGTCGCAGGCACACATGATGCAGCAACAGCAGCTCCAGCAACAGCAGCAGCAACAAGCTGCCCAAGCTCAGGCCCAGCAGCAGCAGGCAACTTTGCTCCAGCAACAGCAGGCCGCTCAACAGCAGGCCGTTGCCGCCGCCCAGCAGCAACAGGCTGCTCGCTACGGCCAACAGGCTTCCGCCGCCGGTTCGCCTGCCCAACAGCATCGTCCGCCACCAGGCCAGCAGCACGTGTACACGCCCCAGCAGCAGCATATTCAGATGCAGCCGCCCGGTTCGCAAGGCGCCCCGAATCACCCATCGCCCATGGCCCCGTCCCCGCGCATGACCCCGCAGCAGCACAAGGTCATGCCTTCCCCGCATCAACAACACATGCGGCCGCCCCCAGGAATAAATGGAGTAGGTATCATGACACCGGTTGGAACTCCCCCTCAAATGATGTCTGGTGTAACACTACAGCAACCGACGGCCGCCATCGGAATGACACCTCAAGGCTCGGGCACGTACATGCACCCTGCAACGCCACAGGCGGCTGCTAGTCCTGCGCCACCGACTCCCCAGCAGCAATCGTTGACCGTACATCAGCAGCAGCTAATGCACGCCCAGGCACAAGCCATACAGGCCCGCGCCCATCAGTTGCAGCAGGAAAACGCGCAGCAACTTCAACAGCAGCAACAGCAACAGGCGGTCCAACAGGCGGCAACGGCTGCGCAACAGCAGCAGCAACAAGCCCAGCAGGCTCAGCAGCAGGCGATGTTGCAACAGCAGCAGGCGCAACAGCAGCAGGCTCAACAACAGGCCCAGCAGCAAGGCCACCAAGGCCACGGCCAGCCTCAGCAGCAGAACGGCCCGATGACCCCGCAGCAAATCGCGCATTACCAGCAGCAGCACGCCCAGCAGCAGCAGCAGCAGCACCAAGCTGGTCAACAGCAGGGACAGCAGGGTCAGCAGCAACAGCACGGTCAGCCGCCGAATGCCAACCAGACCTACTCGAACTGGGGACTAGGACAAGTCAATCCCACTGTGATGAACCAAACCGTCCATTCGTTGGGGTTTGGCGGGAGGGACATGAATGATCTTTCCGAGGACGAGAAGGTGAGTTTCAAAACTGTATTCAGACAGCTCACGCAACAGGCCCGGTTAACGCGGACATATCGGGCAGCGATGGCTGATGCGCAACGGCGACAAATGCTGCTCAACGGCGTTCCCGCCCCACAGCAGGGCGCGCCAGGTGCTTCTCCAGCCGGGTCAACGCCGCAACAGCATTTTCCGCCGCACGTGATGATGCAGCAGCAACAGGCGCAGCAGGCTGGCAATCAGCAGCAGCAGGGACGCCAGGTCAGTGGACAGTCTCGACCGCATGGTGTCGCCTTTGGCGGTTCTGCAGGTTCCACGCCCATGCAGGTGGGTTTTCGTGTTCCGCGCATACTGACATGAAAAGCAGGCCGAGTCGAGCACGAGCAATACACGTGACAACACGCCTCCCGAGCGGAAGCGCCAGCGTCGTGACTCTGTTGGATCTGCCGCACCAAGTCCGTACGTGCAGCCGCAGACCATGCCGCCTGGCGGCTTTCCCCAGCAGGGCATGATGGGCCAGCAGATGATGGCTGGTGGGCGTCCCATGAGCATCAACGGTCCTGCCCAGACCCCGACCACGATCGAGGCCGCAAGTCCGGCGCACCCTGCGCAGTCGCCACGAACGCAGCCGATCAACGGTGTCCCAGGCCAGACAATGCAGCGAAATCAGAGCAAGAGTGGACATGGCGACATGTCGCCTCCGCAAAGCCCTGCAGCTGCGACTCTTGGTCGAACGACACCGCAAGCAGGAAAGGTCAACATGACCCCAAAGATGCAAAAGGACGAGCTAATTGTGGGTATTGCCGTGATGGATCTATTCTGACCACAGCGCGACGCTACCACCCCGAAATCATTGCGGAATTCTCCCAACACAAGTGTGGCCAACGTGTCGGAACCGCCACAGCCTGGCCCATCACAAGGTGTCACCCCGTCGCCACCATCAGCAAACACGGGAGGCGCTGGGCCTGGACAGAACCAGGGTGGCCCCGTGTTGAACGGTGTGCCTGACGGGTCTGCGAATGCCACACCGAATATGAATGTGAACAACACCACAAACCTGTTCCCTCCCAGCGACATTCTCGACAACACGAACATCTTTGGAACGGATGGCGAACTCGACTGGATGAACTTTACCGCCGGCGACGGTATCGACTTTACGATGTACCTCGAAAACATAGGCGAGGACAACGACGGCGAGGTCGGTATGGCATAACTGGGCCACGCGGTGTTGATCGTCGTACAACGCGACGTGTCTTGCGCGAGCCTACGTCGGCCGCGTTCGTGGCCAGGTTTCGTGTCGCACAGACGGTGATCGTGGCGTGCGCCATCGCGTTATGCTTTGGCGTCTACGGCTGCGACTGCGGCTTGCACACTGCAGAATACGCACGTGCACTTTGCATCACCGACGGCCTTTAATGTTCTCGCCCCTCCCCCTCATCTCGTTTTGTCTTGACTGGAAGACTGCGTTTCTCGCCCGCGGTGTTGTATAGGAGGTGATCTAGCTCTAGTCTCGTAACTCGTGACCTACTGTCTTGGTTTAGCTCTTTCTTTTCTCTCTCATATCTCCCTCTCACTTTTTCTCGCGCCGTCACTCGCCTAGCATCCATTTTCGTTTTCATCACTTCCATCCGCACCAACCACACCACGTCGTCTTGTCGCGCTACAAAACACTTTCTCCTTTCTGTCTCTCACGCTCTATCTCTCTCGCACTGAAGCCCGGTATATAACCTCCCACTATATGTGTGCTAGTCGATGCACCCCATTGCACGGAATGTAACAGTCAGGTGAGGCAGGAGCTGCCGAGCAAAGGGGACCAGATAGCTGGATGGCCGACGGAATGTGGCGTTGCCACTTGGTCAGATTGGGGCACAGCCGGTCTGGAATCAAAGTCGGCCCAGCCATGATGACGACATATGGGCGCCCTCAAGCCAATCTCGCCAAGTAGCCAAGTTTGCACTTGGGCAAAAACGTTTATCTTTCACGGCTGACAAGTTCGGCAATGTACACTCTGCACCACAATCCACGTCCATGGCCGAGCACGCAATCAACGCGCGCAGCATCGTGACGCTCGTCGTCTTCTTCGTCGTCAGTGAGTGCAGAGGCGGGGAATGACAGGATTGGAAGCCGGGGAGATGTAGGGGGAAGTGAAGCGCTCAACAAAGTGGGAGTGAGGTGGCATACTTGGAGATTGGGCAGGATTGAGCCGGCGATCTGGCACGGCGATCCAGGAAGCCGAGATGGAGAGTCTATCTTCATTTCGATCCGATCACGATACCGCTCGGACCGCAGATCCGGGGAGATCAACAAGCTCCAAACTTCGAGAAACACACGGATCGCGGAGACCCCATTCTATCGCGCTATCCCAGATCCAGCAGGGCCGTTGATCCACTCTGCGTTCCGACGATAAGACGGCTGACGGCTGACGGCAGATGTGCTCGTCCTCTTCCCACTGCGCATCCCGCTCCCAGCGGTGGTTGGGCGGTGGGCCCACAGGATAAGGAACGCGCTGCTCGGTGTGCGGGACGAAGATGGCGAGGAAGGGAGGGAGCAGAATGGCGCCGGGCGCAGCGGGGATAAGGAAATCCGCGTTCCAAGAGTAACAACTAAGCACTTTACGCTCGGCCTCGTGACTGCGCCCGTTGCGGGCGTGTTCCTCCTCCTTGCGAGCACGTGTGTCCCGCCCGCGGTCGTGCGGCGCGGTATCGTCGGCGATATGGTGCGGCCGTACGATATCATGGCGCTGTTTCTGAGCTTTGTAAGTGAAGAGCAATGAGGGCTATGGCCAGTCTTATCTGACCTCAGGCGTACATCTCGCTCTCGCTCGACTGCACCGGCCTGCTCCTCTATCTGGCGCTGACAGTTGCCTCGCGGAGTCCTCCCCGGGGCCGGCCCCTCTTTTCCTCGCTGTACGCGCTCTTCATCACGCTCGCCCTCGGTGTCGGCAACGACCCCATCGTGCTGAGCGGCACCCCCTTTGTCGCGTACTTTACCTCGCACGCGCGCATCGTACCCCCGACAGCATTCCTGTTCGCGCAGTTCCAGGCAGCCAACCTCGCCTCGGCCCTGCTCGTCAGCAGCAACCCCACCAACCTTGTGCTCACCTCGGCGTTCCACCTCGCCTTCCTCTCCTTCTCGGCATGGACCACCCTCCCGACAATCGCGGCCGCCGTCGCCCTCTTCCCCGTCCTCAGGCTCCAGTTCCGCTCCCTCATCCCGCCCACTATCGCAAAAGTCCAGGCCACCCCGCGCGCAGCCCTCACCGACCCCACCGGCGCAGTCTTCACGACGACCATCTTCCTCGCCTCCATCGTCCTCCTCGTCGCCCTCTCCGCCGCCGGGAAACTCGAGGGCGTGCAGGGCGTCTGGAGCGTGACTGCCCCCGCGGCGATTCTCGTTCTCCTCCGCGATTGTTGGCATGATTTCGCCCGAGGGGGGAGTACCAAGGCCGCCGCGCTGGCCCCGACCGAGCCGGGGGGCAAGGCGGCAGACGAGGAGGCGCCGTCTGGCGAGAGCGACGGAGAGCAGGAGGAGCAGGGGGAGCCAAAGGATAACGGCAAGCATCTCGGGTTTAAGCCAGACGCTCTGCCTGTATTTGACGTGGCCGAGAGTCACATCACGACTGGCGTTGAGACGCGGCCCGCCGCGCGCCGCCGCATAAAGTCCATGGTCGGGCACCCGCGCCCGGTCGTGATGCGTAGGCATGGATCGGGCGACTCGCGCGCGCTGAATATTCCCCCACCGCCAGTGAAGCGCACGCCGTCGCCGCCGTTGCCGGCGTCCGACTCGCCGCGAACCCTCTCTTCGTCCCCGCAGCCCGCATCCTATCCCCCACAAACCCTTGCACCAACCCGGCGTCCCTCGCGGCACCCTCTCGCAGTCCTCCGACGCACGTTCCCGACCGTGTCGACGATTATCGGCCGCCTGCCCCTCCCCCTCCTCCCCTTCGCGTTCAGCATGTTCATCCTAGTCGAGGCGCTCGACCACACTGGCTGGGTGGCCGTCTGGGCGCGCTGGTGGGAACGCTGGGCGCGCGCATCGGGTGCAGCGGGGTGCGTCTTCCTCATGAGTATCCTGAGTGTCGTGGGGTGTAATGTGAGTGAAAGAAAAGATTACTGTTTCGTGATGTCTGACTCATAGATCCTCGGCACAAACATTGGCGCGACGGTGCTTCTCTCGCGCATCCTCGTCGTGTGGAAGGCCGAGGTCAACCCGTCGAAGCGCGCACTGTTCGGGAGCATCCTCGCGCTCGCGGTCGGCAGCAACTTTGGCGCATACAGTCTCAGGCAAGTAAACCAAGTTTAGGCAGCTTTCTGACCCCAGCTTCCCCGCATCTCTTGCAGGTCTGCTCTGGCGCGACATTCTCGCGCAAAAGGGCCTGCACGTCCGCGCGCGTGACTTTCTCCGCTGGAATATGCTCCCTCTTGCCGCGACGTTGGTGGTCGGCGGGTGCGTTGTCGGCGCCGAGGTGTGTGTCATGTTCCGTCATGGCGAGTAGGGTGACTATCGGATATCGCGTTGGATCTATCTTTGGTTATCTCGGTTCGAGTTTTGGCAATTCACGGTGAATCGGCAGTCATGGCTGGCTGCCGTGGCTATTCTACAGATACAGATACATCTTTTATCGAATAATGTAGATATTATCTAGAGATGGTAATACAGTGCTATCGCTACAGAGCATCATGAGCCTCCTCGAATACCTCGGGGTCAAGAGTCTTTAGATATTCAGCATGATCCACCTGGGGCCGATAAAAGCTCACCTCCCACCTCCAACTCGGATCATACGGCGCCGACACCGTCTCGGCCCGGTCCTGCTCCTGCTCTTGTTCTTGTTCTTGTTCGTTGGCGTCCAGCCGATCAACCGCCGCCTGCAGCCTATCGAGCCTCGCAGTACCTCCAACCTCGAAATCCAACCCGCGCGCAAGTTCAATATCAGGCTCGACGCGCAGACCAGCTGCGCTTCCGAGCCGCCGGAGAAGCCGCTCATTGCGGTCCCGCAGCACCGTGAGCTCGCCCGCGTTACGCGCCGCGGCCTCGTTGCGCTCTCGCAGCTCGGTAAGCTCGCCCGCGTTGCGCGCCGCGGTAGCCGTCGCCTCGTCGCGTTCCTGCTCGAGGACGGGGATCCGCCCCTCGAGCGCCATGTTGGCAATCTCCAGCTCGGACGTCTTCCCTTCCAGCTCGGCCTTGTCTTTTTCCAGCGCGGACGTTTTCAGTTTCAGCTCGGCATGTTCGTTTTCCAGCACAGTGTGGCGTTCTTCCAGCGCAGTGTGGCGGTCTTCCAGCCGTTCTTCCAAGGCGTGTACGTCTTTCTGGAATTCCCTGTAACTCTCCTTATCCTGCTGGCGTTCCCGCTTCTCCCTATCCAGGCGGTCCTCCGCCTTGCCCAGTGCGTGCTTGAGCCTCGCAATCTCGGCCTCCACCTCCCCAGGTCGCACCATCGTGTCGACCTGGTCTCGGAGGCTGGCGTTTTCGGCTCCCAAGACTTCGTTGTTGTTCTCGGCGTCTGTGAGCTTCTCCTTTAGGCTCTCGTTCTCGAGCATCAATGCCTGCCGGTCATTGTTCACGGCATCGAGGCGTTCCTTGAGCCTGGTCATCACTCTTTGCGTCTCCTCGAGCTGTTGTCGCTGCTGGGCGTTGATTTCGGCTTGGTGTACCGCTGAAGTTCCGAGCCTGGGTGGGGCTTGGGAGGGGGGACCAGCGGGTGCAGCTTGGGATGCCGGCGGGAGTGCCGGGTGTGCAGGAAGTGACGGTGTGGGCATCGGCGGAAAAGGGGCGTGGGTGGCCCCCGGGCGCGACGACAGACCAGCGGGCGCAGCAAGAGCGGACTCGGCGTACCCAGAGTTTGCTCGCCAGTTATTGAGCTCTTCAACAGTAAGAGCACCGTCCGCAGGCGCGACGGGCGCGGCAGGTGCGGCTGTCGGCGCCCTACTCATCGGCGCAGATGCGGGGGGCGTGCCGTAGTCTGGCGAGGGGATAATGCTCGCCGGCGCGGCGGGGGTGGCGCTCGGCGCCCTGCTCATTGGCGCAGATGCGGGGGGCGTGCCGTAGTCTGGGGATGGGATGGTAAAGCCCGCATCTGTGTCCCTGCGTTGGCGCTTTGACGAGGGCTTGGGGTTGGAGGGAAAGCCGCGTTTCCGTGAGTTGTTAGGCGGGGGGATCGCGGTGAGCTGGGTGGGGTGGGAGGGAGGAAGGGCTCGTGGCTGTACGCCGGGACTAGCGGGAGGAGCAGGGTGGCCGTTGACTGGTTGTGGACCAGCAGGACGTCCGGGAGCTGCGGGCATGTAGCCGTTGACGGGCGTCGAAGGGGCGGGGCCGGTCGCGACGTACGGGACCGAGGATGGACCAGCGGTGGCTGCGGGCCAGGCGACAGGGGGTGGCATGGCGGAAGTGGCGCCAGGTGCAGCACCGACACTGGATGCCCATCCTGCCTGAAACTCCTCCAGAGGAACTTCACGGACTGCCTGCGGACCAGCGGGGGCAGAGACCGCCGACATGGGCCGTGGTGGGTGGGGTACCGCGCCTTGTCTGAGCGGGGAGGGGACGCGCGGAGCCACGGAGTGGGCGCGGGGGGGAGGGGCGAGCAGCCCATTACCATTACCATTGCCGAAAGCTGGTGCAGCAGTGGTAGGACGCGATGGGCCGGCCACCGCGTCTGATATGGCTGGGGAAGGCATGCGTGACGGGCCGACGGAGGCACTGCCATAGTAAGCCTGCGGAGTAGTAAAAAAAGGACCCTGCCCGAAGTTTGAGGCCGTGGGGCTCGGGGTGGCCGTGGGGCTCGGGGTGCCCGCAATGGTGGGTGGGGCCGAGAGCGGCAGCCTGTTCTTATTACGCGCGGCAAGGGCATTCTCCAGCCTATCGTCCAATTTCTGTTTACTTGTACGTCCGCGCCATGACTTCAGAGGCTTTGGAGCGTTGGGGTCGCGTTCCACGCCTCTTCCCTCGGTGATCAGCTTGATGATGCCGGTCTACTGCGTCAGTTGATGGATTTATCCCAACGTACGAGGTGCTGCCTGACTGGTTGCCAGAATTCCGGCTCGCGATGAAGGGCGACCAGGAGATCGTGGTAGAACGGGAGGAAGCGGCGTTCGAGGACGACTTGCGAGCCGCAATTGCTGCAAGTCGAGGACGCACTACCGTTTACGGCGTCGAAAGAAAAGTTGCGGCAAGGCTTTTTGCAGTCGAAGCAGCCTGGGGGCTCGAGCATGCTGTGGTGTCAGAAGTGGAAGGGTGGAACTGAGCTACTCACGTGCGGAAATCGCCTCTAAAGTCGGGCGCCAGGAGTGTCAGACGCTTATGACCCTTTACGCCTTTGAGTTGATCGGACGTAAGAGCCTGGGTAAGATTGGGGTTGGGATTCTCATTGTTGGACATGGTGATAGAGTGCGCCGGGCACGATTATTGAGTCTGCGCCAGGCAGAGAAGCGAGCGTGACGAGGGATTGACAGTGTTGGGAACGTTGATGGAGAAGGAGGACTTGAGGGTCCGCGATTGGGAGTTATATATCTCTTGCAGGGCATGTCGGCGTCGACGTCGGCGTCCGAGTGACTTGTCTTCATTGTGTCAAGAGGAGACGGCAGGAGGTGAGTCCGCGTCGTGTCGGAGCTGTGATGAGCTGTGATGGTCATTGGCGCTTCATTGTCTTTGTCATTTCGGTGTCGGTGTGGATAATGATTGCTATTGTCGCGTGTCTCGCCCATGTCGTGTTTGATGACACGCGTCTCGTCCAGTCGCGGGGCAGTGCTGTCAAGTGTAGTGTAGTGTCGTGACACCGTCGGCATGCAAGTCTGCAAAGTGACACATTCAAGATGTTTTTGCCACTAAGTTGGACATGACCCCCTGGTGCCACATACCGACCTGCTCGTCGATCACACACGTACACAATGACAGTGCGCCACCCCACAGAGAGAAAACCCGAATGAGCTCCATTCCGAGTAAGACGGTCGAGTGAGTGGAAGCTCGAGTCTGACTGCACAGCATTCAGTTTCTTGTCAAAATCGTTGTCGTCAGACATTGGCCGGCGCGTCATGTTCAGACTTGTGGAGATACGGATGCGACTGGAGGAGAATCGTCTGTTGTTAGATGACCTGTTTGTTTGTTCCACTATGAACCGCCGTCCTGAGGCAAAGACAATCAACTCACTACAGTGTGTATTTGCCACCAAGCTCGTTGCCGCACGCGCAGCCACTTTGTCCTCGGTTGCGTTCCACAATACCACTGGCGGATGAGCTTGTATGCTAGCGATGCATGTAGGCTACCGTGACCATCACCTGTTCCCAGTGGATACCTCGGGAACGGGACAGACGAGCACGGGTTTACTGCGCAGCGTATGACGGCCTCGAGTGCTTGCCGTTCGGCACAGCTGTGGTCGCTCTGGTCCTGGGATGGTAGGAAGTGGGTGAATGAGAGAAAGAGTTTACAAGCACGCGCCGTAGTCAGTCTGATAAGTCTTGTTATAATCACCCATGGGTCCTTCGCATGTCCTGACTTCACCCCTCGTCTCAATCTCGCACCGCCGTCAGAACCCATGTCCGTGCCAACTATAACGCCACGAAAAGCACCTGCTCTGGTCATTGTCCGGCAGCCAGTCGACGATAAGTATCCAAATACCACTCAAAGCCATAATAGCCATGGACTAGCGGTGGCCAACTGTGGCCACAGATTGTGACGCGTGGCGCCAGATTAGGGGTGACTGTCGTCGCCACTGGTGGCTGGGGGATCCGGTGACGAAGGGTGCTGGTCGCTACGGTGTACTGTACTCGTAACCGCGACTCGTGTGGCCTCGTGCGTTGTGCGTTGTAGCGCCACGCACAGCCATGAGTACCAGGCTTGCTACGAGGCGAGGCGCGTTGGCTGCAGCAGTACCTCATCGAGTAGCACGGGCATCCCAGCCCTTCCCTCATCACTCACTTCCGCCCGGAAGCTAATTAGCTCAACTCATAACGGCGTTAAGGTTAGTCCTCCTCATTGCAAGGCACGCAGGGCGGTGGCCTGGCCGGATCCGTCGGAGCGGGGGGTCAGGTGCTCGTGTTGTTTGGTGGTTGCGGTGTCGGGCGCTGAGCCGCGCCACGGGCCTCGTCTTGCTTGTTTCCTCCGCGTTTTGTCCGCCGCCCTTCGTGCGCCGCGTTCCCGACCTCGAGTCGTGCAGTCCGACGCGAGGGGATGTGTAGTGTAATGTAATGATGCATAGTGGTGACTGCGTACCCCTGTTTTGAGTGGTTGTGATCGTGTTCCGGGACCGCGCGGACCGTGCGCGAATGATCTCCTCCTACTCTCCTCAGAACTCCTACACGAAGCGCACTATGCTCTCGCTGCTCTGGCTACTCTCGACCGCCTCGGGGCCGACCCACCACGGGCGAAGGACGCGCGGCAGGTCCACGCCGACGACCTCGCCGCCCTCGATGCGCGCGCCGTTCTCGATCAGCGCAACAATCAGCCTCGGCACAGCCGCCGCCGTGCCGTTTAGCGTGTGCGCGAACCGCGGCCCTTCCCCCTCGGGCCGGTAGCGGATGTGCAGCCGGCGCGCCTGGTAGTCTGTGCAGTTGCTCGTGCTTGTGATCTCGCCCCACTTGCCGCGGCCGGGCATCCACGCCTCCATGTCATACTTGCGCGCCGCGGACGCGCCGAGCTCCTCCGTCGGCATGTCGAGTACCCTGCGGTTAGCTTCGTGCCGAGCTCGTGGAGAGTTGAAGTAGGAGGGGATGAGGCATTAGACGACGTGGATTGCCACCGACATTGGAGATGAGCACACTCGGACAGTCAACTGGCCATTCACATGCTTTAGACATGGGTCTAGGCCCAGCATTCGCCAAGGCGGGGCTCAGTCCACTTGTCTCACTTGTGGTATGCCGCAGTTGCAGCAAAAGGGCGGCGTCCACTGAAGACCTCCCCAGGATTACAGATTGTGGACGCAAACACGTCCCATTCGACAGCACAAGTCTCGCGTCGGCGGGGATTGACCGGGGCAGGAATCACGACGCGACTCACCTTACGCTGAGCCCAAGTCCGAGCGCAATCTCCTTCTGGATCCCGCGAATCTCCTCCATGGCCGCCTCGCTGCTCTCCTCGGCAGTGACGCAGAAGAGCTCGACCTTGGTGAACTGGTGAACGCGGTACAGCCCGCGGGTGTCTGCGCCACGCGCGCCAGCTTCGGCACGGAACGCCCGCCCGACACCAATCACGCGGGCAGGCAGCGCGTCCGCAGATAATGTCCGGTTCGCCCAGAGCGCCGCGAGCGGAATCTCAGCCGTGCCCGAGAGGCAGAGACGCGGCTCGCCCGCCTCCCCTTCCACAAAGTATGTCTGGCGCGGGCCGTCGGCGCCGTCGCGCGGCTGGAAACCGCACCGCCACGCCACGTCCGCGCTCACCACGTCCGGCGGTGACACCGGCGTGTACCCGTGTCGCACCGCCGTGCTGAGTGCGTACCCCACTAGCGCGTGCTCGAGCTGCGCAACCACGCCCTTGAGGTACGGCCAGGACGACCCGGTGGCGATCGCGCTCGCCGCGTTGTCCATCCACCCAAACTTCTCCGCAATGTCGACATGGTCGCGCGCCTCGTCCGCGGGTATACGTTCCGGCCCAAAGGTCTCGAGTGTGACAGCATTATCCTCGTGGCCAAGGGGTACGTCCGGAAGCGAAAAGTTGGGAAGGGTGAGAGCGAGCTCGAGCAGCGTCGTCTCCGCGACATCGTGTTCCGTCTCGAGAGCCGTGACACGGTCCTTGAGCGCACGCGCAGCCTCGACCGCAGCGGCTTTTTCGCTCTTATCCTTGATATTGCGGAATGCGTCCGACGCGCGCCCGTGTTCTGCCCTCGCGTCATTCAACTCCGTCTCGAGCCGGCGGGCCGTCTCGCGCGCGGCTGCGAGCCGCTCAACATGGTCGGCCGCGAGGGGCAGCGCGCGCGCCCGCACATTCGCAGCCGTCGCGTCCCGGTCGGCCAGGAGGCGCGCGTAGTCGATCCGCGGCTTGCCCAGTTGCGTCTTGACTTTTGGCGTCTCCTTGCCCTTTGCGGTCTTCTTCCCGCCCGGTGGGGGTTTCGCCTTACTTGCCGCGGCGGTGGTGGAGAGAGAGCGGAGGGCGCGGGTCGGCGCAAGCGTTCCGACGAGCCGCGCGGTGCGCAGGACGGCTGCGTGTTAGAGACAGTGGAAGAGCAGTGACGTACTTGGCATAGCTGTGCTCTATTGTGGCCGATGGCCGGATATGCGGAGTGGAGAGCGAGATAAATGCAGGATGGACACAAAGGTGACATTTCGAAAAGAGGAGGAACGCGGGGATCCGGGGAATTCCGTCTCCAATGGTGGTCACTGTTGACGGCTATTTCCGCGGTATTCCCGTCGAGCAAAAGTCAAAGAGTCATTCTTCAAGTCAAGTTCACATCACTCCCTACAAGTCACGATAGAAGATCCCACGGTTGTGGGACGTGCTGTCTTGCATGATATTATCGCTAATCGTATTGTTGTCCTAAATCCGGGGTTGACTTTGGCTTTTTCCGATCAAAAGCCAGGCCGTCATTGACAGCAAGTGCCTCACAGTTTCCTCCAATGTGAAGTTTGTGCCCCAGTTCTTTCATCTCACGGAAGCCATTGTTCTCTCATCTCTACATTCCAGCGCCGCTGGGAAGCATTAAGAACTCTCCGAGTGGTGGGGCCGTACAGCTGGCTGACGGGAGCGACAGTTTATGCATGCCCTCTAGTGGTGATCCTAGTGATCAGCGCGCGCCGATCCAATGATCGTCGAGATCTAACCCGGTGTGGAAGTGGCAGACCCCCCCCCTCCTATTTTGTTTTTGTGTGTGTGTGCTTCCATTCCCCGCGCCACCTTATTAACCCATTGTCCGTGTGGCTGACGTATGTATGGTCTGGACTCTTTGGGATCACACTGTGCGGAGGTGGAGAGCTCGTACTGCAGCTCGTCTCTGTTCGCTAGTCATGCTGGCATGGAGTCATGTCTCATAGCTTGTGGATCGTGGATCATGTCAGATCCCCGCCGATCACTCACGCACGCCGGCTTCTCTCGGCATCTCACCCCTCGAGCCAACCCTTGAGCCAAGGTAGGCGCCGGCCACGGCGGTGGCGCACAGGCTTGCCCGGCCACCAGGATTGCTGTACAATTCCGACAATGAGCAGGAAAGGGAACAGGTCGAGGCAACCTACATGACTACAGTACGAACTACGAGGTGAGGGTAAACGTGGGTTATGCGGGGTGCGCGATGAGTCGGGGAATGAGGACTCAAGCCTCTTGCGCCATCGCGCCATCGGCCGTTGACAGTAATCGCTTTCTCACCTCAGAAAGCCCTGTCGCATCATCGGGAGCGTGTTCCTACTCCGCCTGGGAATCATTACATGCTCATGTCTCACCTGCGAAACCGAGCTGCCAAGCGCCAAGCTCGAAGCTCGAAGTTGGAGGCGACGCAGCCGGCGTTCCAGCACAAACTCGCACCGCCGAGCCCAGCTGTCGGAAGGTCGGAAGATCGGAAGTATCCCGGAAGCTGATACTGACACTAATACAGCGCGCTCGCCCCTCGGCCCCCGGATAGCTTCATCACCGAATCATCCGGCAGGACGATGCGCGTGGGCGGCGCCACCGCGGAGGAGGGTGTGAGTCGCTCCTGAATGTGCCCGCGGTCCGTGGGAGCGCGCAGCGCGCAGCGTAAGCTAGGCCAGGATGAGCACATCGGGCCGAGCCAGGACATGTGTTCGATCAGTACTCTATATGTGTATATGACGCGAGACATTGCATCGAGGCAGGATCAGAGGTCGCCGTCAGCCACGACCGACGGTGCATTCCCCGAGCCTGAGTTGTAATTACCTCGCGTTATTGCTGATACTCAACATGATCAGTGTGATGACGAGAGCATGGCGATTGGTAGCTGACCATCAGACTGATGAAGGGATCTGTTATAACCGTATGTTGCCAGCACCCGTAGACTGTGTAACTGTATCTCGGACCCGAACTCGCCAGTACTCGCCGCCAGTTTCTATTCCAGTCCCCACAGCCCTACATTTCGAGCTGCAGTGCACCTTCCCCATGCGACGAACACAGGCGGGTCAGAGGCTCGGAGATTGGTGGTCGGAGGTATTCGAGGTATCCCACAATTGTCTCTTGGACGTGTGCCACCAACCTGTTGCCCTGTTGCCCGGCCAAGTGGCACGGAATGTGGCAACCGAATCCAGCGCGAACCGGAAACGAACCGTAATTCCACCCGGTCCTCGTCAGCCAGCAGCAGAGTCAAGAGTTGGAAGTCAGCGTGCTCCAGGGCGAGATAGGGCGAGATAGGGGTCCAGACTGGCAGCTCGCCGACGAGAGACTCTTGGCCATTGCTTCTAGGCTCTGGCCCTGTGGTTTCTGACCGTTAGCCGTTGGCGCCGTGGTGCGGAATGTGGGGCGGCGGGCGGCGCCCAATGCTGTGGGCGACAAGTTCCGGCTGGGAACAGAGCACACCAGGACCCAGAAGTACAGTAGCACAGTACTTGCGTTGCCACAGACTCATAGGTTCAGGATGTGTCGTCCCTGGGGGCCAGATCACATTCCGCAATGACCTGACCAAAGAGTCAATTGTGCCGCGAGGCCATGCGTATGGAAAGTCGGTAGTCGGCGGTGAGGAGGCAAGAAATCTGCACCCCCGTCACGCACGATGAGATGCAGGATGGGATATGGGATGCAGAGCACGTCTCACCCTGTTGGACAGTGCTGGTGCACGCGACATTGCATGCATGAGGCAGCTCGCTTGGGCAGCGCAGCTCGGCAGCGATGTCGGCACGCGCACGGCTAACAGCCACCGTCCAGTACGCACAGCGCGCACAGAACACGACGGCTCTGGCAATTTGTTTGACAGCGAGCACGCTAGGTCGAGTATAGATAGTATAGCAGGCGCTAGCGGTAGTGGAGCCCTCTCTCCTCCCTCTTATGCCCACCCTCGCTTAATACCAACGACAAGCTGCCAACAAGGCTTGCAGGTTGTAAGCTACACGCACACCGACCTCGACAGAACAAGAGATCCAATATCCAACAGAGTTGCGCCGCCACACTAGTCCTCGTCCGCCAGCACCTCTGCACCCCCATCCGGCCTCGCCTTGATCAACCACATCTTGGCATCCAGCATCTAGCATTGCCGCTCGCATTGGTATCGACACGAGCGCACCAAACGTTACCTGCACTGCTAACTCCCAATATCTGGGCAGCTGGAACTATCATCGACGCGTCGTCATCAGCCGCCATCTTCCAACCCTCGTCCCTCGAGCCAGTGCACCACCCAGATCTCCCAGATCCCACTCACGGCCCCGATCTTGATCCTGTCCCCAATCTCCACACCGCTCCAGCGACCTCCATCCGTCATCCTGTGTATCTCGAGCGTGCCTTGCCCAACGCCCACCCACAAGACGGTACAGATAGCACCCCACTCATCGGCCACTCACCGGCCAAGCGATAAAGTCCGGATTGAGATTGGTACACTTTGGAGCGGCCCTCTCCCGTCTTCGGCTCCTGTCGCCTGACTTGACCCCTAGCATCGCCATTAGGTGCCCGCTCGTTGTCCGTCGCAACGAGTGCCCCGTCCCCAGCCCCATCTGATCTTGATCTCGGCCGATACATACACACCGCCTCGCGCTTCGCATCTCACCCGCGCCCGGCCCCTGAAGGTATCCGTTTCTTGTTCCACGTTTCTCGTTCTCCCCTCCCAGTGTTGAATCCCCCCCTACCCCTCCACCACTTGACCCGCCACCCCTGGTGCTCGTGGCTCTCGTAATCCTCGAGCTGTTCTTCTGCACCCAGACGATCAGAGCGCAGATCGCAGATTGCAGAACAGTATCGCGCATAGCGCAGCACGGACCAGCACGCGCCCGCACGACGCCGCATTCCTTCGCTCGTCCACTCATAAGCCATCAATCCGGCAAGTGGCCTGGTGGAGTCGGAGACATCTGCAACCCTACATACCTCGAGTACGCGGACAACACGCGTGAATCCGAGTGCCTGAGTCTGAACAAAGGAGAAAGACAAGCCAAGAGAAGGGCAAAGGGAAGAGACGACGTTCTTTTGGTGACGCGATTGGCCACGAAAGATGATCACAAACCATCATCCTGCTCGGACAAGTATTACTGCTGTCTCGGGCGGCGACGGCGGCGGGAGCGGAAGCGGCGGAAGTGGAGGTGGGGGCGAGGCGGGGAGCCGCATCGGACAGGCTGAGCGTGCGCCTCGTGCAAGTGATTCTCCATCTGTGTTTCGCTCAGACCTCAACGGCTTTCCGAGCTGGGAGCCCGCCAAGGCCAAGCTGCAGAACGCCGAGCGGGATGGGACAGACGGACAGATGATGATGAATGGGAATGGGGTGAGCTCCGCCAATGGCCTGAATGGGCTACACGGGCAGCAAGGTCTGCATCAGCATCAACAGTACCAACAGCAACAAGCCTTGGATGGCAACATGGGGACCAGCAGCAGCAACGGCATGTACACGGGCAACGCCGCCAGCGCCAACACGGCCGCTTCGACGGTCACGATGAGCAACAACGGTCACAGTCGCAGCGCCTCTTGGCAGCAACGGCCTGTTCGCCCGGGCCTTACTGGTCTCTCTGCTGGTGGCAGGGAGGGCGACACGCCACCGAGCACCCGCTCGAGCACGGGCTCGATCACGACGATTGCTACTATCGCGACCACAGCAACCCCAGCAGCGACAACGGACGCGCCGCCTCTCCCGAGCTCGCCCGGCGCGCGCACGGGCATGCACTCGGCCTCGCGATCAATGGCAACCACCTCGCCTCTGTCCTCGCCGAAGCCGTCTGCCCATGTACCTCTCATCAATCATCAGCACCACACTACCCACACCCCACATCCCGTGTCGACTTTGGAACCCGACCGCGCGCCACTGTACGCGCCGGCGGCTCAGGCACACCAGGTTGCACACCCAAAAGCATATGCGCAAACCCACGACGGTAACCCCTCCAACCATCCTCTCCCCCGCCAGAACCAGCAGAGTCTCGATCTCCAGCATCAGCATCAGCTTCAGCATCAGCACCAGCATCAACAACCATCGCCTCAGCATCAGCCTCAGATCCAGTTTCAGCATCAGCATCAGCCAGAGCATCAGCAGCAACCCCATCGCCAGCAGCTAGGGACCTCCCCTCAGGTGCCGCGGCGGATGGTTCCTCCCCTGTTTTCTCCATCATCGTTTCATCAGGAGCAGCACCAACAACAGCTCCAGCAGCAGCAACAAGGTTTTGCTGCCAATTACTGGGACCCTGCTGCTATCGGCAACGCGAATTCCACCGCGGGCAACAGCGGCATGACGATGTCCTCAGCAGGAACAGGCACATCCTGGACTGCCCCCGGCGGCGGTGCTGGGGGTGGACCCCCCGATGATGAGCATCTCGTACCTGCCCGAGCACCGGGCATGTCCATGTCCATGCAGCCGCCCCCGTTCTCGTCGCAGCCGAAGCGTCGGGCAAGCGTCGCTGTTGATAATTTGGGTAGTGGTGGTGGAAGTGGAGTAAATAGTGGTGGTCTCATCAGTGGTGGAGGCGGGGCTGAATCCCGTCCTGCATGGCTGCCGCCGTCGTCATCCTCTGCGGGTCGCTCGTTTTCCGTATCGCCCACTACGAGCACCCACACCATCAACAACACCACCACGACTTTTACGACGGGCGCATACGTTACACCACAAGGACAAGGACAAGGACAAGGACATGGAGCGGGCCCCCCCGGATCTGGCCCACTGCATGGTGCCCAGCCTGCCCAGAGTGCCCAGATATCCCAGATCTCTCCGCCCGCGACGGGCACCGCCCCGTCAGGTCCGTCAGGCCCGCCAGGCCCGTCTTCAGGATTGCCATACCAGCATCCGACACCGAAACACACCCGTTCGATCTCGATCTCAAACCTTAGCCAGACTGCATCTGTGTCGGGAGCAACACACCAGCAGCAACAGCAGCAGCAACAACAGCATCAGCAGCAACAGCTTGCACAGCTGGAAGGGGCTGGAGCAGACGGCAGCAACTGTGACATGACGACGATCCAAGCCGCTGCCGGTCTGGCCCCTGGACTGCCGGCATCGAGCATGTCGAGTGCAGTATCTCCGAGGGGGAAGCACTTTACGGACAACGGCACCGGATCTGGCTCGCATCCTCTTCATCATCACCAGCAGCAGCAGCAACAAGCTCCAACCCCTCTCTCCTCCACCGTCGTCTATTACGATCCTGCTCTTCCTCCTCTGCCGCCACCGTCGGCCCCATACACCGCATCTGTGGGCGCTGGTGCATTGCAGGCACAATCACATGCTGCCGCAGGTGCCCACATACTCGACATTGCTCCTCTCCCAGAGTCCATCGAGGCCTCCATCATGGGCTCGTCAACTTGCCTCCTTACAAACTCCTCTTCTTCGGGAGGAGGCGACCCGACAACATCTTATTCCCCTCATAACGGCTCGTCGTTCAACAGCAGTAGCAGCCCCAACCACGCAAACTACGCCAACAACAACCATCACCATCACACCCCTCCTGCGGGCCTCACCTCTGCGTCGGCGCACCAACTTTCCTCGACACCATCATCCACCATTTCCGCCCAACACAACTTCAACCCTGCCGTCCCCAACCCGCAGTTCCCGCCTCTCAACACAGGAGCTCCCACGTCAGACCCACTCGCACAGGGGCCATCCCAAGATTTCGGAGGCTGGCGCCTCGCAGTTGACCCGACCCCCTTCACCTCCGGCCTCGAGGGTATCTCAGGCCTTCCTCTCGACGTGTATCACGCAACGACCGCCGTCGGCGGCGCGCCGCCGCCGCCCTCGCTTGACATGAATCGCGATCCCAGCAGCTGGGGTGCCGTCCCTATATACGAGGAAGAGGTGAAATTGGTGAGTAGATTGGGGAGATGGGAACGCGCGCTGGGAGATGGCGTCTTATACTCGTGATGGCCCGAGTGCGCGCGCAGTGATTGGCGTTGAACGTGCTTCGTCAAGCCGGCGATGTTTTGCTATCGCTCGGCTTCTGCGTTCTTTGCGCCGCGCGCCGTTGGCCCTGGCGAGAATCCACATGGGCGCCAGCATTGTCCTCCCTCAAGTGGCAAGGACGAAGGAATTCCGTCATGACTGTGTCATGGAGTCGATTGTTGGAATAGGGCATGTCCCTCAGTCTGACGCAGTGACCGCCTCTGCACCCTGGTCATGTCTCGCATGTCCTTGGTTGCTGAGAATGACCGGAGACATGCCAACGCCACCGGCAAGTTCCATGGAACGCGCATTTCATACTTGCAGGCAGACACATTTTGCTAACCACCTTCAGCTTGACGGATATCTTGCCGAACTCATCTCCCTGATGGAGCCGTTTGCGCTGACCCCGACAAATCCTTTCCCTCCACCGCCGCCGCCGTACTTGCATACGCGCCTCTCTCGCTTGGGGACGCTTGTTCGGGAAACGCTTGCGTCGTTGGAATCGCGCTCACAGCCACGACTCGATTCTGCATTCTCGCTGCCTCCTCCAGGAGACGCAAAGGCGTCGGAAGCTGAGCGCGAGATGTCCATGATCCGCCGCCGTCGTCTGGAACTACAAGAAAAGGCGGCCGCCAGCAAACGCGATCTCGCGCCAATGGTCCGTCCGCGTCCACCGACAATGGCAGCACAGCCGTACCATCTCGACCGTGCGCCGTTGGCAACTCGTCCGATGCGCGACGCGTGGCGCTGTGTTGGCTGCGGTACGACCCACACGAATGTGTGGTGTGATGGACCTGACGGACCGCGGAGTCTGTGTGAGAGCTGTGGAGATCATTACGACCGCCTCGTGCGGAAGCGCGATGGTGGCGATGGCGACTTTAGTGCCGTGCCCCAAAATCCGAACGGCATGATCGGTCTCGGCCCATAGTCGATCATGTCTAGAACGGATCGACAGGTCGCGTACCATGACGCGACACTCTCTCCTCGTCCTTGTGACGAACCTGCGATCGAAATTGGACGCTGTGGGGTTGTGTTGAGGGCTCGACGCCCACTCCACCCCCGACCGCCGCTCGCCCGTCAGTGACTGGCTTCGCGCCTCACCTTGCTTTGGTTCGCCACGATACATTCCGCGTTATGGCAACCCTCTCCGTGTTTCGCAGGCGCGCAGCGCGCGCTCGCATGTCGCGTCTTATCGTCCATCCCGCCCACCCAAACGTCAAGAAACAACAATGAACAGTAGATACCCGCGTGTATGTCCCACCCTCTCAGGCAATACACGCACCACGCCGAAAACGGGGCGTGCCAGTCGCGCGTTATGAGATGCGCAGACGCTCCGATCCAAGCCCCAAGCAGTTTCTCAGCCCTTCCCGCAAGTTGTAGCTTATCTCATGTGACCCTCTCGCAGAGCAAGAGGTAGTTCCGGATCGGTTCCCTCGTACATTATTTCATTTCTGCGGTATTTTATCACCATCGTCTCCATTTTTCGTTCTCGGCGTTCACCACCAACCAAGAACAAGACCTCATACGACGCTTAGAATGTGACATTATGCCCATGAAGGAAGCAAGAGTAGAAAGGAGAACAGAGCGCAGACGAGAGAAACAAGTGGAGAGCAAAGTTGGGAGTTGGCGGTGAAGGCAACGGGCAACACTGGCTCCTGAGGTGGCTCAGTTTCTGTCACTGGGATCCAAACATCAAACATTCATATCACATATCACAAGCACTATCTAATTCTCCTTCAGGCGTACTGTCATCGCTACTTTACTTGGCGCCCTTCTTGTACCACTCGAGGACCATGTCTCCCGCCCTGATGCCCGACTTGACCGCGCCCTCCATGTAACCCTGGTGGTCGGGGGCGTTCTCGGTACCGGCAATCCAGAGACGGTCGACCGACTTGCCACGGGCGTGGAAATAGCGCATTCCGCCAGCGGGGAGGAGGGAGACGGGCGCGCCGTCGTACTCGTCGTTCCAGAGGTGCTCGAGCACCTCGACCGTGTTCTGCGCCTTTTCCTTGCTCTTGAACGCAGCCGCAACGACGTCAATCACCTTTTGCTGCCGCTCGCCCTCGGGGAGGTCGATGTACGCCTGTCCGCGGCGACCCGCAAGGAAGGCGGTAAGCGATGGGGCACGCGGCTTGGGTCCGTCGCCATCGTGCGAGCCGTCGCTCGTGTCCATCACGGTGGTCACGTACTCTTCCTTGTCGCCCGAGCTCAGAGCGATAATCTGCCCAACGTACCCGTCCTCGATCCACCACGCCTTGTCGTAAATGAGGCACACCTTGACCATCGTGCCGTTGTACGTGCGCGAGTAGCCCTGGCGCTGGTGGATGGGAAGCTCGGGAGTAAACGCAATCTTGGTGTACATGCCCGGCGGGATGGCGAGGACGAGGCCGTCGGCCGAGATTGTCTGGCGCTCGCCCTTTGGCGGCTGATAAGTGACCTTTACGCCGTCGTCGCCCTTTTCGATCCGCGTCACCGGGTGTTCCAGCTTGACCTCGACCTTCTTCGCGAGGTATTCAGACATGCCCTGGTTGCCGTTCCTAGTGTGCTGGTACTGCCCGCCCATGGACGTCGACGAGTGGACTGCGAGGAAGCCGTCTGCATGTCAGCTGCTGTCTGAGGTTTTCTTGTATACGTACCGGCAGCCTTAAAGTGCACGAGGTACTGGAGGAACGACGAGTCTGCGAGGTCGGCTCCGACGGTGGTGCCGGTTGCGACCTCGAGGATGGGAATCATAAAGTCGGGGATGCCGATCGACTTGAGCCCCGCGAGCGCACTCATCGAGTCGAGGCGCTCCGCGTCGGGAGTGCGCATCGGGTCGACGACATCCACGTCCTTGAGGTAGTGGTCGACCAGCTTGCCGAGCAGCGGGAGAGGGTCGAGCGCGGACTCGAGGGCCTTGCCGATGGACGCGAGGTCGAAAACGTCGATATCTTCTGCTTCCGGGCGTTCCATCTCGCCCGCTATAGACTGTTAGCCTGATGACATCGCAGAGAGCAAGCTTTAAACTCACGCATCGAGATGGGCTTGCCGTCGACGAGCATCACCGTGTTGCCAGCGAGCTGCGTCTTGATGATGGTGTTGCCCGCCTCCTTGGCGAGCGCAGTGACAGCCGGCTGCGAGTGCTCGTTGAGCCACACGCCGCCAAAGTCAATCCGGCCCCCGTTCTTCGTGTCGACAGTGTACGTCCGCCCGCCTACCTGGAAATGTAAGCTGCTGCCTTGTCGCAAATACTCACGCGGTCACGGGCTTCGAGCACGAGGACGCGCTTGCCCGCGTCCTTGATCTTGCGCGCGGCATTCAGGCCAGCGAGGCCAGCGCCGACGACGATGATGTCATAGTCTTTCGCCATTGTGGGTGTCGTAGTGATGGGGTGTTGGAGTTTGGGAGTGAAAGGTGTTGGGAGGTCAGTTGTCTAGACTGGGGATGTCGTTAAAGCACGCTCTGGTGTCTCCTCTTTATATGTCGCGATGCAGGCGTTCCCACGACGTCGTCGCCTCGATCGTCGCCTGGGGCCTGGGGTGATGGTCTCCATTGCGCCGGCTTGTTCCCACGTCAACGCGAGTAAGTTTTGTGGTACAAACGTCAATTATCGGTTTGGCGGAGCGCAGTCTCCATCATGATGCGGGTTACGGTACACAAATCAGTTAGTTTGTGTATGATGTGGTTCCATTTGGTGTTGCCGGCATCCCGGTAGAGTGGGTTTATGCGCACCGGCGTACAGGGGTGGGAGCGGTCACGGGCTTGCATGTCCGTTTGTCCATTCCAGGTCGGTGGGGGGGATGGGAATCGGTGGACAGGGAATGCGGAGTATGGGAATCAGTGTGTGTGCCCGACAGACAGAGTCCGATGGCATAGTGCGGGATATCGGTAGCGAATACGTAACAGAAAACCGACATTCTGCTGTAGTGTGGACGGAACGATGGCCGGTGGAGCGGAGGACAGAGCGCGGAGTGCGGAGCAGACGAGTGGGTTAGTTGGCAAGTAGCAAGTCGGTTTGGTCCATATGTGACGCGTGTGACGCATGGGGTGGGCACAACCAGAGCCCATAGTCTAAGGTGCTGGGCGCGCCTGGGCGACCACCATTCGGAGACCGAACCTGAGACTACGGAGCTGAGACTACGGAGATGCATGTCCGCGAATACACGGAGCTGCATACATGTCCGTGCCATGTCCGTGTCGCGCGGCCCCCGCATGGCGCCCTCAGCCAAGCTTTGCTAGCTTTGCTAGCTCTGTTCGCCTCCTGTCTTGCTCCTCCATCATGGGTAACGTTCTCTCGCTCGCGCCGCATAAAGAGCCAGACTCCTTCACGCTCATATACTGCATGCATTGATACACTGGTTGTTCTTGGTTGCACAACTTAGGCGCCTGTCCGGATGTCGGTCGCGCCGCCGGACTGTTGTCAGTGTCTGGTAGGGTGTGTCCCACTGGGATGAAGAAGCAGGAGGGTGGGGTATCACGGGGAGCGTGGGGTGTCTTTGCGGAGAGAAGAACGTCCAGCGACGTTCATTCCCAACCCATTCAGACCGGACTCAAGAGCTTTTACAGGCAACTCTGCCGCGGAACATTATCCGTAGACCTGGGTCTGCCGGCGGCCCACTCTCCCACATACTCTCCACTACCCCCTCCCTCCATCTCACACTCCCATCTCCCAGCGCACTCAGCACTCACCATGATCGCCTCAATTTCCCGCTCCGTCATCTCCGGCCGGTGGCGGAGGTACGCGGGCGCCTCAAAGTCGAGGTAGTCGTACGGCTTCTTCGAGGCCGGGTAGAGGGGGATGAACTTGCCAGAGGAGACGGTGACGGACTGCGCGGACGAGCCCGAGTCCGAGCCCGACTTGGCGGAGAAGGCGGCAAAGTCGAAGCCCTCGGGCGCGAGGGGGTGCGCGGCGGCCTTGTGCGGCGCTGTTGTTAGCTGTATCTGGATGGGCAGTTGGGCAGGTTGATTGGTGGGAACGGCGGGCGGCGACTGGCGAGCGCGTGGACGCGTGGGGAGGACACCACTGTGAGATGTTCGATCGATGGCACAAGGACGGCAAGTGGAGGCGCGGAGTCTCGCACGATGAATGGCGATGATCGCATGCGCCGGTGGCGCACGAGCCAAATATTCTCCACGCGCTCCACGGTGCACCACAGGCCGGAGAACAGCTCCAATGGCAGTGCGCAGCGCCGACGGCGAGCACACACCCGTTGCGCTACTCTTCTTCTCGCGGTGTCCTGGTCCATCGCCCACCATATCGCTTATCGCTTCTGCCCGCGGCGCCGCATCTCGCAAAGTCGCGGCACGTCGTTGTCCCACATATCTGCTTTAGTGGATCACTCACAGGAAGGAAGGGAGCGCTTGCCGAGGAAATGAATCGAGGGCTTGCGCACAGCGGCGCGGAGGACAGAGGCGGCGTGCATGGCGGGATGGGTGGTGAGGGTGGACGATGAAAATGAAGATGGGTGAGCAAAACTGACACACAAAGCTTTGGAAGTAGTGGTTGTCAGGTGCCCCAGTCTTGGAGGAGCAGAGGAGGGGAGTGATGACGGCAGCCCCAACGGCGGCTGTAGCGGCTACGGTGGCTGCTGCGGTATTCCTGGCGGGCAAATGGATGGCCGAGCGACGCTTTGCGGGGGCACACGGGCGGAGATGCGCGGAGGTTGGGCCGAAAAAGACAGCAAATACGGGGGAGCAGCCATAGGCGTGCTGAGATGCCACTCCAGGGCGCCTATACACAAATGTTACGTGATTACCAACACGCGTTACTCACGCGCCGAGCATCCCGAATGCATTGCGCGCATCGCGCACATTGATGCCCCTCTCAATTTCGAAGCCACTCGACCGTTCTGACATCAACGCCAACCTCACAGCTTCCCTCTCTCCACTCCTCATCACCCCATCCATCACCCTTTCGCCACGCGCATAATCCAGCATGGCGGACTCTATGCGCGGTGCAAACAGCACCCAGGACACGGTATGATACACACGGGAGCATGGCTGACGGAAAGCGGTTCAAGGACAAGGAAGCGGCGAGTCTGCGGGAGACAAAGTTTCCGGCGCACTTCTCGGAGAAGGTGAGTAGCTTGGCTGGCGCGTCTGGGGCAAGGTAGTTTGCGGATATCGTTATGATTATCATCCGCTCTCACCTACCCTTTGCTCCTTCATGCTCGTGGCCATGGCTCACACACAGGTCGACCTTCGTAAAGTCAACATCTCGGTTCTTCGGCCGTGGATTGCCAAGCGCGTCACGGAGCTTCTGCCCGTCGAGGACGATGTGGTCGTCGAATATGTGTA
Organism: Apiotrichum sp. Y4204; assembly: GCA_025531455.1. Lineage (NCBI taxonomy): Eukaryota > Fungi > Basidiomycota > Tremellomycetes > Trichosporonales > Trichosporonaceae > Apiotrichum > Apiotrichum sp. Y4204. Next base: position 508,475 of record JAMYHL010000028.1, read on the forward strand.
CAGCATGCTTGAGGAGTCGGACAAGCCGGTGAGTGCTCTATGAGTGGCCGACAGGAAGGAAGGTTCCCCGACGCGTAAGAACTGGTCGTACGGCGGAGGTGTAGGCCGGCTGAGAAACCGGATGGAAACAGTCGCCGCGCTTGCGACATGGACCGACGCGTGATGGTGCGCAATAATCCGCGAGGCCATGGCTCACATGGTGGAATCGAATGCGACATACCACTTGTGGACAATGTTGCGGACATCGCCGACCAGACTCATGGTGCCTCAATGTTCACGACCTGGCTGCGACGAGCTGAACTATGGAAGCAATGGCCCATGGAGCGGCGGGTCATTGGCTTGTTCCGGTTCACCTCCAGCTTTTGTTTGCATTACTTGCATTCATCTGCAAGCCATACGTCGTCCTCTGGTCGCCGTCGGCCTCGCCGCCTGCACCTCATCTCCTGCGTTTCCAATAATGTCCAATTGCGGACGTACCTGATCCAGAGACGCTGGATACCAAAGATGTCTGAACCTGTTTCGACCTTCGTGTCCGGGGTTGAGGGCTGGGCACAGCCCTCAATCTTGACGCCACGGTGGCGCGCCCAGCTGACAAAACGAACAGGGGCTCTTTCAGTCTATGAAACAGCCTCTCGGTGTTCTCTGCCTTCTGCGTTACGCTTCACTGACACGCCCAGATCCCCGACCCGCGCAAGATGCAAATTGCCCTGGCCGGTTTCATGAACAAGTACGGCGCTGCGGCATTCATGGATGAGCTGTGGAAGCTGCTCCTCTCGGCGCAGCAGACTGTCGGCGGTGTGCCCGCCGAGTTTATCGAGGCGAAGAAGAAGGAGCTCGAGGCACAACAGCGCGCCGGGCCGCGTGATCCGCGCGAGCTCGACTCTCAGATGCGCGCGCGCGCCGAGCAGATCGGTTTTGACCGCAGGGTAGGTGGAAAGCTCTTACTGTTGATCTCCTCATGTTGACACGCAGGACGACCGCAGGGACCGTGGGAGGTTCGACGACCGCGGCGGTCCTGGGCGCGACAGGGGCTGGGGCCGTGGTGATGACCGCGGCCGCGGCGATTGGGACCGCGGAGACCGGTACGGCGACCGCCGGGGTGGCCGCTTCGGGGGTGACCGGGGCTACGCTCGGGAGCGCGACAGCGGCTGGGGTGGACGCCGTGATCGGGAACGTGAAGGTGGGCGAGGCGATGACCGCCGCGAGCCGCCGCCGTTCCGCCGTTCGCCCAGCCCCCGTCGTCGGCGCGAGTCGCCCCCGCCTCGTCGTCGCGACGATTCGCCTCCGCCCCGCAGGAGGGACGACCGCAGGGGTGAGTCCCCGCGCCGAGGTGACGACACACCCCCGCGGCGCCGGGAGCCGCTCCCCCGCCGAGGCGAGTCGCCTCCTCGTCGCAGGAATGACTCGCCGCGTCGCCGCGATGATACGCCTCCCCGCCGAAGGGACGACACGCCTCCCCGCCGAAGGGACGACACGCCTCCCCGCCGAAGGGACGACACGCCTCCTCGCCGACGGGACGACACACCCCCTCGCCGCAGAGATGACACTCCCCCTCGCCGCCGCCAGGACACTCCGCCCCGCCATGACGACGACACTCCCCCTCGCCGCCGCGAGGATTCTACACCACCCCGTCGTCGTGATGATGACACACCCCCGCGCCGAGAACTAGCTGACACTCCTCCCGCTGAGCCGCGCCGTGAACGCGAGCGTGAGCCTCGCGACAGCGACCGCGTCCGGCGCCGCTCGCCCTCGCGCAGCCGCTCTCCCTCGCGCACGCGATCTGCCATGCGCTCCAGGTCGCCGGAGAAGAAGCCGAGTGAGACTGGAGGGGAAAGCACTACTTCTCGTCGCAAGAAGGTCGAAGGGCCGCTGTCGCGCAGCAAATGGGCGTAAGTATGTGCAGTGTCATGTAGCTATGTGGGCTGGTGTTTGGTGTTTCGTGTCTCGCGGTGCGCGTAGGAGAGATAAGGCGATGAGATGGATGTGATGCGATGTCATACGGCATGCCGCGCCGTCTCTCGGCATGAACGATGTGCGAGATCGATCTTGCCTGAAGCGGTGTGCATTATGCAATATGAGCCAAAGAGTGCGCGAGTAAGATCTCCGATCTCGATCTGCAGCAAAAAAGGTCGCCTCAATGAATGCTGTGAACTTTGACCCAAGTGGAGGGATAGGATACACAGCGGCGAGTGGCCGGAACAGCCAGGTCCGCGCCAGAAGCAATGACTAGGGGGATCTCGGCCTCGGCTGAACCGGTATGCACACCCCACGTCGCCGCGTGCCTGCAACCGTATAATTACTTGGGGGGAGGTCACGCTACGGGCCACAGGCAACAGATAGGTTTGACTCCGAGCCGAGGTGGATGTGGGAGCGAGAGCACTGGGACATGGACATAAAGTTTCTGGAGGTGGGTTTTGTGAATTGCTTTCTCTCCCGGCCAGGACGTGTGTTTCAGACGTTTCATGTTTGGGGTCACTGGAGGGGAAGCGATCGCCAGCGCCCAGGGGGAGGGGAAGCACGGGCACTGGGGACCAAAACGGCCAGGGTGGGACCAGGGTTGCCAGGGTTGGAGAGTTGGAGACCAGCAAGCCCAGCAAGTCCAGCGCCAGCTGAGCACCGCGGGGCTGAGTGTGTGCATGCATGGTATGCAGTCCAGGAGCTGAGAAGCGGACAAGGTGAAGCTGAGACGATGTACGGCCTTCCAGCTATTGTCGTCGTCTACCGTAGTTTGGGTCGCGGGAAGCCCCAAGCCGGACACAGCGACGGCGATGGCGCCGGGGTACCGGGGTGTGGGGGTGCGACATGCCACACACTCGGCACACACGTCTCAAGCTGAGTGTGCGCTGTGCGCTGTGCGCTGGACTGTGCTTCTCGTCGCTGTGTATAGTCGGTATCACAGCTAGACAGTCTCGCAGTATCTTAGGTTGGATGGTATCATTCTAGTCTGGGTATCACAGTGCCATCGACCTCAGGAAACAGCCTGGTTTCCTGGCTGAATGGGTCTTCACGGGCTGTACGGGCTCGCCTCGATCTCGTCCTGCTGTCTTGCTGTTTTGAGTCTGCCAAGCCACTGCACGCCATGCACGCCGGCAACGCCAGCAAGCCAGCAGGGGAGGCGACGGGCGTCCCGTGTACACACGGACAACACAGATTGCACAGAGCAGCTGGCAGCTGGGCCGCACGGGCTGTGCTGGCACTGACGCAGAGAGGGGGGGTCGGTTGAGGTGACACTGGCATGCTGGCACTGAGACTGGCTGGTGCTCGGGCTCTTTGTGTGTGTTCTGGCGCTCCGTCTCAAAGCTTATTTTTCAGACACTGGGACAGCGAAAGAGGACGAACTGGCGACAGCGCAACAGGGCCAGGGGGGGATGATTTGTCCTGTCGTGTCCTGTCGTGTGCAGGAGTCAGGCATGCAAGCAACAGGCAGCAGGGGCGATTATGCAGACTTGGAACAGAGAGAAAATGAGAGAAATGGGAGAAGAGAGGGAGGACAGAAGGGGAGAGCCATTATGAATGTCCGTCCCCCTTGTGTATCCTTTGAGCTCACCACCATTTCCGCCCTCTCCACCACCACAGCAACCGCCATTGTCCACCGCCGTTTCATCCTATACTTTTCTTTTTCTTCTTCTCTTTCTCTTTCTCTTTCTCTTTCCATTCGGCCAACCCATTCCTCTCCTTCACTCTTCTTCCCCCACACACACTCCCCCTCCCTCGTGCCCCTCAGTGCTGCTGATACATCGCGCGCCCCACGACACCGTTCCCGACTCGACTTGCGATTTCGCCCCGTCCTCAACTACCACCACCACATCACCTCCGCTTGATTCTTGACCTTCACCTTCTACCCATCACAACACTTCTATTCGCACCCGTGTCGCAGCTTGCTTGCTCTCCGAACCACATATTCATACCCGTACCCACCCTCCTTCACACCCGACCCCCTAGCACGACCCCACACACCCACCACCCCAGCTACCCTCCACCATGCCGTCCATGAACGCGTCCAATATCCCCTTCAACGTGTCCGAGCACTACAAGGTGCACGAGGTGATTGGCGAGGGCGCCTACGGCGTCGTGGTGTGAGTCTGCCGGCAGGGAGCGGGGGGACAGCGGGCGCGGACAATGTCAATGACAATGACCATGGGCGAGGTGGTGTTGGCTGGCGGTACTCGATGTCTCGAGTGCTTAGACACAAAGACAATAGACCACCCTCTCAATTATTGTTCTTGCGCGGTCATGCTGGTGCCGCACCCCCCGCTCACTTTCACCAACTCAGTACTCACTCCAGCTCGGCGGTACACATTGCGAGCGGGACAAAGGTCGCCATCAAGCGCATCACCCCCTTTGACCATGCCATGTTCTGCCAGCGCACGCTGCGTGAAATCAAGCTTCTTCGTCACTTCCGGTACGTGCGGCATAGAGCGAGGGAAGACAGATATGTGGCGAGCTCGTCGGTTCGCGGAGACGAGGCTGTCGCATCAGGCTCGCTTGAGACTGGCGCCCGAGACTCGGTCGGCGCCGTCTCTCGCGACCCTGCCTGACGAGGCATGAACGCAGCACAGTACTGACCTCCCAGCCACGAGAACATTATTGCCATCCTCGACATCATCGCGCCGCCGAGCTACGAGCAGTTCCACGAGGTCTATCTTGTTCAGGTACGTAGCTCGATCGATTGTCGGGAACACGGGGAGGCTGGGCGCCGCGCGGTGCGGTGCCTCTCAACCATTCTATCGGTGATGCCACCTGGAAAGGTGGCGACGCCCCTACAACGTCCCCTCTAGGGTGACCCCACACGAGGGCCCTCCCGCGCTCCCGCACCCATTACTCTGTCCCTTCCGAGCCCCATTCGTCCTTCGGCGTACTGACCTGCATAGGAATTGATGGAGACCGACCTGTAAGCATTGTGGCGCCACACGCTGGACATCCACTAACCTCTAGCCACCGCGTAATCCGCACCCAGGAGCTCAGCGATGACCACTGCCAATACTTCCTCTACCAGGTGAGTGTTACGGCGTGTCCCAGCCTGCACGCGTGCTGGTGTTGGTGACGCGCGCAGTGGATAGCGTCATCGACGAAACAATTTCCGCAGCAGCTGCTGACCGTAGACCATCCGAGGACTCAAGGCCCTCCACTCGGCCAACGTCCTGCACCGCGACCTCAAGCCCTCAAACCTCCTTCTCAATGCCAACTGTGATCTCAAGGTGAGCACATGCCGCGTTGCGCACGGAACTGTCCGGCGCTGGAAGTTGAACTAGGGGATCGATGAAATCGACATTGATCTCCGCCAACATCCGTAATCTACGTAGGCCCGATACTAACCTCAGATCTGTGACTTTGGCCTTGCCCGCTCGGCCGCACTCCCGCCTCCTGACGCCGGACCCAATGGCGGCAACGGCTTCATGACCGAGTACGTCGCGACACGTTGGTACCGTGCCCCCGAGGTGATGCTCTGTGAGTTGCTTTTTCCCGACTCCAACTTATGTCAGCGTTCCAGGAGTACTCGAAGGCAATTGACGTCTGGTCGGTCGGCTGTATTCTTGCAGAGATGATCAACGGCAAGCCGCTTTTCCCCGGACGTGACTACCACCACCAGCTGTCACTCATCCTCGAGTGCCTGGGCACGCCGACGATGGACGACTTCAACGAGATTACGTCGTCGCGTTCAAAAGACTACCTGCGTGCGCTGCCCTTCCACCGCCGCCGCGACCTGCGCGAGATGTGCCCCAAGGCCAAACCCAACGCACTCGACCTCATGCGCAAGTGTCTCACCTTTTCGCCCCGCAAGCGTATCACTGTCGAGCAGGCCCTCGAGCACCCGTACCTGGAGCCGTACCACGACCCGTCGGACGAGCCTGGAGCAGAGCCTCTCCCGCCCACGTTCTTCGACTTTGAGAACCGCGGGTCCCCGCCCTCGCGCGAGACCCTCAAGCGTGGGTATCAAACACAAAGCACATTTCTGACAACAGGCCTCATCTTTGCCGAGATCCAGCGCCCACTTGCGGACGCGTAGAGCCAGACCGCGATCTGAACATAGATGCACCAAGGAGCAAGACACGACTAACCAGAATGGAACGACAGATGACGAAGGAGGAGACGTATAGACGCGAAGCGCGTGCTCCTGTCCGGCTGCCGGCCTTCGCCGAGCACTGGTACGACACGCGCCGAGCCACGACAAGACTGCCCATACCCGCCTGTGCAGCGACAGAAATCCTTGTCTTATACCCCCGGGCCCGTCCCGCTGTATGCATTACGTTGACCGAAGCGCTCACGCAACTGACAGGTGCAAGCGCACGCATCGTGAAGCTGGCATCCGCCACCCACCAGATCGGCACGCGGAGATGGAGCAGAGGTGTGTGTATCGATGACCACAGTGCATGCTGAATACAAGTACTGATGAATCGGCAACATCAGCTGCCGCTAGACCTCTGACATGCTTATTGATGTGGGAGACGGTCTGGAGGAAGAGGGGCAAACGGACCCGGCGTCGTCTGTAGAAGAAGCGCCGTGAAGGAGGCAATGTCCGTCAAAAGCTGGAGCGCGGCCAGAGCACAGAGTCTACTCTCCGACATTGCATGGCGAACACGCGTAGTTGTTACCGTAGGCCGCAGGTTTGCAAGGCCCCTAGTTCAGCTCAAGAAGCGGGGCTCTTCCTTTCTGGTGCCGGTGTCCGTCCTGGTGTATTCTGCAGTGCTTCACTATCTCTCCCTGTCCTCGCATTTCATTATTCTGTCATCCACCAGCCCCTCAACACGGCCGGCGGGCCAAGCCCAACCTCCCGACCTGACACTGACAACGCGCGGGAGGCAGGCACAGTACTTGTCCGGCATTCTGGCTGCCTCGCGCCATTTTCTAGAGTTGTTACTGCATACCTCTACACATCTACATTCGACTCTCACTCGCGGTTCATGCCTTGGGCCGGACCGAGTACTTGTGCACGCACTCGAGGAACCAGCCCATGTCCTCGGGCTTGACATTGGGGGTGATACCGTGGCCGAGGTTGGCGATCCACCCGCCGCCGGCCTTGTGGAAGCTCGGGCACACGCGCGCGACCTCCTTCTCGATGCCCTCGCGGCCGCCGTACAGGATCGCAGGGTCAAAGTTGCCCTGGAGGTTGAGGCCGGGGCCGAGGAGCGCGCGCGCCTCGGCGGCGTCGAGGCCGGCGTCGAGGCCAATCGTGTCGTACTGGATCGCGTCCTTCGTGAGCAGGCGCAGCGAGCTCGGCGAGTGCACGCCCTTCGGGAACAGCGTCATCGGCACAACGGGGTGGCCGAGGTGCGCAAGCACGTACCGCACCTTGCGCGAGATGTGCACCAGGGGAGGAAGGGCAAACTCGGCAAACTGGTACGGGGTGAGCTCACCGGCCCACGAGTCGAACACCTGGAGCATCTGGAGTTAGTGGATTCCACGAATGCAGTAGAATGTGAGATGATAGCGCAGGGTGTGGCGTGGTGACAACATTAATGGCCGTGCACATTGATGCCATGATACTACACGTCATGCAACATGTTCCCCAGCCTTGAAGTATTGCTTCGCAACCACTCCCCAAACTTCCACTCACCTGAGCACCGGCCAGCACCTGTCCGATGAGAAGGTCGGCACAGACGTCCGCAATCTTGTGGAGGAGCGCCTTGGACTCTGCGGGCCACTTGTAGAGCCATCCCTTCGAGTTCTCAAACGTCTTGGAGCCGCCGCCCTCGCACATGTACGCCATGAGGGTCCACGGGGCACCGCAGAAGCCGATGAGGGGGACGCGGCCGTCAAGGCCCTTGCGCGTCATGGTGATCGCCTCGAAGACGTAGCCAAGCTCCTTCTGCACATCGACCTCGTCACGAAGACGCGAAAGGTCCGACGGCTGGCGGAGAGGAGCGGGAAGAACAGGGCCACGCTGGGGCTCCATCAGCACCTCGAGACCGAGCGCCTGGGGGACAACAAGAATGTCGCAGAAGATGATGGAGGCGTCAAGAAGGGGGTAGCGGTCAATCGGCTGAAGAGTGAGCTTGGACGCGAGCTCGGGCGTCTGGCAGCACTCGAAGAACGAGTGGTGCTTGCGGACCTCGAGGAACTCTGGAGCATTAGTGGGGTTGAGGGCAGGTGGGGGATATGACCAAGGTAATAGGAAATATGGGAGTAAGCAAGCACAAGCAAAACTGTCGACGACACGGTTAATGAGAGGATTACCTCACCGCCGCAGTCGTGACTCGACGTTCCGAAAAAAAGTAAGACATGGTGAGGTCGTGCCAATCGGAGGACATCTCTCGGATACGCGAGAAAGAGATAACTAAGTTTGTGCCACCTCTGTCGTAACAGGATAAGAGCACAGGGTGCAGGCTCGCTGTCAATGCCGTCGCGGCAGGCATTGTCTGTCGGTGTCCGTCTCGCCGTCGGCGCTGTCGGCGCCACAACGTCACACATCTCGAGCTAGCGATCCACTCCGCCCGAACCATTCCAAGACACAAACGCGCTAGGCGCGCCGACACCCCAGCTCATAGCCCGTCCCATTCCATTCCCATCATATCCCAAACCGCGTCAATGCACTTACCGGGGAGGTAGCGGCCGGCCTGGCGCATGACCCACACGGGGGCGCGCTCAGTCTCCTCGCCCCGCGCGGCGCGGAGGACAAGCTCGTTCTTCATCGGCGGCCACTTGACGTCGCGCCATGTCGCCGCGTTCTTCAGCTGGGGGATGGTGTAGGACATTTCTGTTTTTGTTTTCGAAGAGAAGGGGGCAGGGGGGGGATGATGGGAGAAAGGAGAGTTGTGGGACTTTGACGTCGAATGGCCGGGAATAGGATTCGGCTGCAAGGCCATCCCATCGGAGCCAGAAACCTCGGAAACTGCAGAAAAGCGGGAACAGCCCGGGCCACGCGACTGATTTCTCTCCCCCAGGATCTAAGTATTTTACACATTTCCACCCTTCCATAACGGCCATAACCCCTCTTGTCGCAAAAATCTCTGGCACGCGCGCGGTGATGTCTTTTGTCTCGCATGTCTCGAGCGCGACGAGCCGCTCGAGAAGCATGGGTACCGTAAACAAGTCCTGAGACGGGTCATAGTGCCATGATCCCTTTTTTTTTTTCTTCTGCTCTTCATCTCTCTAGACTCTGTGATCTAGCTCGATATCTCACGACACCTCGAGTATACGCCCGCCCAAGCCGTACACCCGGGCCCGACATCTGATCTGCCGAGGGCGAAGCTTCCTCTCAACGCGTCTCGTCGCTCGGCAAAGCGCGTACTCCACCCCCACTAAGTTCTTCCCGCTCTCTTCGTGTTCACCATGAGTACGATGTCCGCGACGTCGCCGTTCGAGCAGTTCAAACAGGTCATGGCGCGCGCGGGGCAGCTTCCAGATACCCTCGCCGCGGGCGAGGGCGAGGGCGAGGAGGATATGGACATTGACGAGGAGCTCGCCGCCCTCGCTGGGCTTGATGGCCCGCTGGACGAGGACATGGCGCCGACCTTGCCAGTGGTCAAGCCGCGCATTTTCTCACCGTCAACAGTGTCGACGGAGACGGACGACTTGCCGGCGACAGTGCCGACAGCGCCGACAGCGCCGACGCCGTCGCCAGAACCCCCCCAACCGCCGACAGCGCCATCGTCGTCCCTCCCAACACCAACACCCCCGCCCAATCAGGTCACAACCGTGATACCTTTTCGCGCACGGCCCTCATCTCTGAATATTTCCATTCCGGCGCTGCTCGATACGCAAACTACCACCCCGACAACACCGGCAGCAACCGTGCGGCCGCCGGTAGTACCCCAACTGCCGACAATAGCGAGTGTCCTGCAGCGCGCGGTGTTTCGCCCGACGGAAGCTCAGTCGACCCCGCAATGGATGGTGGCCCCGGCCGACATGACGACTCTGATGATGACAGGGCATTCGAGGCTCGCCACACAAGCACAAGTGCAGGGAGTTTCCACATTGTTGATCCCGTCTCCGGCGACAATGCACTCGAGCGTTCCACAGAGCGCCGCGCCGCGCCCGACAGAAGGTGCTGCGTCGAACACACAATACTCAATGCCTACGCCGTCCCAGGCGACAGCGCATCATATGGCTGCGTATTTGCCCCACCAGCCATCAGCGCCGCCTCCGATCGCAATGGCCATTCGTCCGCCGCGGTTCTGGACAGCAGCGACGATGGCCCCGCGGCCTGGCCTGACAGCGATGCCGATAACGAGACCGATGCCAAACATGATGGTGACACCCGCACAGACAACAAGGCGACCGGTGTCGATAGCGCCAACACCAGGTCAGTCACCGATCAGGCCACGCGCACCACGAACACTGTCCGAACCTCTCCAACCGAGCAGACCTTCGCCTGCACCTAAGGGCCGAATATCCATACTCTCGAGTTGCTCGACGACCCCGACGATCGAGAGCGAAGCCAGCGCACCAACGGCTTTGGGTGTAACGACGACGAGCGCGACAAGTTCGGCCAACACGACGGAAACTTCAAACATCACGAGGACAGCGGTCTCATCGGCTACAGGAACGGCAAGGGCGACGTCAATTCCACTGTACACGACGGTCAACGCGCGGAGACCACCAAGTGAAGGTAGTACAACGAGCACGGCAACCACCAACTCTCGCGAGAGCACGTCCGGCGGGAGCTCGTCGGATACGAATACGCCCGACACGCCGGTTTCATCACACGACCGGCTACCTTTGAAACTTCCCGGCGACAGTATCCAGGCTCTCAACATGATTGGAAGAGCGCTCGTCGACTACCAACACAAAACCGCGGAATCCTTGCATGAGAACGGGGTACGTGTCGGGTGCCATGATATTTAGTGCGATCATCATGTCCGCTTGTCCACTGGAGCATTGAGAGCTCACCCCTCCCAGCTGCATCAAGCGTTTCTTCAGGTTCATAAAGCTCAGCTCGACTCTGGTCGGAAGTCTATCGAAAGGGAAAATCAACTCGCTCAGGTCCAGGACGAACTCCAACTTACGAAAAAGACTCTGGCCGAGACGACGGCCGAACTCGCACGAACAAAACAAACCGCTGCCGGGACAACGGCCGAGGTACACGTAGCACAGTACCACCAACACGTAGCACAGTACCAACGCCTTGCAGCAGAGCGCGACGGACTCGCCGAAGCGCTCAGAACGTTGCTCGAAAAAAATCATAAGGCTGAACAAGATCGCAATGCGGCCCTGGCACACTGCAGCGCCGTCAAAACGAGGCTCGATAGCTTCATTGCAGCCCGTCAAGCTGCTGGACCTGGCGATCCAAATCGAGTCTGTGAAGGGAATATTGTTTGGCAACATTGCCCGCACACCTACGGACTCCGCAAGCGGCTCGCCGAGGAGAGGGAAAAAGCTCAGCTGGCAATGCAACAGCGAGACGACATCATGGCCGCTCTCAAAGCGGCTACGCAGCTCGATGCTGGGGAGGGCGCTGAGGGCTCTGCTGGGTTCAAGGCTGCTTATTCCCAACTAGGCGATTTGCTCAACGCAGCCATAAAGGAGACCACGCGGGAAAAGGCAAAATCCAATCTGCTCGCCGAAGAGCGCGACACGTTCATGCGAAACGGCGAAGCTGTTGCGGAACGGTGCGCGAAGGCCGAAAGTGAACTCCAACAGGTTGATGCGATGAGCCGCGCTGCCGTCTTCGAAGCTCACAAAGAGCGCGACGCGGCAGTCGAGCGACGCGATGCGACCCAGAAGGATTTTGATCGATTGCAGGAAAAGTATCTCGCTATCTTTTCCAACTTGGAGGAGACCGGTTCGTCTACCATTCTTTCAGCGCTCGGGCAGGTTGAATCGAGGTGTAAGGTTCTTGCCATGGAGCGTGATCACGCGATTCAAGTGCGCGACAGGGCCCTCGCCTTGTGTGACGAGCTGAAATCCCGACAGGAGGTCAGCGCCGCCAACGCGGCAACGGAGCATTCGCGGGCGTCCGCTGACGCTGAGCTTGCCACCGCTCACAGCAAGTGCAGCAGTCTCACCAAGGAGCGGGACGAGATGCGCGCAGACCTCACGAAGATTACCGCGGAGCGAGACGCTGCGGTGAGACAGTGTAACTCTCTGATGGTCCGACAAGCGGATCAGGTGGCGGAGCACGAGCACGCACTCGCCTTGGTAGCCGCCCAGCTCAAAAAGGCCGAATCTCAGCGCGACGAGGTGACAGTCGAGCGCGCAAATGCGATAGCCCGCAGCCGAATCGCCACAAACGAACGTGACAAGATCATGGAGGATTATCGACTTCTCATCGCCACACGGGACGAGGAGGCCGAGGAGCGCGAGGAACTCGTACGGCAGCGCGACGCGGCCGTCGCGAGGCGGAACGCCGCAATGGTTAAACACGACCTGATGGCGGAAAAGTACGATGTCCTGGTCGCGGAGCGGGAACGGGCGCTGATATCGCGGGACGATGCGATGATCGAGTTTGACGACTTGACGGCTTCCCGAGATGCGGCGATAATCGAGCGAGACCAAGCCCTTGGGCTCCGGGATGAGGCGAGAACCGCTCGCGACGAGGCCATTGAGTTGCGGAATACCGCAGTGGTTGAGCGGGATGAGGCCATCAAGCTGCGGGACACCGCAATTGTCGAGCGGGATGAGGCGAGAACCGCTTGCGACGTAGCCGTCAAGTGGCGGGATGCCGCTGTGATTGAGCGGGATGAGGCGAAAGCCGCTTGCGACGAAGCCATCAAGTCTCGGGATGCCGCAGTGATCGAGCGGGACGAGGCGAGAACCGCTTGCGACGAGGCCTTCAAGTCGCGGGATGCCGCAGCGTTCGAGCGAGATGAGGCGAAAGCCGCTTGCGACGAAGCCATCAAGTCGCGCGATGCCGCAATGTTCGAGCGGGATGAGACGAGGACCTCTTGCGACGAGGCGAGAACCGCTTGCGACGTGGCCGTCAAGTCGCGGGATGCCGCGGTGATCGAGCGGGACGAGGCGAGAACCGCTTGCGACGAAGCCATCAAGTCGCGGGATGCCGCAGTGCTCGAGCGGGACGAGGCGAAAATCGTTTGCGACGAGGTCATCAAGTTGCGGGATGCCGCAGTGGTCGAGCGGGATGAGGCGAGAACCGCTCGCCACGAGGCCATTGAGTTGCGGGATACCGCAGTGAACGAGCGGGATGAAGCGAGAACCGCTCGCGACGAGGCCATCGAGTTGCGGGATACCGCAGTGATCGAGCGGGATACCGCAGTGCTTGAGCGGGATGAGGCGAGAACCGCTCACGACGAAGCCATCGAGTTGCGGGATACCGCAATGATCGAGCGGAATGAGGCGAAAACCGCTTGCGACGAAGCCATCAAGTCGCGGGATGCCGTAGTGGTCGAGCGGGATGAGGCAATCAAGCGACTCGACGATGCTGCGGCTGTCCAGACCCAGCGGGACGCGTTGGCTGCCGACCTCGATACTGTGATCAACGAACTGGAGGGAGCGCTTGCCGATCTAGACGAAGCACTCGACGCACGAGACACAGCTATGGGCCATCGCGAGGCTGCCCTTGCGTTGCTGGACGAGGCGATGAAGGACCGCGAGACCGCGATAGCGGGACAGGAGGCGGCGCAGGGAGCCCACGACCGCGTGGTGGCTCAGCTGGACGACGCCCTCACGGAGCGGGGGTGGGCCATGACCGAGCTCGACAAGTCGCGAGCGGCGCTCGCGGACCGCGACGGCGTTATTGCGAATCACGCGGTCGAGATGGAGGAGTGCGAGGCGGCGCGCGAGGCCGCGCTCGGCAAGATTCGGCGGCTCAAGCGCCGGCTCGAGGGGGCGGAGGAGGACCAGACGCACCTCAGAACAAACTACGACTACCTGTACTTTACGATCTATGGGTCGTTTGAGGCGATGGAGCGACAGGCGGCACGGCCCAGTACGACGGCGGAGGAGCCGCCATCCGAGGAGAGGCCGCGGAAGAAGGGGCGGAAACGATCGAGCGACGATGCCGATGCCGATGACGACGCCGAGGTTTCGACTTTACGATTCGGGATGACGGAGGATGAGGAGGAGCGGCCGAAGAGGAGGGGGAGGAAGAGTAAGAGGATGAGCAACACTGTCCATGACGGCGCGAACGGCGCGACTCCGACTTTGGGCACACGGACGACCCAGTAATCACTTTTGTTCACTATTCCCTTCATTTGCGATACCATTTTCCATCCCTCTGTTCACCACCCACAGCATGTACAGTATTGTGCGTACCGTGTACCGCGTACTGTGCACCGTGTATGGTGTGTACTGTGTGCCGTGAGTACCGTGTATCATATATTAGCATTGCATTTTAGTATTGGTCAATGAACGCGCCTTTCCGTTGTCCCAACCCGCATTCAATACACAATCTCATTCATCACCTCGCTCATGCAAATGTCACTCCTATCTACCGCACTCTAGTCTGATCAAAGACCAACAATTACTGGAGGAGGCCCTGGGGACCGGGAATCTTGGGCTCGCCCTCGGCGGTCTGGTGTGAGCGACGGACCTGCGATCAACACTTACGACGTAGCACGCGGAGAGACCACCGTCGACCATAAAGTCCGAGCCGTTGACGTACGACGAGTCGTCCGAGGCGACTGGTGGGTTAGCGAGAACAATGAAGGCTCTGTCCATAGAATAGTAGCCTCTCATGCCACACTCACGGAAGACGACAGCCTTGGCCTGCTCGACGGCCTCGCCGAAGCGGCCCATGGGGTTGTGGATCATGCGGCGGTTGAGCTTCTCGGGGGTGTTGAGGAAGTCCATAAGGAGAGGGGTGCGGATGGGGCCACTGGGGTTGTCAACTCTGATAATGTCAACCTGAATACACTTACGGGCAGAGCGAGTTGAAGCGGATGCCCTCGCGCGCGTGGATCATGGCCAGCTCGCGGGTCATGGCGAGGACGGCACCCTTCGAAGCGGTGTACGCAAGCTGTGGGGTGGCGGCACCGAGCTTGGCGACAAACGAGGCGACATTGATGACCGAGCCACCAACGTTGAGGCCCTTCTCGGGCTCAGCCTTGTTCTGAATGTCAGCGAGGGAATCTCATCGTGAGAGGAGGCTCCTCGGCATCCTCTGCGCGGGTCTCATGTACACACCTGGCGCATGGCAAGCACGGCGTACTTGCATCCCCACCAGACGCCCTTGACGTTGATCGCCTGGGTGAGGTCCCAAATCCTCTCCTCGGTGGCAACCGCGTCGTCGTCCCTGTTGTGGTGAGTTATTCGTCACAGCGCGCGTAAAGGCATTGAGGAATGCAGCCGTACGCAAACAGCTCGTCACGAAAGGAACCGGGCACCAATCTCTCCTCAGTGGGAGCCCTCTCGGTGGAGTTCTCGGTCTGCAACAGGCAAGCAGCGGCGCCACATTCCTCATTCCCTCAACGTACTGGGGGTGCATGATGCCCGCGTTGTTGAACTGCCATCAGCACCGAGCATAGAAGCACACGCACCATGACATCGAGACGGCCAAACTTGGCGACCGCAGCCTCGACGAGCGCCTTGATGTCCGCCTCCTTGCTGACGTCGCACTTGACGGCAATGGCCTCGCTGGTGGGGAAGCGCTGCGCGACGAGCTGGGCGGCGGCAGTGACGGCCGCCTCGTTCACGTCCGAAAGGACGACGCGCGCGCCCTCCGAGGCGAACTGGAGCGAGGTCTCGAGGCCGATGCCGCTTACTGTTAGCGTCGGGGCCGGGAGTGTGCTGCGGGGCCAGCGGACTGAGGGCCACGAGGTGGATGGACACAGCACTGGTCTGGATCCATCGTGTGCCATCCCCCGTCCGGCATCCATCAAGTGTATTCGCGCGTCTACAAGAAGCATTGCAGCGCGCTCATTCACAGACGCCCAAAGTGGAAAGGGGCTCAGAACTGGCAGGATGCCCCACCGGGGTTACGAGTGCCGTCCGACCCCGTCTTGGATGGAGATAAGAGATAGAAATAGTACTCACGATCCGGCGCCGGTGACGATGCAGACCTTGTTGGGGAGACGGAAGCGGGGAGCAGCCATTATGGATGTACGATAGGGAGAGGATAGAGTATAGAGAGAGAGAGAGGATAGAGTATAGAGAGAGAGAGGATGGACTGTAGAGTTGTTGATGTTGACTCGCAGTTCCAACGTTCCATCCAACCTGCCAGCACACGCGTCTCTCTCTGCGCGCTGCGTCGCTGCTGCGTTGTCATACTTTTTTTGGGATCGACGCCACTTCTCGTCGGCTACAGCCGGTACAAAAAGGGATCCGTGCCTGAATCAGCGCCAAATTGCCGTCTCGGCGATAACATCTTTAATTACAAGTCAATCCTCGCTTGCAGATTATCATGAATATCCCAGAGACATCTTACGATCCATGGTGGACAGTGCTCAACATCGAGTCGACAAAGGAAGAACAAATGGCCAGCATGGCCAGATTGGACAGCCTGAAACAGACACATGGTAGCAACAAACCACGCTTTTGGACTACACCAGGTGGTCAGAGAGCGGATGGGATTATGCGAAGTTGCCCCGGGCCAGGTTCCTTATCAGCATGCCCTGTGCCGAGTGGGTTCGAGAGTCGCACCAGTCACACAACTCGCTCAGATAAGACCTCGCTAGAGGCGTTTCATCCATAAGAAACCCACAAGAAACCCTATGAGTACATGATACTAGAATAAAATGGTCAAGTGACTGCTTGGATAGTGTACAATTGCGAGTCGTGGACGCTGTGCTTGTTTCCCCATTTCGTACCCTTTACTCCTCCACATCCATTCCCTGGCCCATTTGTGCGCGCATGACCGCCATCGTGCGGTCGAGGGGGAGGTGCCCGCGCTCGTGCATCTCGCGATAGGTCGGCGGGCGGCTCGCGTCGCGCTCCGTGCGCTCCGATTTGGTCTCGCTAGGCGCACGCTCACTCCGCGGGGCGGAGAGGCTTGGCTTGCGGTCCACCGGCTCGATCGGGATCGGCTGCAGTTGCCGACTGAGCGCCGCGTCCATGAGTTTGCGCACAAGCTCTGCCGGCGGACCGTCCTTTCCAGAGCGCTTGGAGTCGCCATTCTCCTTGCGCTCGCCCTCCGTTGCGGTAGGCACAGGCGTCCCCCGATCACTGTCGCGCGGAGAAGGTGCCGGATCATCGCGCACAGAACTGGTTTGTGGGCCACGCAACGTTAAACCCAGAGCGCTCGCACCGCCTGCACCGCTCGCCAGCGACGTAATGTCCGCCTGCACTGCAGCTCGCGCAGCCTCCGCCTCGGCCGCCTCTTCGGTGCGCCGCTCTCGCGTTTCGCGCACGTTGGTCCACGCGTACCTGATGTCAGACATGATTTTGGACGAGTTTGTACCCACCACATGACGTTATACAGTTGCAGGACATCGTCCTTCCAGGCCCTCGAAAAGTTTTCCTTACGAAAGTCCTGGGTGAGCTTCTGGCATCGCTTCACATTATCTGTGAGTTAGCGACCACCTGGTCTGTCAACTCACGAGGCGAAACAAAGTCCAGGGCAATCTTGGTGCACGGCGCAAGGTTACACACCTGATGCGCGCAGCCTGCTGGGATAAACACCGCCTGCCCCGGATACTGGTACACTCGGAAGCTCTTAACGCCCTTGGACTCGAACAGCTCCTTGCGCAGCGCGCTGTCGAGGTAGAACATCTGCGAGTGGATCGGGTCCGTGAAGAACCGCGCCATGCTGGCAAACTTCTCAGATAGAAATGCGCGGATGAGGTCGGCATCCTCAGCGCGGAACAGGTCCCACACCGCACATCCCGGTGACCCATCGTCGCGCGGCGCCGCGTAGAGCATAATGTTCACCGCGTCCGCCACGTCCATGTGAAGCCTAGTCGACCCGTGTCCGCCAGGGCCTTCTTTTCCCTCAAAGGCGCAGTACATTTTGGGGCCGATATCCGGACGAGTGGCACCTTTGGGGAACTGGAGTCAGCATGAACGTTGGACCATGGAGACATACGTGGGCATACAAGTTCATGACGCCGTCGCGTCGCGTGTAATCTGGCGCTGGGACCGCGCGACAAAAGTCCTCATACAGATCGGGATACGCCTCTGAGAAGTCGTTGGTCGCCGGCCAGTCCTTGAGCTTCAGAATGCCACGGGGACGTTTGGCAGCGGTATCTGGGGTTCCATTCGACGCTTTGCCTTGAGTAACCTCGGTGGCTGCGCCTGCGGAGTCGTTTGCGGCGGACTGCTCCTCTCCATTGGCGCGTGTGGAGTCGTGGCCGTTCACCTGAGGACCCTCTCCGTTGCGTTCCAAACTGCCATCCTCTCCATCCTTGCCGCCGGCGGGGTCTTTCTCTTTCACAGGGCTCTTCGCCACAGACGTGGGTGCCTTCTCGGGGCTCTTATCTCTGGCCGGCGTCTTCTCTTTCCCAGGACTCACTTGCCCCCCAGGTGCCCTCGTTTGGGGACTCATCTCTTTTCCCGGCGTCCCCTCAATACCCTCCTGCCGCTCCGTCGATCCACCCCGCGCAACCTGCCGCCTTGGCCGCCTTCCTCTCCGCGTATCCGGTGGAGGCGTCGCTTTCGGAGGTGGCGGCGGCGGCACATACACCTCTGTCCCAGTCGGGTCCTTCAGACTGGTAAAGAACTGACCGATCGTCATGGGCGACACTATTTCCGTCTCGCAATCAAGGACGTAGCACTGTTCGGGTCCGAAGCGGCGGATAAACTCGTCGGGCGACCAGTCGAGTATAAACTTTTTGCTTACATTGTCGACCACCATCGGCTCGCCGCGCGCCCACAGCTGGTCGAAGAGATCGTCGTCCAGCTGATCGTCGTCAAGAAACATGAAGGGAAGAGACTCGAGCTCTGCCGGGTCGGCCACGCGCGGAAGGTGCTTGGACGCATCGTACAGCGCTGCGAGATCCTTGTCCGAGATGGGCGGCCCAGAGACTGCTCGACTCGTTTTCACCTTGCCCTTTTGCGATTTGAACCATTCGCGCACCAACGCGGCCAGCTCGGTTTCGTCCTCGCGCAGTCCAAGATATCGTATCCGTTCTTCAATCTCGGCATCGCTGTCGGTGGGTTCAAGAACGAATTTCACCAACGCCGTCCAGTTCTCGCGCAGCTCGTCTGCAGAGAAGCGGGAAACCGCCAGAAAGTCATTCCTGCTGTGCTGGAACGTCCTGCGACTCCCAGGTCCCTTGATCTTCTTAAGGGGGAGCTCCGAGTCGTCACCTCTGTTACACTTTTGCAAACGCGTTCTTGCTTGGTCCGGAATCGGCCAGGGCGAATCGAGCAGGTTGGTCGTCGACTCGGACACATATCTCTCGCAGTAGATGCAATAATCGCGGCCGCACTTTGTGCAAAACCAGAACCCAGCAAAGATGGTGCTGGCGCAGAAGTCGCAGACGGCACGGTGTTGCGCCGAGTCCACCGGGCGACGAATGGCGCTGTTGATCATGACGTGGCGCATCTCCGTCGTGATCAGGTTGAGCAGCATCGGAGCGACAGTTTGCTGAGATCAGCATGGGAGTGCCACCTAGCTCACCTCAGTTTTAGATATGTTTTCTTCTGTGAGAACAGTGTTGAACTTTTGCGGAAGTGGTGTGATCTCTCCTGTGAGCTCTGTGGAAGGAAAAGTCCCCTTGCCGATGATGTTGCTCGTCTCTGGATCAAGCCTGGGGTGAGCGCTGTGTAATTAGAGACACGTACGGGAACTGTCGGTAGCCTCTGAACCGACAAGAGTCGCCTCCAACCTTGGCAATGCACTGAACACACTTGCCCCAGGGCTCGTATCGCGGCCGCAGACAGGGCTGTACCTGGAGCTCGAATCGCCGCCCTTTGACTGTTTCTCTCAGGTGGTTGTCCGTAGCAGCCTTCTGTCCTGATTGTCAGCAATGTTGGACAAACCAACTTACGCGGTTGGGTCCTTGGCGGTGGCGGCCCATCGCGAACACCGAGTGCCACTTCCACTCCTTTCCGTTCTGCTGTGTTAGCTTACGGGTCAACGAGTAGCTATAACCCTCACTCTTTACACGTTTTCCATCAGGCCCAGGCGTTGACTCGGCTTTCCTCTTCTTCTTCTCATCCTCCTTGTCATCAGCGGACGCGCGCTTGCCGTTCCCGGTACCCGTCTTCGATCCGCTCTTCCTCCGTGCGTGCGCGGGCGAGTCGGCAGACTCGTCGTCCACAGGCGTAGTCGGCAGGAGGGCGGCCTCGTCCATGAGCTCTGTTGGAAGATCGGCAATCGGGCTGACAGAAAGCGGTGGCGGAGGAGACAGGGGTGATGAGGCGCGGCTCTCCTCTCCCCCATAGAAGTAGTTGATCGCCTGGATGGCCTCCTGCATTTCAAGTGGCGGTGGATCGACCTGCATCTCCTCGTCGAGCGGCTCAGCAACAGGATCTACTGGATCCTCTGGATTGGCAGACAAACTAAGGCTCTCCTGGAGTTCTGCCTCCTCTCGAGGCTTGATTGCGAGTTCGTCGTCAATCGCGACAGTGTGTACCGGTGGCGGCGAAGCGTCAGGATCAAACGAGGTGGGGAGCGGTGCGAGATCTGCGATAGGGGATATGGGGGACGACGCGCGATGGGAGGTATCTGCTGTGGTGCGGGAAGCTCTTGACGGCCCGGCCGGCGAGCGCGGTGGGGATGCGCGGTGCTCGTTCTCTGCCATGTCGGTTCGACGCGGACTGGATGCCGTGCTGTCTTGTATGCTCGGTGCTGTGCGCTCGGGTGGCGGCGAGGCCGCGTGCACGGCCATCGTCTCCATTCTTGACGTGTGTGTCTCGTGTAGATGTGGCAAGTAGCACTTCAAGAAACGGCGTTGAGATGGGAGATGGAGAGTGTGTGAAGTGAAGCACTGGAATCCGAGGACAAGATCTCGCTCGACACACAGTTGAACGGCAACACTCCGAGACTTCATCATCACAATGGACAGCCAAGAAACGACCGACATCAATAGTCTCCCACGGTCGACAGCTATGCTTTGGTCCAGGCTTCACCTACATCACGTGATTAATCATCGATCTGCCCTCCATTACAACCATTGATAATAGCATCTGCCTGACTTATTACCTTTTTCTCCAATACATATTTCTAAATTCTCTAAATTGTCCGGAACGCTTTTTTCCATCCATCTCCGCTGCTCTCTCTCTCTGCTCATCGACTTCGTCCTCGTCGAGCACTTTGCGCGACTTTTTAATCGCTCAGCCTTGTTCCACACCACCCACTCCCAGCTCTCTTTCGGTCTTCCGGTCCGGTCACGACGGTTCTTCACGTCCTTCAGGTCAACGCGCACGCGACAATGTCAAAGCCCGCAGCGTACAAGCTCCCGCACCTGCTCTCGCTCCTGCCGCATTCCGGGAAGAGCGCGCTCGTGCGCCATGCCAAGTGGCCCGAAAACTCGTTTTACAAGGTTACCCGTGCAGACCTCAAGTTCCGCGAGGCCGATGACAAGGTCAAGGTCGGCGGACACGCGTGGGGCATGCTGTTTTGGAGGGGTGAGTATGGCTGAGCGCAGGAAGATGGGAATGAGATGCTGATGCTGTTTCTCCTCTGGTTTCCATCTTTTGATTTTGTTTGCAATCACCCGGCAATGTCCGTCATCCTACTCGCGATTCGACAACGGCCTGGATACGCTGCCCGTGACTTGACGCAATCATCTCGACGAATGAATCCCGACAACGATCCTGTGCCATGTGAATCCTTTCGCGCACTCGCTTCGTCCGGACCTCGATAACATCTATCCCCCTCTGCTCCCATCCATAATCGCCCAATCTTCCATCCTTCCCTATATCTCGAACCCTCTACCATCCGGACGCGATAAAACTCAACCCACTCACATCCCCGGCTACTTTCCAACACAGGCAAGCTGATGCCGCCCCGCAAAAACCAGCCGACGCCCAAGATCCGCGGTGGGCTCAAGCACCTGTGGCGCGAGGTGCCGCTCGACTCGCTCTCTGCGACGGAGAAGGAGTCGATCGCTGAGGCCGAGAAGCTCGTCGCGCAGATGGCCAAGGAGTCGGCTGACGCCCTGGCTGTGCGCCGCCGTGCCAACCTCGCCAAGATTGAGGAGGCGGCGCGCATCAAGCAGGCCGAGCGTACGGCTCGTCTCGAGGCCGCCCACCGCAACGACTAAACCTGTACCGAGGAGACCCCACTTGCCTGCCAACACCATCATCACTCAGATACCGACGCATATACAAAACTACGTAGAGGGCAGATGCAGTGTGCTATGCCTGGGTCAGAAAAGGGGACGATAAACTTGAGTGCAAGCCGAACGTGGACTGACAGTTACTTACACGTCCTAACGCCTTACTCCAACCACTGACCTCTATCGCCTTACTCATGTCATGCTACTGCTACATCGGGGGTACAGAATGGATGAATGAACTGGAGTATCAAGAAGGTATCGTCCAAGAAGAGGCATGGCATTATCGGCGAGCGTAGCGGAAGCGTTCGAGCGCGGACAGGGATAGGCCATGGGGTTGGGAAGCAGAGGCGGGCACAGCTTTAGGTGCTGGGGCGGCCTTGGGAGTAATGTGGGGAGACGAGTGCTGAGGCTGGGACTTGGGAAGGTCGGAATATGACATGGGCTTGAAGAGGCCAGATTGGACGGTCTTCTTGTTGGTAAGGACGCGGCCACCGGAACTGATAGGAGCAGACTGGCGCCTGTTTCCCGGTGCAGGAGAAGATGTTTGGCTGCCGAGGCTCCAGCGCGTGGACCAGCTTTCCGACACCACGCGAGCCTTCGCCTTTCCAGCCGGATCATCATCCTCAGCTTCGCGAAGACGCTTCTTGAGCGCGCGCCGCGGGACACTGTCAGCAGGAGGCGTCACTATGTCATCGTCCATTATTGAGTCAGATGACGCCTTGGTGGCAACTGTCGGAGCGGCTGTGTGCATCAACGGCGATGAATCGGGTACCAGAATCGACGATAAACGACGCATATTGCCCTTCTGGATGGGGGTTATCGAGGGCGAGCTCGCAACGGTCGCCATTTGTGATGTCGATATGTGCGTGTAGCCCCGGGGCGTAGAAGCGAGAATCTCCGTCGAGGAAGCGGCAACGAGTACACGTGAGGGTGTGGGAGAGGATGGCTCCGGGCGCGTCGTGGCGGCATCTAGGTCAGAGAACCGAGCATCCAGAGCTCGGTCCAGACTGTCTGGTGGTGTAGCTGTGGGTGGAGAGGACACATGAGAGAATGGGGAGGAGAAGGGATTGAGCTCTGCACGTATCGGCGATGAGCGAGAAGGCGTCTGGACAAGCATTCTTGGGGTAGCCGATAGCGCCGGAGAGAGGGATCCCACGCGAATTGGTGATGATAAGACAGGGACAGGCGAAGGCGACCGGGTCGATTCTCTGTCGACCTGGGTCGGAACGGCGTCTGACTCTTCCCAATGCAGAGAGAACTGAGTTTCTTGGGTCTCGGGAAGTGGTGCCGGCTCCTTGCCTTTGCCTTTGCTAAAGAACTTGCTTAGCTTGGGTGCGGTGGTCGGTGGTGGAGTAGGCTCGGAGTGGTAACGACCAAGACCCGAGGATAGATCAGAAAGACGCTTGACGCCAGACGTCATTTCCCCGACTGGCTGAACGGCCGGTGTAGACTTGGTCCTCTTTACTCGCGTAAAGAAGGTATCCAAAGTTCCCCTCTTGCCTGGCGCGAATAACCCTGCGGGCTTGGAGGACTGGCCGGGCTTGAACGAGCCGGCCTTTGGCGACGGTTGAAAGTCGGGCCACAAATCGTTGATTGGCTTGCGAGTCTCGGGATGAAGTTCACCTGATGCCATTCCGCGGGCCTCTTCCACACTAACATTCATTCCAATCCACTTCTCGTCATCTGCTGCGAGTCCCTTCGGGGGAAACGGGGTAAGCGGCACGAGACGTCGCTCTTCCGGGCAGAAGACACGCTGGTGCACAAATGCAAGTTCCGCTTGTTGAAAGGCCTCGAGATAGTTCGGTGGAATAGTATGTGTGCCCTCGAGGCGAATACCCTGCAAGAGCTGATGTGAGTTAACGCCTTGTAGTTGGCTAACTCACCTTCTCGACTGTCTTGTACCTGCGAAGCATACGATGCGCTTTCTTGAGACCAATGCCAGGAATCGACGGAAGGTAGTCACATCCAGAAAGCATCTGCACGGGTAAGCGCCATACCTGTGTGTTACTCACGGCCATTCGCCGGAACTGCAAGTCAGTCCAGCCGTGCATGGGTAGGTCGCGAAGGGTTGCGAATCGCGACCTGTCGATTGAGACACATGACCCATCCTTGTCAAGCTTGAAGATGACCGTCTTGCAGCCGAACACGAGCAGATCAGAGTCTTCAGTAATGATGCCGTCGACGAACCCTTCCCGTTCCAGAAAACACAACTGCGCGTCGGCCTCGTATGGCGCGACAATGTAGTCGACGCCTTCAGCTCGCAGCGCCTGTTGGTCAGCATCGTTTCACTACACTTCCCCGAACCTTGATGAGCTGATATGCCATTTCAGGACTGATATCCAGACACTTGGTGTAGCAATCGCGAGCCTCCTTCCACCTTCCTTGCGCCTCGAACACTTGTGCACGGGCGAGGTTGTCCGCTCGTGATCTGAGGTCAGCGACATCTACAACCTTCACGTAGATCGTTCAGACACTCACTTTTCACGCGCGTCTTCAGTCACCCGCTTGGCCGGTAGCGGCCCACCGTCAAACACGACAAATGGGGTAATACCATGATATCTCAACATCCGGATGCGATACATCGCGTAATCGACAAACCGCGTCGTTTTCTTGCCCTTGACCAGATCCTCTGCGCATCCGAATGCACCCTTGTGAAGCCACACATACGCATCGACGGCGAGACTAAAAATGTTAGTAACAAAAAGTGTCAGTAACAAGCATGGGATTCAAGTTGAGCGCTGGTCGAGTTGGAGGTTGGTGGCGACGCGACGTGTGCAAACCGGTTGACTCAGGCGCGTGACAGAGACATACCGTTTACCCTTGAAATCTGCAATGTTGCGGGCGACCTGGATCTCCTTGAGGAGAGGCAGGAGGCCGACGATGCCCATCTTCGCCTTCTATATGGTTAGACTATTGCACAGTAGCAGGTGTATAGAATGCTCGACAGTTGAGGGTAGGGGTAGGGAGGAGTAAGATGTCAAGATTGAGAGCACGCGCCGACATTGATCAAAAGGACAAGGACACAGACAGGGCATCACACGCGAGCTGTGCGCGAGCTGCAAAAAACCAACAAAAGGTCAGTCGCGTCAGTGGCGTCCCCGCGCCCCGCGCCCACCACCAAAAACAAAGGGGGGAGCGAATAGAGTATTACTCTCATACACGACAGTGATAACACGTGGCAATTTGATCCCGTGTGGCGAACGCGTCGTTGGCTGGGAGTGGCTGTCTGCCCACAGGCTGTGCACAAACGTCATGGTCGCAGACGGCCTGGTCGCCATCATCATCGTCGTCCTCACCATCTCCGCTGCATCCGTCATTCACCTCCCTATTATCCATCCACAGCGGCGATGTCCATTCCGAGAGTGCGTTATGGTCTATATGCTCATCCGGGTTGACCATCCCTCCTCCAACCGGGAAGAATCCACAGCTAAACGTGGGCCGAAGACGCATACTCACAACGCAGTCCCAGTACGACCCGCGCGGCTTCTTCCACCTAAGCCTCCCGCGCCTCGACGTCGGGCCCAAGGTCCGGTCGGCGGGGACATACATTTCAGGTGCCCTCGTATGTGGAAAGTAACCAGGCAGCGATGCTCACTCTGCAGTTCACATTCTCCTTCTTCCTCCTCATCGACGCGGCGACGCTCTCGGCACACGCCAAGCCGCCCCCCGACGCGCCGCACGACACTGTGCCGGTGCACATCAACTTTGTTGACTGGATTCCTGCAATCTGCTCTTGCTGTGGGTGTTAGGCAGATAACCCTGCAAGCTTTGATCTGCGCCTCGTATGAGACGACGACTGACGCCGCAGTGGGATTCCTCGTGACTTGCATTCTCGACAAGTCGCACCTCAACTCGGCGTTCTCGGGTGATGTCTGGGGAGGCGATGGCCCAGCTGCGTGGCGCGCCCGTGTGGTGCTCTTTATCGGTGTGGCGCTCATGGCGGGCGGTCTCGCCGGCAGCCTGGTGGGTGACAGGAAGACGGCTGTAGCTTACCCATCAGACGGTTCTTATCCTCAAGTATATCATGAACGACTACCAGGGCTACATCTACTACGGAATTGCCAACGTCGGCATGAACGCCGGCATCATGATCTCGGCCATGGTTCTCTGGATCTCGCAGAGCGGGAGCGACGAGTACGAGTACCAGCTCACGGTTTAATGTCATTTTCACGCCCGCTGGTGGTTGTGGTGTAGTATGCGCAGCATCTGAGATTTGGACTCTGCAATGCAACGTGTAGAGTGGAGTGTGATGGAGAGGCAGTAGACTAAACCATGTCACTGACTTATCTTCTTGGAATCAGCGTACCAAATCTGCGCTCAGTGACCATTCCGCAACCCTGGTGCAGGAACCTTGATGTGCAAAGGCTTCAGGACTCGGAGTCTTCTCGACTGCTAGTTGCCGAGGTGTTTCGAACGCTAGTCGCAAAGCGTGGGTCCGCATCCTAATATGCGCGGTGGTCTCTGGGCCTAAACTCGCGTCACTACCGGCTGGTAATGGTCATAAGGATTTCCTCGGGGGTACTCGTGGGATCCACCAGCAAGACTAATGGGCCAGAAGCGACGTCTTGTTCGTTCATGGACTCACTGTAACGCCGTTCAGAATTGTCGCAGAGAGCAGTAGAACCAGAGTGCAGTCGAGCGGCCAGATATGGTCCCATGAAACTAACTAGACACCTGAGCACTCCTGCTGTTGGGGCCTGGCATGAGTCCATGGTGTAAATGATGGCTGAGAATCAAAGTATGAGAAGAAGGGGGAAAAGATTCCAGAAAGGGTGAGATGGAGCTGCGACGAACGCTAGGATTGCTTCCTGCCTCGCCGTTGGGTGGTGGGTTTACACTCGGTACCGACCGCGACCCGAGTGCCATCTACCGTCTCCGGCTCGGCTACCGTCTTCAGCTCATCTACCGTCTCCATGGCCACAGCCCAAGGCGTGTACACGTGCAAACCTTTTCCCCCATCATGACTCATCTTTGCAATGCTTAATCATTGTGTCTTATAGCCTTTCCCCTGCTGGCCACGACGTCTGGGCGGGACCGGCCGCCCATGTGCGCGACGTCAATCCCAAGACCACACACTGTACTTCTCCCCATCCGTCGCGTATCGTGACCCAGCCTTGGTGTGAGACTGGAACATGGCATCCGGATCCGGTAGACGTAAATAGACCTGCTTGAGACGAGACATCGCCACGAACATGGCGGTTTCGTTTATCTAAGCGCTTCTGGGCACCCTGTCTCCCCTGAACAATGTTGTTGGCGATAACAGTCGCCACGCCGGTTGGCCGCGGCGTATCGCTGCCGTTGACGTCGACTACCCTCGTTGAGTCTACATCACTGGCCGATGTCCGACGGCGACTGTCTTCGGCGCCACGCGCCACGCGCCACGCCACGCTCGCTTCTAGAAGACATGGAGTAAGGGCCAAGTCGTAAAGTCCAGATCAATGATTGCATCATACATCGTGGCTGTTCGGTTCGATACGCGGAACAGCATTTGCAAGTAGAGTACACGTTCACGCACTCGTCTACGCACTCGTCTGCGGCGGGTGACGAGCATGGGAGGAAACCTCCGGTCCACGCGGCGCACACGCAAAATTGTGGCGGCGCCATCAATTATTCGACTACCCTGGAGTTCCGCGGCCCGAGATACTCTATACTCTCTCCATTCATTAACATGTTTCCGCTTCCACTGATCCCACTGTTTTCTCTGCCGACGTTGAGGTTCGGTAGTCGGTTTTGCCGATACATATTTCTGCGCCATAGCCACCTACGAGCTCCGAGCTCCGAGGGCGTTGTGTCCCCGCTACCCGACTCATCGAGCTGCGAGGTCCGTCCCGCAAAGCGCCACTTGTGCGCAGCGCCAGCATACGGCCCCTTGTGTGGAACCGAATCGCAAAATTTGGGTGACTCTCCGTCTTTGATCTGGACACTCACCACCACCAGACGCCCACCACCGCTTGCAGCTCGGTGCTCGCGGCTCGCCGTCGGGCATGATGCATGATGTATCAACCATTGGTGGCGCTCTGCTCTTTTTTTTTTTTTTTTCTGATTCTTGACTTTCTGCATATCAGGGATGGATGGATACCAAGGCTGGGCCCTCCAATCTGCCAGTCTGTCTTTACCCGCCTGTCAATGTCGACCACGCCCAGTGCTCCCGTGTGATATGCTTATTCCTTCCCGTAATGGAATCTGGGAAGATTCCCACCCGGAGAAGGGAAAACCAGGACCAGATCCAATGATGCGGGAATCAGAGACGCCGCAGGAACACCGAACATTGGGCATGGGTACTGATGATCATCATAATGGGTATCATGAATGCTGGTCATGACTTCTGGGAGGCGGTACCCTGACTAGATTACTATCTTAATGACATGGGCATTGGCCCATTGACTCTTGGCCGACCCGAGAAGAGCCGCGCCGTGAACCCGCGGCCCGTGGAGAGACTGGAGGCTGACGAGATAGAATTGGCGCCGTTTTTTTTTTTTTTTCGGTGGCGGCCCCCGATTACCGGGTCGCATTGCCGATCGATCGGGATCAGCAGTCGAGTCCAGCCCTCAAGACGTGCCTGTCTGCCACTGTCTGCCCTCAACCTCCCGGGGGCGCCCCAGTGGCCGATCACCGAGGACTGCACAGAAGGCGGCGCAGATCACAGAAGGCGCAGATCGCAAAAGGGCGAAGAAGGAGAAGGAAAGAACAATGCACCCGCAGCCCATTCCATGTCGATCCCCCAGAGACCCTGACAAAAGTTACGACGCCTGTTTTCTGATGAATTGTCTGGACCTCCGTTAACTCTGGAGATGCCAGCCTCGGATGACGGTGACTCGCCGACGCGCAGTCTGTGAAGCTGTTCGGCGTCTGCTTTCTTGAACCTTGAGCTCTCCCGTTATCGCTACGGCTATGCGGCTGCCGCGACATCACATCAGGATAACTCGGATGTTCCGCGACATTCTCCAAAGCCTCTTCAACTTGACCAACCAACGCGCCAGTACCGAGAAACACGAGAGACACAAAGAAACAATGATGCAGTATACAATGACAAACCGAGGTGGCTGTGACGCGACCGCGGCCATCGTCCCCTCGCTGTGGCGCAGGCTCCAATGCCCCGAGACACCTGGTACTGTACAGGGTACATGATACAGGATACAGCAAACAGTACTGTATACTGCACAGCGTACTCTGCGGCTCCGAACCCCTGCCCACCATCCTAACCGCATTTGCTGACCGGCTGAGCCGCTGACTCGCAAGTCATTGGATCATCGCAATTGCTGCCAATGCCAAGGCGTCCTGCGCTTTGCGTACCGACTGAGGGACTGTATCAATCTTCACTTTTTTCTTCGGGCGATGTGCGTGGGGGTACGGCTCAGCGAGTTAGTACCACAGACTCACTTCTCTGGGTACGATAACCACTAGACTTGCCGGACAGATAAAAGATCAGATGTCAGATAGGGGCAACATGTTCTTCCCGCTCAAAAAAGACCGTCACCTTCTCGTAATAACCCCTGCTGGCTGCGACAAGCGCGTCGTTCATCGCCTCACACCCTCTCCCCTTGTAGTGTGGTCGCGTCCCCTCCACATCTCGATCCATCATGCCCCGCTTCAACATCCCGCTCACGGCCGCCCTCCTCGTCTTCCTCGCTCCGTTTGTCCTCGGCAGCAGTGTGTGGGTCAACTGCGTCAGCAACCCGTCCTATGCCATCAGGACCACCAAGTCCTCCTCTACAGCCTGTGATGTAAGTTGAAAGAGCAGTGACACCATCCACCCGGTCCTAAACTCACACCCAGGCGGTCTGCCGTCAGTACAACTATGTGTTCTGGGCCGCGGGCACCGGCGACTGCCGCTGCTCAAACACTGCACCATCGAGTACCGCAATGCTGGGCTCCTCAAATACCGGCGGCTCGTGCCCCAGCAATCTGTACAACTACGGCAAAATCTCGGGGCCGTACGGCTCGTTCGTGCAGTGTCTGCCAAACTCGCTCGGCATTCCCCAGTCGGACAGTAACACATTCAACAACTTCCCCGACGCAGGATCCTGCTGGGACAAGTGTGCGCAGGTGTCTAACGGGCGCGAGTACGCGTCGTGGACCCCCTACGGAAACCGCCAGTGCAAGTGTTTCGACACGTTCGCCGGCTCCCCCTCAACCTGCACCAGCACTTCAGTGTACATCTGGAGCTGGGGCGCGAATGTCGTCGTCTCCGACTCGCCAGGGCGCCGCCGGAGGGCGCTCGAAGCCCGCCGCCAACAGGCGCTCCGCGACGCCCACCCGTACTGTCCGATCGGGTACGAGGCGTGCCGCGTTCCGGGGGCTCCGCGCGCCGAGGCAAGCTACGAGTGCATTGTGCCCGCGCTCGAACTTGGTGAGTCTAGACAGTCGACTGCACGAACCCAGAGTTCGCGGATCAAGAGATCTCGGAAACTCGCCTCGTGTTATTTTGAGAGCACATCTCACTTGCCGTCCATTGCTGACAGACAGAATCTTGCGGTGGCTGCGTGCACGGTACAATGGCGAATGCGACCGACGCCACCGGCGTGGAGTGAGTACCCATGAGACATGTGGTTCGCCACAATCCGAGACCAATTGCTGACGGCAGCTGCACCACACTCCCAGGAGTCATCCGCACCGCTGTCACATGCCATCAGGGAGAGTGCAGGGCGTCTCGCTGCCACCG
This sequence comes from Apiotrichum sp. Y4204, assembly GCA_025531455.1. Lineage (NCBI taxonomy): Eukaryota > Fungi > Basidiomycota > Tremellomycetes > Trichosporonales > Trichosporonaceae > Apiotrichum > Apiotrichum sp. Y4204. The sequence continues at coordinate 539,135 of JAMYHL010000028.1, forward strand.
CGGATACAAACTCGTGGACGGCTACTGCGTCGAGAGGAGGTAAACTAGATTAGATGGGGCATAGATGTCTTGGGACGCGGAGATCCGAGCATATAGTTGTTAGATTTGTATATCATTTAGAGCATCTCAGCGTGGTTGTGGGCATATGTTAATAATACGAGAGTTGTGGCGTAATCTTGTGGTTAATCATCCCACGGAACCCGCCTTTTACCGTTCCTTCTCTTCAGCAGCACGGAACTGGTGTGTCTGACGACCACTACACGTACTGCGCACGTTGCTCCGCCCGACATCAGCCACACCCCCGTGGCGGCGCAGCCAGCCACAGCGGACGTCCCACGAGGCGGTGGGGGGGCCCTCTTGGCGTTAGGATACAGGACGCGCCACACATTTTCAATACCTGGAAGGCGTTAGGAGGCTGCCATGCTGCCATCCTCCTGGCCACATGGGTGCCCTGGCTTTGAACGCTTGATAGGCCATGATAGGTTTGGGTTTGAGTGGGTGGATCCGACGTTTGGCCAGGTGGCTCTCAAGGACCTGGCAGAAACCTCGGAACTGGCTCGGAGTAAATGCTTTGGGGACTGGCGTTCTAGGGAGAAAGGGTTGAGAAGGGGTGGCACCTGTACACTCACCCGCGGTCTGCCATCGTTCTCTTGAACACAACAGGTTGAACAACAGAGAACAACAAAACAATAGCAAAACTAGCGAGGGAGGCGTACACGACACCGCGCCCATAAGCTGTAAGTCCGCATTCATGCCGTGCTGTTGGCGAATGGCGGCCGTCGTTTGTTTATTTACTTACCTGTGATTGCGTGGTTGGAGAGGACCTGACGCCACAAGGAGGTGATGCACGTACGAAGGGTCGACAAGTCGCCGATGGCCGACGTGTTTGACGTTTGGTTTATGGTCTACTAGCAGTTGTCGCGCGCTTCGCGCGCGGTCGAGTAACGGCGGTGCACAAGGGCGCAAGGGCGAGAGGGGACGAAAAGCTGCCGAGAGCGACAGCGACGGCGACGGTCAAGTACAACAAACGACGATATAATTATATACAAGCGTTAGTAGAGTGGTAACATGCCCTGGCCCGGCGGTTGCTGCTTGGCTACGTTGGTGGTTCGAATCCCGCAAGGGGGACGGACAACCGGCAAGCCCAAAGGGTACGTCCGCCCAGCTATAGGACTATAAAAATAAATTAGCAACAACACCCCTAGCCAAGGGTGGTAAATAATTTTGGTATTTTAATTAGGAAAGCGAATGGTGGAGAATGCTTGCCGGATTCGATGAAGCCCCCTCTTTCTGCAATCCCGGGCTGCCACCATGCGGTTATCGCATGGTGGTGGCTTCTGACATGTCGGAATGGCTATAACCGAGACTGTAGTGAATTGCGATGATGGCTGCAACAGCTGCCGGAGCAAAACGGGAAAGCGGGACAAGCTGATAGGCTGAGTTCGGTTACCGGCACTTGCAAATTTGTGACGCAATAAAAATTGCGCCATAAATTTGTGAGTTCGGCAACCGGGCCCAGTCCTATAATATAGTACTGTGCCTGCAACAACACCCCAACAAATTTACAATATCGTCATCAATTCAAACATCGAAACAAACTACAACATGCCGCGCGACGACTGGATCCGAATTCGCCCTCACAGCCCCTCTGCCTGGCAGCGGTGGTTCATGGGTCAGCCTCGGTCGGAGCCTCGGCTTCGGACCTTGGTGCAGCGAATGTTTGACGACATCCCTCCTTGGCAGCATCGGCAGCTGAACAATGACGGCTTGTACTTGGTGGAAAATTTACATAGAAACCAAGCTACGGAACCACTGTACTTTGCCATTCGGCTAAATACGATTACAGTACAGAACCAACAAGACATCGAGCATGCCTTTGCAACTATGGAGCGGTCAAACATCCAATGGGAACATCCCACACACCGGCACCAGCAAGGCCAGGATCCCCCCTTCGAAGCAAATATTCCTACATTCGTGGATGCGGTGGGCCCTGACAACCCAGTACTCCACCTGGGAGTGTGGGATCGGCAAGGCAATGGGCCTCGAGTTACAGCAAGCACGATTCAGGCTGCTAAGGGGGCTGCGGCCCAGGAGGCGGTACTGAGGTTCCTTGCGACAGTGGATCGGGCTCTAGGACCAACTCGGGAGAAGCTGAAGGAAGTTGACCCAAGGGCGGTGGTGGAAGTGATGGGTATCAACACAGAGGCTGAGTACCAAGAACTCGGCCTTGACCCAGAACTTGTGGAGCGGGTGGAGCGGGAGGTGGGTGGAAGAGTCCTTGGGTTTGGCCAGCTCGGAACTACCATGGCAGCTATCAGGGGTGCGGGAACCCACTACCACTTGGATCCAAATGACCATACGGACCATGTGTACACAGTGGTAATCCCAGTATCCCCGGCTGGGTGGGATACAGCTCAGCAGCCTACCTGCCATGTGGAGTTCCCACAGCTCAAGCTTCGGATGCCCCTGCGGCCTGGGCAGGTGCTGGCATTCCGGGCCAGCAACCTGGTCCATCGAGTAACACCAATTAATCCAGAATATCGAAACCGGCGGCTGGCGTTGACACTGTTCACCTGCAGGTTCGTAGGTAGAGCAGCTCAAGCGAAGCTGCCAGAGCAGCCAAAGTCCAGCCAGCGAAAGCGAAAAGCGAAATCCCAAATCAAACCGAAGGCGAAGAGGAAGGCGTAGAGAGGAACAAGGAGGTATATAGACCATACACGTGATGAATATGTAGTGTTTTTTGCCCCCCTCGGTGGGTGTACACTGACTGTTTTTTGATTGGCTGACGACTGCTGCAACGGAAACAAATTGCATGCTGACGTGGTGTCAAACTACTTCCTACGACGGCTGGTACTTGTCGACGGACCTGGATCTCCAGTCGGTGTTAACTCTGCACTTATCACCTGTTTCGCACCATGCGCTGATGTACCAGTAAGTTCTGTGCTCGCTCGTTGCTGACTGGCAGTTGTCGGGGATGATGGAACGTGCACTTCGTCAGCAGGGTCTTGAACAGCAATGATGGGATTCGTCTTGGGCCCACAGCGTCGTCTCTTTGGGGAAGGCGTGATGGCAGCGGTGACTGAACCAGGCTGGCGGCTGGGCAATGTAATGTCCTCTTGTCGTACAGTGAACATTCCATTGGACTCTCGTTCACATATCGGCCCGCGAACAACAACCGACATGCCAGTCATTGAAGGGTGCGTGTTGCTTAAAAACCTTTGCCAGCGGGGGATGTCGGGGATCAGGACACGAAGACGGAAGATGTTCTGGGTGTTGTTCTGACACTCAGTAGGTTCGGAATCAACTGCGACTCACGCCAAACACAGTTCCCTGCAAAATATATGAAGCCAGTCCACCACGGCTGAGGGGATCGATTTCGACTGTGCCTCCAGCAATTACGATGGCAGGTCGGTTTACGGGAACCATTGACAGGTAGTTTGGGTCTACGAGGTCAGTCGATTTCTTGGGATCAGTACTGACCACTCAGTCCGGCCCATGGAAACCTTTCAAATGATTGCACAAAGATGGCAAGCGGTGCCTCCATATCACCGTTATGCGCAAGGTTTCCCCACACGCCAACAGCCTCACTGATATTGATGTTCAAGTCATCAACATAAGCAACCAGCTCGACAGGATGTGAGTCTGCCCATGAATCCAAGGCAAGCTCAGAACCGAACCTATGTGTCTTGCGTTTGTTGCTATCGGGTACAGTGTCGGACAAAATCTCGAAAACAGCACTGATGTAACAGAACGAGTGGTGCGACATAGTGGGCAGAGGATTGATAGGGGAATGCGATACCGGCAGACTTGTATTTAAGGTGCAGCAAGCCTCGAATCAGCAAAATGATTGCCGCCATTGCTCAGCATGAGTTCAAGGTTTGGAAGACCTCATGGAACACCACATTCCGGGTTCTGTGGTCGTCGTTTGTGTTGGCAAGGAGGATCGTAACCGACGTCGGCCTGGTGGAGCGGGACAAGGCAACATACAGCTGACCATGGCTGAATACGGGATGTCGTAAGTCAAGTCCCACTCTCGTAAGGGACTGTCCTTGTGACTTATTGATGGTCATAGCAAATGCAAGTCGGACTGGGAATTGCACTCGGTTCAGCGTAAGCGGAAGTTTCGGTGACGGAGTGGCCATAAGCTTGATTCGTGGGATGAACTCGTATTGTCCTTTTCGTGGTCCAGTGAGAATTTGACAGCCAAGGACACGTTCACCCAGATCTTGCACCAACATTCGCGTCCCATTGCACAGGCCAGCGGCAGGATTCAGGTTGCGAAGGAGGATAATTGGACATCCCCTTTTAAGATGAAGGTTGTGACCTGGGAACCCCGCTAAGTTGAGTGTGTGGAGATATTCAGGCGGAAAGAGGCATGACGGCTGACCCGAAGTCCCAACAGCAGAATCAGCTGACGGGTACACTTTCATGTGACCTGGAAACCGTTCAAGGACGACGTCATTGATGCTGTTCACAGCCTCGTTGTGTGTGGCAAGAATTGCTCGCTCTTGAAAGTTGGTTGCGGGAACAGGGTAATTTGTGAGTGATGACGATGACCACTCAGGATAAACAGTGTCGATAAGGTCCATCTCGCTAGACCCACATGGCAAGCACATATCCTTAGGAAGACCGATGGGACTGTCGTGAATGCCCTCTCCGATGTCGAGCAGCCATCGAGCGAACTGTGCAGTTGAGAGGTCATTCCTTGATGACAATCGCATGTTTTCATGCAGTCGGAGAGACTTCACAGTTGGCCAAAATGATGTGTTTGTGATTGTCGCATTCACGATTGCTGACCTTGACCCTTGCGGGATGACTGGAAGGCATTGGCGTAGGTCCCCTGGCATGTCAAACAGGGCAGGCCACACTTGAGACTCACCTCCGAACACAACAACTACTCCGCCAAACGGGTCATCACTCATTCGCACATCCTGCAACATGCGGTTCACTGCTTCGAAGCAATCTTTGTGCTGCATCACTGCTTCGTCCCAGATGATTAAACGGGCATGTCGGAAGAGTTCAGCCTCTGGGCCCTGGGCACTGATATCACAGGTTGAGTCCGGTTTAGTGTTAATAGGGATTCGGAACCGTGAGTGTGCTGTTCGGCCATTGGGCAGGAGCAGAGCAGCGACCCCGGATGAAGCGACGGCAAGTGCGATTTCTCCTTTCGATCAAACATTGGCAAGACAGGCCTCCTCGACAAAGGTCTTTCCCGTACCACCAGGTCCATCAAGGAAGAACAGCTCTCCAGTACCAGTATCGACAGCTGTGGTGATAGCCGCAATGCTTGTCTGTTGGTCCTGATTCGCAAGGGTGAGCATATGCTCATAGTCTCGCTGGAGCTGTTGTTGATCCCAGCTCAACTCCCCAGCAAAAACTCTTGCAATTGACAGTTGCACATGTCCCTCGGCTGGGACAGTTGGCAAACTGAGAGCTTGCAGAGTCTTGCCAAACGACATTGCAATTTCCTCAAGCTTCTCGAGAAGACATGTTCGGACATGTGAATCAGTTGGATGCGGGATTTGGTGGAACCTGGTGAGCATGTATGGGATATCTTCGGCCATATTTGACTCATGACGGTCAAAGAGTGACCTTGGGTTGGTTGGCTCGTTGAAGATAATGATCGTGATGAACAGTCGTCGTAACGCGGCAGCAGACTTGAAGAACGCAGCCTCATTAAGACAACGGTCATGCTCACTGTCAGACTGAAGGAGCCCTCGAGCTTCACAGGCTTCCTTGAATGTGTGATGCTCAAAGCCGTTCACAACTCGGAGGTGACAGAAAGATGTGGGTGACCGCACCTCATACAGCAACATTCGTAAAAAGTAGATCTGCCGAAAGTGAGACTCAATTCAAATGCGACCTAGGCACTCACCTCACCACTTGTGGGTGGAACCCAATACACCCGTCCAATGGTCTGGCCCCGCTGTCGCTTTCTCCACCTTGTCTTTTTGGCATCCCACGTGAGTTGTGTTGGAGCGTCCGGATACAGTAGGTCCACTGGGTCGCCATTCATGCAAGCACATCGGCAGTACTCAAAGAATGCCTCAAGCTTTGACATCCTTGTGTCGTTCAAAACTCTTGAAGGTGCAGTGCTTGAATGGTACCATACAGTTCTCTTGCCTTCGAGATGAACCGGGAGGGATTCGACCGGTGGTGATTTGGCATTGGTGTCAAAGGCGAGCAAGCGGAAGCAGCATTCATTCGCACAGAGAAACCGGCCATCCAAGTAATCCTGGATCTCATTGACATACTCATCATTGCGGTGAGTGATGAAGGCTGC